>CALNVZ010002974.1:19884188-19947959 GCA_940671915.1 Paracentrotus lividus | reverse complement strand
GGCCCAGAGATCCAAGACCACAGTACGAAGAGTGAACGCAGCTGAAAGGAGCTAGGGATGTCTTTGGCGGATGTTAGCTGTTGCCGCTGAGTTCAACTGATGTACTTGACCTACAGCACATTCTTAGCTTTCCACTCACAGAAGTGCCTCTGTCACTTGCCCATAGTGGACGGGACTCCCTTAAAGACAGAGAAGGCAGCTTTTGACCAGAAAAACTTGAGTGCAAAAGGAAACATCTCTGTTGGCCTCAATCTACCCGTGATATCGGCTAGTGTGATTGATGGTGGTATCATTATTCATGAAACAGTTCTCCTACATAGCAAGTCAACATACGGAATAATGGCCAGGGATCTTCTTCAAAGAGTTTTGTTCTAGTCGCGGAAAGGAAATACACCTAGTACTAGACAAATACCAGTCGCCTTCTATCAAAGATCCAGAGCGAAGCCTACGTCAATCTACTTCTCAATCCTTCATCATAACTGGACCTGATCAGGCCCAGCGCCAGAGTGGCATCGAGTTACTGAAGAGCAGTTCATTCAAGGAAGAATTTGCAAAGTTTGTTATGACAGAATGGAGAAAGCCAGAGTACGCAACAATAGTAGGGGAAAGAACTCTGTATGTGTCCACGGCGGATCTTGTATTAAACTCAAATCTGATGGGAACAATCAACTTGAGATAGATCAGCCAGGTCCCTTCCAATGTAAACGAAGAAGCGGACACTCTCATAGCGTTTCATGCAAGGGAATTTTAGATGGCAACATCCTTGTCAGGTCAAGCGATACAGATGTCTTTGTAATCCTGCTTGGGCTCTGTGGCAGATCACCAAGGATGAATATCATTATGGACTAGGTTCTGGCAATAACAGGAGATATGTTGATGTCTCACATGTAGCTGCAATTCAGAGAAGTGAACAACCCGGCTCAACCGAAGCACTTATTGGTCTCCATGCTCTGACAGGTTGCGACTTCACATCTTCCTTCTTCAGGAAAGGGAAAGACAAAGCCTCTAAAAGATGGAAACTAGTATCGACCATATGCAAGCTCTCCGATCACTGACAAGCGACGAAGGTTGATGTCCCAGCTATTAACATTCTTTCGTTTGCTCGTTATATGGATGTAATAGACATCTGACATTAACGAGGCTAGATGCAAGGCTTTCAAACGGATCAGCAGCGGAGGAGGAAAAGTCTCTCAAGTTGAAGAAAATAAACTGTTTTCTCTCCCGCCATGCGCAAAGACACTTGGCAACCAAATCAAAAGAGCCCACTATGTTGCAAGAATGTGGAAGAGGGCTGATCAGACAGAGCCAACAATGGAGCCCATCCTGTGGATTATGGCTGGAAATTTAACCAACAACTGCTTCGAACCTGGTGTACGCCAGGAACGGGCTGTCCCAGAGTCTCTTAGAGGTCCACCTACAACACATGCAGAAGACGATGACAGTGTCCGAGATGAGGAGGAATCAGATGAGACGGAGTGAGGAAAGTGATGACAGCGATCTTGGAATCAGCGATGAAGAAGACGTGTAACATCATATACTCTCTGTGAAATATTGTCATTGACAATGTTTGTCTCGAATCTTTGACACATTGGTCTGAATATAAATTTCACAATTATTACAAAGAAATGACGATGCTCATTATTTCTAATAATTCACAAGGTTAGTGTCAGCTAAAGGATCAGTGTAAAATACAAGCGTTTTCTTCTCAAATTCAATGGAATCGTGTTGTGATATGACAAACTATAAATAACTGTTTTATACCTTTACACTGTGAGTCGGAGAGGAGAATGTAACGTTTTTTTATTTCTAACTTGGCACAAATTGGTTTGTAACTCTTATCCAACAGTTAGCCTTAATTTGCTCAGGCCGTTGCAGTCAACTTGAAAATGTGATCAAACAACAAAAGAGCATAATGCTCTATTGACCCCATGGATTCAAGTATTATGTTTATGTTATATCCGGCGTCATTAAAAAGGGAAAATAATTAAGGAAAAAAAAAATCAATAACTAGTACTCCATACAAAATATTTGAATTTGGGAAAATAAATTATAAGTGTCACGATGAAAGCAAAAGCTAAATCAAATTCTAAAAGACAAAACACAACGTTTAAACTTGCTCACCAACAACATTTTGTTGGATTCATTCAGCTTAATGAAAATACAAGGATCCATGCTAATTACATGAAAAATTATCTCTTGAAAAGTGTAATTTGTGTCATGATTAGTGTATGAGGAAGAAAAACAGATGTGAGGGTAAGAACATGGCGGAGTAAGACTAAGAGATAACAGTTTGAGAAAAACGTTTCATTAAAAAAAAAAAAAAAAAAAAAAATGAGATCGCAGAAATAGAGGAACAGTGCACGAGGGGGAGGAGAAGATTGAGATAGAGAGAGGGTTGTGGTATCATATTACATAGAAAAGGTACAGAGTGTGTGGTGTGTGTGTGTGGTGTGTGTGTGTCTATGCATGTGTGTGTGTGTGTGTGTGTGGGTGGGTGGGTGTGGGGGAATATAATAAGGAAACAATAGTTGGGGACAAGGTATAATGAGTATGTTTGTGAGATTAAATGAGTTCAGTATTAATCCCAATACAACACGTGTATTATGAATGGCTCTGAAATATTACCTCAATTACTCTCATTTTTGACTGATTTCCTAAAAACCATGTTACTTAAATGGCCCCAAATAGGCTAAAAATACATTTAACCTATATAACCAAATATGTTCCAGAAAGCTAAAGACTTGCTTAAAATGTTCGCAAAGTTTCAGAGCAATCGGGTACGTTAAAAATAATCTAAACAAAACTTCAAAATTTGAAACCGAAAAACGTGTAATAATCATACATGCAGATCACCATGCTAATTTGGTGTTGAGCAAACGATATGGAATAGATCTAAATGCTATCCTTGGATTTCGCTGTGAAAAACTAAATGATAAATTCATATCAATAGAAAAGATGAAAGATTTTTTTTTTTTTAAACAACAACAACAACAACCGTGGCAAAATATACATTAAAACTCTGTCTCTCCGTGCTCTCACACATACCAAAAAAAAACTCTTGGGAAAGTCCTATATAAATGAAATATATTTATGCTGTATGTAGTCGAATGTTATATGTCTTCATCATGTTATATGTTTGACATCACCGATGATCTACTTATTCGGATACAACCTTTCCTTTTTTCTGTACGTGAAATAATGTTCTAAAAATAGAAACGTCACAAAGACCTTTATCAGACTTTCAGAGCTCGAAACAGTGTTGGTTTCTTGACGTTCAAAATAAAGCATGCATACAGTTCATAGGACATCACTGCAATTACTATCGATTGTCGTCTGAAATTCCGAGTGCATAGAAACGATTATCATCTAACATGATGTTCTGATTAAGGACTTCTGAATAAGTACTCAGGCTAATGACCCAGTTGTACAGGTGAGACCGGATCAAAACCAACACAAGAAAGAGCACTGTTGTCAATGACAAAGTTAGTTGTTTGTTTGAGGACGGTTTGTGATGTGACTGACCATATTCCGACCATTGATCAGTGACATCACAGAAACGATAAAAGGGAACTGAAAGATATCCGAAGAAAGAAGCGTTAGAATTATCATCCCCAATCAATTACTACATTGATTACATTTAGAGCAGATTGTTTCGGCGTGTGCCGCCATGGAAACGTCTACTACGGTCGCCTAGCAACGTATGCGTAAATCAGTGTAATCTGAGTAGACATAGATATATGTGTGAATGGTAAGGAACAAAATGAGCGGGAGAGTATTATCAGAGGTTGAACAAAATGAGAGCACACGCGGCATGGATAGCGTATAAGAAACACACTGAAATATCTATTTCATCAAAATTGTAATGAACTGCTAAGCTTCTACTTTCTCGGAGACCTTTAAAAGAAGACAGTAGCTATTATTGTGATCTAAAAAAATTAGTTTTAACTTTATGATTCTGATTGCCATATTGTTGTATTTTAACTGTACTATTTTCGGATATTTCGAACCGAATATAACTTATAGTAGTCTGATGACGCAGTACTTCTTCAAATGTAATTTATTTCTAAGGGTTTGTTTTCTTTAATGTATTTTTCCCATCATGTTTTCTCTGCGTTTGCATCTCTCCTTTGATCGTCTGAACGATAATTGATTTGAACCAAGACCGATCGATACCCTTGAGAACGCGTGAACCCCTTTTCACATTGTGTCTGTCCTTGCGATGCCCAGTGATGCTATTCATTTCTTCGTCAATTTATAACTTTTTTCTTTTGACGAGGTTAAAAATTTCCTATTTGTCTAGATGTGCAACTTTGATATGTGACTTGCAATATTGTTTCGATCGAAGTTTTGATCTCGCAAGTGCTAATTTGATATTTTACATATACCATACAATTGAATATGGCAAGAGACAAAGTATGCCCTATCTCTGCCTCCTCTCTCTCTCTCTCTCTCTCTCTCTCTCTCTCTCTCTCACTCTCTCTCTCTCTCTTTTGCATTCTCTTCCCTCGCTCAGACATGTCGTCTTAAAAAAAAAAAATCTTTCTTCCTCACACCCATCATGATTTAATATTCTGACATGTACTCCATTATGAACATCCATTGACTGTATTTCCCCCTTTTGTATTCATCAATAAACCCACTTCCAACCGACTTAACCTATTTTTGTTTGTTACTCCTTCCATTGTAGCACTGGCTGTCTGACTTAGAGATCTTCGCTTCACTACTCGCAGCAATAATTCACGACTTTGAACACACGGGTACCACAAACGCGTTCCATGTCAACACCAAGTAAGTCAGAATATATTTTTTTAAAAATAAATTTGAAAAATAAACTAAACTAAACTTAAGGGCCTAAAATAATGTGGTATATGACGTCGCGGAGACTTCTCCGAGACAAGGAGACTTCGGGACTCCAAGACGTTTACGCGACAAAAAATAAAGTCCGATAAAGATGAATATGATTGATTTCCCCGCAACTCATGAGACGTCCGTGAGACTCACGAGACGTACTATAATTACCGTCACCATCATTGTTAAGTTCGTCATCATTGTCACCACAATCATAATTGATTCATCATCATAACCGTCATCACTATTCTCATCATTACCACCTGAATAATCATTTTCATCACCACCATCATCACCATTATCATCATCGTCATCATTATAATCATCATCATTTCATTTCTCATACATTATCGTCACCTTAATTTTTATCATCATCATTATCTTCTTCATCATCACCATTCTTGCAGTCACTATTTCCACCACCACTACCATCACCATCATCAACGATATCAGCATTATCATCGTCATCGTTATTACCATTATCACCATTATCATCATCATCATCATTTCATCACCACCACCACCAACACCAAAATCATCATGATTATCATCATCATCGCCATCATTATTAGCATCATCTTCATTATTATCATCATCATCATCATCAATCATCATCTTCGTTATCATCACTATTCTCACAGTCACCATTTCCACCACCATCACTACCATTATCATTATCATCTCTATCACCATCGTCATCATCATGATCGTCGTCATCATGTACATCATCATCATCACCACCACCACCACCACCATTCTCACAGTTATCACTTCCACCACCACCACCAACACCAATATCATCATGATCATAATCATCGTCTTTATCAGCAACGTAATCTTTGTCATCAACATCACCGTCAACCATTAAAAAAAACAACATCGCATTTCCTAGTATCAATTCAGCTACCCTGTTAATCAACAACTCGCCAAATACAACAACTACGATTGAATTATTGTGAACTGTTCGCAATCGGCAAAATTCCAAGATATTTACGAGCTCAAAATAGATGAATCTGAATACCATGCCCTTGATTTTCTCTGTCCCATTATTCTGCGATACAATCATGTATTTTTAACCTCAAACAAAATATTGTTTGCTATTTGAATTTCACGTGAACATAATTTTAGGAGTCTATGACGTATAAACTATATTTATTGAATTGAGTCGGATTATAAGAATATGGTTTTGAATTTTGGCCAGCACTTGAGGAAAGTTCGGATCTATAATACCGCCTGATAGTAAATATCAAATTCTATTATCATATTATGATGACTTTTTTATCGAATGAAGGTCATATTGCATCACCTGTTTTTAGGAACATTCGTTTTATTTATGAAACTATTTTTTATTATTTTATTCAGTTTTTATTGATGGCATAGTCTTTTATATTTGAATGTAATTTTTCTTTGAGTTATGAGTCACAAGAGAGGGCCAACGGTGTTCTTTCTATATTTTCTTGGTTTGCTATTATGATCCAAAAATATAAGTTCGTGTTTATGCTTTTGTGCTATTTATATTCAGCTTTTATATTCTAAAGTAAAAAAAATATATATACATTGTATTTTGAGGTCACAGTTCTCTGTAGGGCATATCTAAAAAGAAAATAGTTGTCGAACTCAAGAGACAACCATGTTTTAGTGTTACTGAAATAATTACAATAATTGGGATATTAATCATATGACTTAGTAATACTTAATAATATCGCTTTCAAAATTTAAGTCGTAGCTATAAATATGATGCAAAATTGTGCAGTATAGCAGTTCAAATTATGAATCTGCCACCCATGTTTTGATAGAATCGTGAATAGAATGTCCTTTAATCCAGAATAATAAGAGAATCGTGATACCTTGCTTGTGTTTGCTCTACGTGTGCCTAAGCACTTCGCAGAAATAGTCGCCAAGTTTATTCCTAAAATGCAAAAATAGCTGCTGAGTTCATTCCTACAATGTGTGCATGTGCTCGTATTATGAGTGTAAAGGGAAGTAAGTACTCTTCTTGTAGCGAGCAATTCAAACAACCTATATCGATAACAAATTATGTTGAATATAAATATACACAGTTTCATGAGTTTGGTAGAAGCAAATTGAAAATCACTTTATACCTTAACAAACAAAAGTGGCAATTGGAAGAGTGAAACGTGCTAGGAGCGTAGAAAATAATGTAATTATCTGGAGTAAATGTACACTCACGGGTTATCTGATAGCATTTATTAGTATCATCTTTTATAGGAATAGGTTGCATGCCCATACTTCATTTCATTTGAACAGATTTGAGACGTGTAAGGGCCAAGCGCAGTGGTGGATGCAGGCGGGGGCGCAAGGGACCCTATAATTTAAAAACCACTCGTTCACTGTACATGTTAAAATCGGAACATTTCAGCGGGCGCCCCTGTCTTCAAATCCTGGATCCGCCACTGAAAGCGGATGCATAATTTGCTTTGTTAGTACGATTCCTTTTTACCTGGATACTTTCATTGAATAGGTGGAATTCGTAATAATCTTTATTGAAATTCATTAAAAAGCATAGTTTCGAAAATGAACGTAATGAAAAGTTATTATTGGTTTTGTTATGTTTCTCATGGATAAAGAACGTCGTTCCTTAGAATTTACATGGGGGTATGGATTTAGTTTTTTTTTTTTATATGTTTAAATTGAGGTTTATGTTTATATTTCTATTTGAAGTAGTCGAGTGTAATAGGCATACTATACTTCATGCATGTGAGTCATATTTCTTCCCGAAAAGCTAAGGTGTATCTGCAAAAAAATTGAAACTATGTAGTTATTTTTACCCAAACTGAGAGCTTCTCTGAACGTTAAAATTATTTTAATTGTCTCAATCTGGGTGTCATCAATGAGAATGACCAATCCAGTTGGCAGGTCAGTTAATGGCTAAGCGTTGATAGAAAGAACCACTGTTTATTACTCTGTGACATTTAGACTGATAATACGTGATTTACCGACGGCCTTGCTGCACGTTGAATGAGAGATAATAACATTTTATTTCATTATAGCATTCAGCTCTGCCTGTTAATCGACGGTGTTAATAGTTGATCTGTTTTTGATTGTCGGCAAGTTCTGATTAGATTTGGTAAACTGTCTTTTGCTTGTTTGGGTTTTGTCGTCTACATGTCTTTTGGGATGCCTACTTCTCTATTTCCATACAGACTGGCTAGGGTGCCCCCTCCCCACTATATACCCCAAAATTTATTAATGTGTGGAATCTTTATTGAATACCAAGACTAGAGAAAATGCAGCATTATTATGTTACTTGTAACGGGAAATTTGCTGGGAAAATTAATTATGTTAATTATTAATATAGGTAGTAGTATAGTACTTGATAAAGTATTGATAGTAGTATAGTAGGAGTAGGAGGAGTATAGTAGTAATGTAGTAGTAGTAGTAGTAGTAGTAGTAGCAGTAGTAGTAGGCTAGTAGTAGTAGTAGTAGTGTAGTAGTAGTAGTAGTATAGTATAGTGTGTAGTGGTATGTAGTAGTATTAGTAGTAGTAGTAGTAGTAGTAGTAGTAGTGTAGTAGTTAGTAGTAAGTAGTAGTATAGTAGTAATAGTATAGTATAGTATAGTATAGTAGTAGTAGTAGTAGTAGTAGTAGTAGTAGTAGTAGTAGTAGTAGTAGTAGTAGTAGTAGTAGTAGTAGTAAAGTAGTAGTATAAGAAGAAGTAGGCCTATACTTTAAACTTGAGGTTAAGTAAACTTAAATTGACACCAAGCTTTTGTCTATGACTTGAAATGTAAAAATACCCGAATTGCTAAACCCAGTCCCGTACTCCTAATGTACAAATCCAATGAAATAAAACGTGGAAGAGATATCACCGAGGCAAATATATTACTATATATGCCTCAGATGGTTCATTCATAATGAGACAAGCTATGGATTTATCCCATGACTGGATCGTAAACCCCAAATGCAATATGCTTCTTATAGAAACAAAAAAAAAAAAACCAAGACGAACTCGAATGACGCGGATAGAACCCATTTCCATAAATAATGGCAAGCGCCCCGGAAGCATATGCATATAAATCTTCCTAAACCATTTCAAGAAATTCGTCTGAACGATGAACGTTACTCCGCGGCATCGCTCCGGACATTCCGATAAATAACAGAGGTTCCTTACCCGCCCCCTACGTTCATATCTACCGCTGATGACGTAGGAGGTCGTATGAAACACGGGGACTGATTAGAGGCGGGGATAAAAGGCAGTTCTCTTATCATAGGCTAATGCAATTCCTCCGTTTGTGTATCTAGTCGGGCTCGTGGTATTGGCGGGGTAAACCTGAGACCCTCTAATTGAAAATGTTGCCAATTCGCGGCGGACATCACAGGCTCTGATCACGAGATATAGTCTTTCATTGTCTGAATGGGTGAAAGGTCTTTCACTTGTAATCTGTTTTATAATACGTAGTAGAACTTACTACCACTGGAATGTGTCAAGTAATAGATTGTCTCCCTCTTTTAAAAAAAATGGACCGATAATTTTATCCTTCACCAAAGGTATAGGCCTGTACTGTAAAGGGAGACGAGTATAATTTGATACATAAAAAGCATCCCTTCATTAGCATAATCATGCAACCAGAAACTGGAAATACGTTTGTATATAGTCTCAGATGACATGATCTTTCTGATTATTTAGAAAATGAGCTCGTTGTGCATGTTTTGTTTATGAATTCTACAATCTGATCCGAAATGCGCGCATCCGGACTGATCTCGATCAATCATTCAAAATGGCCGCCACTCATTTCCTTTGTTTAAACTTGCCTTCAAGCGCTTATCCACTTCAACACTTTATCATCCAGATTGTTTTCCTTTTCACCGTGCTCCGTCAGTAAACTCTTAGCAAAGTGTCTGGAGCAGTTTTACATTCGTCATTTTCCATGTAGGAGCAAATGGAGGGGCAAAAGCAACATTTTAACGGTGGAAAATTCGGTAGATTTTGTTCAAAAACAATGATTCGTGACTGCCTCCTTCCATTCGGTTGTCGCTATATCTCATCGGAACCCGTTAAATCATCATCCCACAGCAGCTGGACCAATGGTCGCGCCATTCTGGTGGAATTCCACATCCCTCAGTGAAGACTGTTGGAGATCCTGGGAGAATTACGAGGAAGCTAGGATGAGAGATGGGAGAGAGATGAGAGGGATGTAGGGAGTTTAGGAGGAGGGGACAGATAGAGTAGAGGGGTAATAGGAGATAAGGAAGCCATTATAATCAGGGATAATCTGAGCCCGTTAGCATTAACACAATAATGTATTATACAGGTATAACAGAATCCCTTAAAAAAAAAAGAGACAGCATGATAAAACGAGAGCATATAAAACCTTCAATCAAGCACCAATTCGAATGTGAAGAGAGAGTGTGGTAAAGGGAATACGTAAACGGACACAACATAACAACGTTTGAAGGGTCTCAAATTTCCAGGAGGAAATATAAAGAGATTTTAAATTTGCTAAATCGGGTATGATATAAACTGTGGTTATCAAAATTTTAAAGATAATTATAAAATTGTAACTTTTATAGAAGGAGGGAGAATGAAGACAATGTGACAAAGAGTTTCATTTGACGAAGGTGAGAGTGATAGAATCGAAAGGGGGTATTGGAACCGGAGGAATGAGTGGGAAATAAAATAGTGAGGTATTATGTATAGGAAGGTTAGGCACAGAAGGGAAGAGGGAGTGAAGAATTAAGGGTACGGGTAAGCCGAGGGAAGGGGCGGGGCGGGGAGACAAGCAATATCAAAGAAATAGGAACTATAATGAGGGATTCAAGGATAAATCATGGACTTTTAGCTTGCATTCCAATTCATGAATTTATTTGTTAAGATTAAGGTCGATCCATGCAGACTCCATGAGGCTCTTCTTTTACCCCTAGTCCAGTCGACAAGCTTGTCATCTAGAGACTTACGTTCCATGTTTATGTCTCTGAGCTCAGCAAATGTCAAAACATACGTGACTCTAGTGGGATCGTAGAATATTAGATGTTCACCAGGCCCACCATTTTCCGCCTCCTCGGGTTTTTTTGTAATACTTAATGTTAACTTTTCAAAGCTTTTTTACTCGTATATGACGCAGGTGAGGATGTGAGATGTATTTCCGTATAGACGAAGCTTTTGCTCCAGATTCATATAAGGGAGAACAATAACCCTCCTTATTCATTCTCGATTTGGGGAAGATTTTTTCTATAAAGTGGGGTCAGTACGGGAGTGACATTTTTATGGCACCCCCACCCCTCACCTTAGTCAATCTTGATGAAGCCCATGTTTCTTGTCACTTTAAATTCATTTTCGTCATGGTCTCTCCAGCAACGTTACAATTACATCGGGTGACCTCCGCTGCAGTGCTATCTGTATATGGTTCTGATTACGATCATGATGTCATCGAAAATCTAACTAAACTACCCTTTTTACTCGGTGACCAAATGCTTTCGTCATCGAGTTCTTTACATCCATTGTTTAGCTTGTTAGTGGTCTTCATTTCTATCGAAGATTATGAATTATCACAAAACTTTTATTCGTGATTATTTGTTGTTGTTGGGTTTTTTTTACAATAAGTAACGTAATATTCATGAAGCAATTATGAATATTATGTTTGATGCGCGAACATTAAAAACACTCAATTCAGAAAAAAAAAATTGTAAAATCATATTTATTCATTTTCAAGAGAAAAGAAATTCCTATAGGCACAGGGGAACCGTAGAATTCAAACAGAGCATTCAAACTTAAAGATGTGTGTCCATCAATTTCGTGTATTATTTTTTCCAATGTACATGAGAGAATTTCATTTTAAACTATCTTTGGATATTTTTAACTATTCTAAATGGCCCTGTCTGAAACTTAGTTCCTCATACTCGATTCTCTAAAGGCTATATGCTAAAAGAAAACTCTGGTTTATTCGTGACTCCAGCCACGATTTGAATGTTATCTTATCATCATGTTAACATGGACAATCTCTAACCACCCTCTGAAACGATCTTTCTATCTTTGGCTCCTCAGATCTGACATGGCAATGTTCTACAACGACCGGGCGGTCCTGGAAAACCATCACATAAGTAGCTCCTTTCGCCTCATGCGCGATGATGAGAGAAACATTCTTGCTAACCTTTCCAAAGAGGAGTACACGTGAGTAAAGCATTGTGGTGGTAGTGGTGCTTGTGGTGATGTTGAATCATATTTTAGGTTAAATTGCCATTTGGTCTAAACCCTCTTTGACTAATGTCTATTTGGTCTCATCCCACGTGGTCTAAGTTCATTCCGTCTACATTTCTTTTGATGTCCAGTATGTCTAATATCCACTTGGTCTATCAAGACTTGGTCAATTCCAACTGGTAATTAACCAAATATTCATTTGGACATTAGACGAAATGCAGTTAGATCATTTGGCTATTAGATGAATTGGCAATTTGACCCAGCGGTCAAAGTATGTATAATATACCAATTTTAAATTAGACTAAATTGTTAGTAGACCCTGAGATGGGTTTAGCCCGTTAGTCAAACTGAAAATTAGACCAACTGCTGTTAGACCAAGTGGATATAAACCCTAATAGTGGTGGTAACCAAGTTTGCAGCTTTGGTAGAGTAGAACTGTGTAGTTGGAGTTGATGGTAGTGATGACAAGAGTTGTGAGAGCAGTAGTAGTTATGAGTTTTAATTTTTGGAAAGTTTTACCTGTAAAAAGTGCATCTTAAGTGTTTAATTTGTATTGTGCTTTAGCAACACACGTCATGTTTTCATTCGAACTGGATAAATAAAACTATGAATCTCTGGCATTTATACCTACGCCCTTCGCAAGAATGGATGTAAAAGAATTAAGGTATTGAAATAATAGCTTTAATTTTAACATCGTCATAAACTAAAGCTGTAACCATTATGAATTCTAAACATACCCAGATATCATATCAATCAATTACCAGACAATACCCCTGAAAGAACAGTGCCGAGAGACAGGCGAACACCCTCTCCCTTATCTAAGATCAGATGTTAGCCCAATCAAGAATATCATACCAAATTAAATACAATGCTTATCAAGTACATATGTATCCATGACCATCGATCTGTATTCCAGTTTGCCCGAGATGACGAATGGGGTCGCCCCCTTTTCTCCAATTTCCACCTCCCCTCCTATCACAATTTACCAGCTCATATAATATGCTAGCCACCGTGACAGTAGATTGTCGTCTAGCGATGTGTTATGTCATGTGGAGCAATTTCATAGCTCAATGCATGAATAAGTATGGTGTTGCATATTTAAAATGAAAAGAAAAAAGCGCCGAACACAATGTTCATCTAGCATGTCCATTTTTGCTTGATTAATGTGTCGGAGTCCTATCACCTTTCTTTAAAAGTGGGATTCAAATTATCGTCATCACGGGGCGCAGCACGTTTATGAAAAGGCGGGGGGTTGAGCATTTGAAAAGCATAATCTGATAGCCGTTATAGTCGCACTGATGTAAATGTGTACCGGGGGGGAAAATGGGCTGCATCCCCACCCCACCCCTTCCGCGACCCCTTGTGATAATGTCCCCGGTTTCTTTAAACATTTACCCAAATCTTTTGGGAGAACGATATTGGATGCTTTATGGTACACCATCGGTTCGTTTCTTTCTGTTTTTATGTATTATGTTGCCCTGGAGTGTTTTAACAGTTAGACAACTGTAAAAGGGCATCCAACCTTTGTAGTCAGATGACTTGTGTGAAGTAGACAGAATCTGGGGATATGGAAAATGACTGATGATGAAATCATATAACCAATGACAGTAAAATGGGGTTATCACTCTCATGCCGAAGAGTTGAACCAGCCTTATCTCGTAATATATCTTAAATAACAAACACTATCAAAGAGAAGCTATATGAAAGTGCCCGCAAATAAAAAAAAAAAAGAAAGAAAAGGACCACGCCCCGAAAAAGCCCGAAAATGAAAAAGGACCCCCAAAAGAGGTTCATGTAGCTCAATATGGTCACATAAAATGCTGCGATATTAGATGTAGGAATTAGTTCATGAAACATTAATCAAGCACAATGAACTAACGATGAACCCTGACGAAACGGCAATGTTTTCCATAATTAGTGCGTTCTAAAATAAAGATATTTAGTGTTCCGTGTTCGAGTTGGTCATTAACTGATTGATCCCTCGTCAGTTAGATAATGATGCCAGTGACTGAAAATTGGAGCGTGGCGAAAGTGTGAATTTCATCAAATAGAAGAGGAATACTTTAAAGTGATATTGATATACAGGTCCATTAGGTTAAATTGTTTTCACTCTCCCTAACAATTGAGCATTTTTATTGATATAGATCAATTTTTACAAGGTATTTCATAAATAGAATATGTATTTTCACATTGAAACATGTTTCTGTACCCTCTGGAAATAAATGGTTAACAGCTCGTTATTTGCAATCTTCCGAACTTTCGATTATCCTAAAAATAACATAGGGTTTGTAAATCCAAACATTGAATAGCCCTAACCCTATTCTATTTTTATTATTAATGAGCCTGATATAATTTTTGGAATAACCAACCTTATTTTTGTTTTTTCGAATTAACGAAAAATGCACAATTGTTATTTGAATGATGAATGTCATATCAAACCATTTCTAGTTTGAATTGATTAATCGACCCAATCAGGAGAAAGTAAAAGATATTTTATCAAAAAGAAAAATAGCAAGATACATGTACAAGCATTAGTCAAATTATTACATTTTCTTTGTAAATTGTCTGTCTTTTTCAGGGAGCTTCGGAACTTGGTGATCGACATGGTTCTTGCCACAGACATGTCCTTTCATTTCCAACAAATCAAGCAGATGAAATCCATGATCTCAACCACAGAAGCGTAAGTAAAAACTATAAACAATATTCTCTGTACTATAGGGCAAGTCCACGCTATTTGTTTCCGAGATGGTGATTTTTCGACTTTTTGACCATTTTTGTGTCAACTGTGTCAGTAAGGTTTTAAAAGTACATATAATGTATCATGCATCACCATAAAGGGTATGAAATGAACTTAATGCAAATGAGGTCAAAAAGTCATTTCAAGGTCATATGACGTCACAAGGCTCATAAATATTCATGAAAAAAATATATAAAATGCATTAAAAATGCTATTTTCAACCATTTAAAAAAGACGTTTTTCATAGGAGTACAACCAAAAAGTATGTATTTTCTGTTTTTATATTTTCTTGGATAACTCTGGTGAAAATATCACGAACCTAGCACATAGCTTCTATACTTTTTGACTAAAATATCAGGTCTAGAAATAGTCTCACAAAAGTTACTGAGCTGATGTAAAATCATACATTTTTATTACCCACACCCTCCACCTTTGAAAATGAAACAAAATAAGTTTTTTCTTACATTTGTGTTTTGTATTATGTTCTTTTGTTTTATCAGAGAGATTTTTTAACAAAAGATGTTGCTACCCTCTGGAAAGAACACACTCATTCACAATGTGAAACACAGTGTGATCACACTGTTTTCACAATGTGAAGTCTGCCTCACAATGTTAAATTGGGGCGTTTTCACTTGTGAAATCAATTTCACACTGTGAGCTGGTATATTCAACGATTGTGAAATCAATTTTCACATTGTGAACACAATGTGTAGTTTTCCACATTGTGGTGCTCCACAATGTTAAAAGGGGAAGTTCACCCTGGAATTTTTTATGATCTTAAAAATGCAGAAAAATAAAATAAAAATATGAGTGAAGGTTTGGGATCGACCAAATATGATGAAAGTTATGAATATTCAAAGTTTTTGATTCTGTGACGTCACATGCGAGCAGGTTCTCATGTGTTATGTAGTGTAAATTCCATAAAATATCTTTTTTTTCAGAGGAAATAATATGTCACCTGTGCGGTCGATATATACCATCAGACATTTGTTCATATACATGACTATATCAATTGACCCACTTCCTTTATCAGAACCATGACAAAAAGACAATTTAGGATTTTACATACACACAATGGGAGAGCTGCTCGCAGCGTGACGTCACAGAATCAAAACTTGAAGATATTCTTAACTTCGCTATTTTTTGGTCGATTTTCTTCAAACCTTCACTATTATTTTTCTATTATTTTTCTTCATTTTTTAAGACCAAAAAAATTCCAGGGTGAACTTCCCCTTTAAATTGGGGCATTTTCACATTGTGAAATCAATTTCACAGTGTGAACTATGTTTTCACACTGTGTTCACAATGTGAATGAGTGTGTTCTTTCCAGCAGGGACGCCTTGGCTACACCAATTGTTTAATAAAAAATATTACAGGGAGTAATTGTCCCGTGTGTTACTGTCCCGTTTGTTACCTGACAGAGTTTTTAAAACTTGAACTTTGCCAGAAAACTCGAAGTTGTATTAACGTTAAAATATGTCCTTACAATGTTTATTACATGTTTAAGAGGATATGACTCTACAAATTTAGATCGACTTTTTTTAATTCAGAGTTAAATGTGAACAAAGTCAAAATTTGAAAAAAATTTGAAATTTTTTTGCGGTCCCGTTTGTTACCTACGAATAAATGATCATAAATTAATTATGAATCGGTTATTACAACTATTTTTTGTGTTTTTGTTGAATATTATTAGTACCTTCACTAATATAACAAATGATTGAGATTTCATTTTAGATTTTTCAAACAAGCCCTATTTTTGTCTCTAAATGTCCCGTTTGTTACCGCGAAAAATAGCTTGGACTTGCCCTATACTGAATTCATAAAATAGTCTGGGCTTTACTTCCATCATTTGGGTAAGACATAAGTCAACATAATCTTCTCTGTACTTTCATAAATTCAGAACGTGGTCGAAAGTATACGTCTAACCCTAATTCTTATCACAATCCATGACTCTTGTGCTCCTGTGAGGCTACAGAAATGCAATCCACAATATTTCTTTATTTTGTAAAGGGGCACATGGGTTATAGGAGGCCTAAACAGGTCTTGTAAATTTGTTTTAAGCAGACCCCTTGAGCCTCTTGAGGTGATTAAACCATGCTAGACTACGATTAATTTAATGATCATTAATTAAACTGTGATTTGTATTTGATTTAGATTGGACAAGCCTAAAGTGATGGCTCTTACTCTACACTGTGCTGACATCAGCCATCCCAGTAAGGAGTGGAGATTCCATTATAAATGGACCACGTTACTTATACGCGAGTTCTTCAGGCAGGTAAGTATAATTAAAAGGATTGTTTAACTTCATTCATGGATATATTTTTTTGTACTCTTTCAGCTAAAGCTGTAATCATAATTGCAACATTTTAGGTCAGATAGGAATCGCCTAAGATTTGGAAGCTAATTGGTCCTAACAATTGCCGATATACTGACGACTGAATATTCTCATGGGTATAAGCATACCTGGGTACACTAAAGATAAGACTGCAGTGTGTGGAGGCAACATAATCACTTTTTACTTTTTGTGAAGCATGTAATGATGCATAGGAAATTATTGTTTTTTAGGATTTCCTATTGACACATTATTACATGCACTCTAGATAACGTCTTGTGAATCCTTTTGTGAACAGGGCAGTTTGATAAAATAATCAAACCTTTTGTACATCCGACCCCTACTTATTATGTTTTACTTCACTTCATGAGCTAATCATGGTAGGGTGAAATGAGAGCACTACACGATTTCATATCAGGTCCCTCGTGGAAATCAGTTCTTGTAACTGTGGAGGCTACCCTGTTTAAATAAAACTAACTATAGTTCAATTATGTTAATACCAATTTTTACTCAAGAATGACATCTCAAAAAGGAAAGCTATTCAGGATAATTTTGTCATATAAACAATGTATCATGTTTTGCTTCCTATTGATTTTTTGACAGGGTGACAGAGAACGAGAAATGGGCTTGCCAATTTCACCGCTATGCGACAGGAATTCAACACTGTTAGCCGAATCGCAAATAGGTATATAAGATTGATATAATTAGTCATAAAATTCATTCTCTATTGAATGTATTATGTTTTATTCAGGGGATAAAAATTCCATCAGCCGTTCTTTCACGCTAGTTCTAACGAGGGTTGCTGGAACAAAAACTGAAAGGGGATCATCAATAATTGAGATTTGCTTTCAAGACAAAGAAATTGTTTTGTTTTTTATCGATAGAAATGTTTAAATAATGAATTCACCCTTCACTCTCCACTCCACCCCCCCCCCTCTCCTTCCTCCCTCCCTCTCTCTCTCTCTCTCTCTCTCTCTCTCTCTCTCTCTATCCCTCTCCTCTTTCTATTGAAGGACCTGATTAAAATATGTAATAGTTTTGGAAGCAGTTTGGAAGAGAAGGAAATACAGAGGGGGAAACTGGGAGTTACGGAAATTATGAGATATATATTCAAGTTTTAAAAATCTAATTACTTCAATATTTTTTTTGTCCAGGTTTCATTGATTTCATCGTGGATCCAAGCATGAACGTGTGTGGTGATATGATAGATCGGATACTAAGAGAAGAGCTTCATTCTGCATCCAACTCACCCTCAGCCGACAGCGTAGTAAGGAATAAGAGGAATTCCATCCCCATGGCTCGCCCCTGCTCCGCCCCAAGATCAGCCAGTGTTCCTGCACCTGCTAACAATACTATGAATGTTAGTCCCTATCAAATACATGTATACCATCCAAAACCTTTTTCAAGTCATTTAGATTCACAATATGATGTTTATTCACACTATGATGTTTAAACGTGTTAATCTTTATTTCAATAATAATTCTTTTTAATCGCTCAAGAAATGTTATTCAAAAAAAAAAAACGTATTCAAAGTATGCCTGGAGTTCGAAGAATTAAGGGAAGTTCAGGAAGTTTGGGAAGTTCTGATAGTTCTGATAGATCTATTTTGTCCTGTTAGAGATGTGGCAAACTTTGCAAACAACATTGTAGATGGCTTATCATAAAATGGTGTAACTTTTATAATTCCAGGGCCAGCAAGTCTGGCTGGACCAAACAAAAAATAATAAGTGACAGGGACAATTTGTTAAAAATTATTATTATTATTATGATTCTGACTTAAATATATGTAACTTCTGAAGAGAAAATCTGTGCCATACCTTGATATGTATTTATAGTGTATTTGGTATTAATGTTCAACAATTACTGTGTTTTACAGGACCGTGACAGACCTAGTAGCCCTGGTAGGGTGAGTCTAGGTAGGCGGAATTCAATTCCAGTACGGTGTCTTCGAAGCTGGCAAGAACACCTGCACAAAAACAAGAACAAGTGGAGGGATCTTGGACAACAAGGTAAGGGATGAAAGGTCTTCTGCCAACAGCATGAAAGAAATAGTTGAGGATGAAAAAAATGATGAAGTTGAAGTTAATTGTAGGGAGGTGATGATGATGATGATGATGATGATGATGATGATGATGATGATGATGATGATGATGATGATGATGATGATGATGATGATGATGATGATGCATGATGATGATGGTGGTGATAGCTGCTGTGATAATAATGACAATGATGACGACGATTGTGGTGAGTGGTGACGATGCTGTAGAGGATCGATTGATGATGATGATGATGATGATAATGATGATGCTGTTGAAGATGATAATAATGATGATATGTTAAAGCACATGGTTTATGGTGCCATATTTCTGTTTTAAAAAAAATCAAAATTATGTTAAATTATGCTCACTTCATTCAGGCAGGTTTGAATAAATAAGATATTGACTGTAAGAGCTTTGCAGTCTTTTCTAAAATTGAATTAACATCACTACTTACTGTTCCCATTCTCCTTGTTTATTCTCTCTCTCTCTCTCTCTCTTCGTGTTTCTCATTTTCTCAGAGGTCAACACTGGAGCCAAGGTATTGGATATTGACGAGGATACGTCCGACCAGAAACCAAACAAAGATGTCTTCCATAAAAGCGACTCAAACGACACCGCAGCCCGCAAAGCCAGCGACGCCAACGGCATTGAGGGTGAGGGGTCGTTGCACGATCAGGCCACTACATCTGGGTCAGGGGCGGGTCCGGGTCGTCAAGGATCGGGGGAAAGATGAGAGGGTTTCAATCTGCGGACAAACATTCATGATATAATATGCTCCTGCTGAAGTGTCAAACATTCGTCATGTGATCAGGAGGCTAAAAGACGTCATCGTATTCAGGCGTAAACCTGTCTAGTCCAATTTCAATTCTGTGATATATTCCAATGTGCTGTCAGGTAGAAGAAAATGGATATAGTGATGCGACGGTGGCATATGAAGTATGAAGATAGGTTGGATAATGACCCAACAAAGATCCATCCACATCCAGGTTGACAAGACATCATTTTCCTTCCTGGAGTGCAGTAATGGTCCTTTATGGAATGGATCTACAGACGACATTGCAATTGTCCATTCTATTGTGGAAGATATCAAAGGCCTAGGTGGGATTCAACTGAAAAGCAGATGGCATAACTACGATCAGGAGAAACATTGAATTCCGTTATAGCACCAATATCCTGGTTTTGATGATAGGACTGACTGAACTGTCATCTTTTATCAACTTTCCATACCAGAACTGCCCCCTGGTTTTTTAATATTTTTCTATCCACATGACTACACCAGATACTTAAATAGAGGACAACTTGCCCAAGAAAAAAAAATCCCCCTATATCATAATCTCCAATAATGTAAGTTGTCTAAAAGTATGATTATGGCACTCTTGAAGGGGATAATGTTTCTTATGGTTAGTTTTTAATTTCCATAATTTTTGTAACAATTGATCGTTGATGCAATTGTCTTGAGGAAAATCCAGAAGGGAGTCTAAAAAACTCAGAATCTGGTTCATAAACCTATTGGGCATCATTAAATGCTTGGGTCAATTACATATATTGCCAAAATTTCTTACTTAGGCAGATTTTTCTTTTTTACTTAACAATAATGCAAAAATTTTGTGGCTATAATTTGGATGCACTGCCCATGAAAACATACTGCAATAGCTTTTACCTAAACATTGATTCACGCCGCAACACAGAGTAGATTCAAGTATCTGCCCTTTCACTTGAATGAAAATAGGTTTCACGAGCACTATTGCCAACATAGCACAACTGTGCCAAATAACTACATGCAAATCACGCAATTTTGTTTTTACTATACTTAGTATAGCCACATCATGATTAAATTGTTGTGGTTTGATAAAGGAAGCATTGCATATATCGGTTAGTAGAATCTGAAAACGGGTACCATTTTAAACTGTTCTTTCCAATTATTTCATCAGATGAAATCAATTTTTAAAGGGATATGTAAACAAACTAGTAATATGTTGAGGCATTCTAACATGAAAATCATCTGCATTGTGTGGTTTTTAGAAAAGTGTACAGTGTAAATAAGAAGAAAAAAACGTAACCTCGATTTTGTATTCAACAGTTAAGATAGATAAAACGATTGGACGTTTTAATGAACTTGTTTCCCTAAAGAGAGGGAGAATATATTGTTCCGTTTATAACCGTGTGTGCATTTTACCCAACTATACGATGACGTGCAGTTATCATTATATTGTAAAGACTTTTTTCCATATTGTTGTGTGCCTGTTTTTGAAAGGCTCATTTTGTGAAGACAAAATGACATGCTCATCTTATTGGGCGTCAAATATTTTACTTTTAACCATTTTTAGAAAGAACTGTTTAGACATGTGAACTCTTGTGTCATAAAATATTTTCAGAGAATTTTCACCAAAGTGGTATATGATATAGACAGTGGATGCATTTTTAATGTTCATTTCATTACAGAAGTTATATCGATTAGATGTAACCAAGGTATTCAGTGAATTATCACTTACTTATGTGTATTATTTATTTAACAAGAGTGGATTGAATTATCGCGGCAATACATTTTGCAGCTTTGCATATATAGAACATTTATCAAATTATTACAATTATGAATCATATTCGAGTCATTTTACAACTAGAAAAAGCGATGATCTCGTACAGTCATCTTTCAAAGGCTGTATAAAAACTAGTTTTTAGAGATATGTAATTATTTGATTAATGCTTTTTAATTAATGACAATTATCATAGTAATTGGAACATGCATAATAATTTTGAATATATTCTAGATTTATTTATTCATACAATTTATGTTGAAAATTTTATCAATTTGTTCGAATCCACTGTACAAATATGTGGCCAGAGTATTTAAAAATAGAGGCTAAATTTGAATTATTTTATTGGCTTCTTGAAAGTGTACTTCTTTATGACCTAGAGGGGGAAATAAGTCACCTATGAACCTTGATTGTATTTCTGTTCTATAACGTGGGATGGGGAGAACAGACTGTTTATAAGGAAGATAATTTCACATATGGGTCATTGCTATGAACAGATAGACAAGACGGCTGTTACTTACACTTTGTAAAGGAGTACGACTTCCAATAGATGTGAATAATTGTTTCTGTGTAGGGTAATAGAGTGTCCATAAATTAAGATTGTTGTGTAGTAAACAATTACTACAATAAAAACTTTTTCTAACCATTTTTAATTCAAGAGGTGATAATGTAGGAGAATAGCACTTACATTTGTCTATCATTTATATGGCCATGAAATTTAGAGGCAACACCTAAAATTACAACATCTTAAGGCACACATCCTTTGTTGTGAGAAACTAAGGTGAGCCAAGCTATTTAATAAACCAATTCACCATTTGAAAAACCGATAGTACAGTGTATCCTAGAAAAAAAGAAAGCTCAATTTTGTGAGCTTCATATTAAAATTATATAACTTATCTCACATTTATTTTTATTTCATGTGAAAGAGTAACTCAATCTTTATTTAGTAAAACAAAATTTTACCTGTGCTGTCAAAAGTAGTAGACGACCGAATGCTCGAGCTTTTACAGACCTCTGTAAAGTCACCATTTACCAAGTTTTGGCAGATACAACCCTATTTACTCATTGTTTGAGGTAAGCCTTCCTTGAGTCCATTCACAAGGGACAAAAGTTATCTTACTCGCTTTTGCCCAAATTTGGTACAAGGTAATTTTTACACATTAAGTCAAAGTGCTCAGTCATCCCCCACAGTACAGGTATAAATTTGGTATCATTGAACAGAATATGAGTTATTCTTCAACATGAAGTAAATATCCACATTACAGAAGTTATAAATTTTTAATAGGAGGCTTTTAAAATTGGGTTTACTATTTCTTGAACGCACTATCAACCAATTATAGGAATGCACAGAAAAAATAGATTATTTGACACAGCCAACAAAGTACTTGATTTGTTTATATTCTGTATTGAAGAATGCATCAAAATTTTCAGAGAAAGAGTAAAGAAGTATTATGATCAATGTTCATTGTTTCGTCAATAAATACCAAAATTTCAAAAACACCTTTTAAACATTTGAATACCTACCATTTTATATGATAACAGTTGAAAATGCAAAAAGATTAGATCTCCTATTATCTGCCCAAATGACTGCTGGAATGTGGTTTTATTCTACGACTTTTTTTGAGAATGAATTCAATATTTATTCATATATACTTTTTTTTTTAAAGATATGCAGGATAATTACTGTTTATTATTCTGCCGTACCATTTCTCTTGATTTTTCTTGGCCAGTAGGATTTGAAGTGTGTTTTGCAGAATTTTAGATAATTATTTATCATTCCAATGTGGTGTTTAGCATTATGTATTTGCATACTTACATACAGATGTGTTGCAGTAACTATTTCATCCTATTTAACATATCACCAAATTTTTTCGAAGCGTCACACATGTGGACATAGCTCTGAGGTATATATGATTGTTTTCATTCTATCATTCATGATGAAATTAATTTCAATATTCAAAACATATTGTTGTATTATAACCCTGTCTCCTTTCTCTCACTCTCCTTTCTTATGCCCATTGTCTTTTCCACCGAGTTTGGTTTTTATGTAACTTAAAATAATCAAAAACGTTACACAAAAATTTCAGCGTTAATATAAAAGATTTTTAATCTTTAAAGTTGAGAAATCATCTTAAATTTATTATCTATCTAATTTATAAAAAAAAGTTAACACTTTCAAAATTATACATAGAATATCATTGAGATTTAATGCTACGAAAATATGGAGTAACTATACAATATAACCATGAATAAAATAAGATGTAACACATCTGGAAAAAAAAAACTCTTGCATAAGTAAGCACACAACTAGATCTTGGACAAAAACTAATGAATTTTTTTTTTAAATACAAATATAATATTTATATATTTATCTAATATTTATGTTTCTGTAAATTCTTTGTCCTTGATAGGCTGAAGTTAAATTAATGGCTTTTCTGTAGACAGTCTAACCATGAAGTAGTTGTCTGTTTGTATGTGGTTCTAACTAAAATCCAAATCTGTATAATGTTTCAAAATTACTATATAATTTCCTAAATTTGTATACTTAAGCAATATATTAAACACTTTCACATTATGCAGTCCTACCGAATTTCCTTTAAAGATGGCTAGATTTTCTTAACCTGTTACTTATGGGAAACAGGTGATTTATGTACTAAAGAGTTATTTGAAAAGAGTCCTTATTAATATCCTAAGATCATATGCAGTCCTAGTAGAATCCTAAGATTGTATACAGTTCTGTGCTTCCACATCTCCTTTACATATTTCCTGTATTGTGTCATGTATACCCTTATTTTGCACGACTCATGCAAAGTATATGCATTCTATGGAGTTGTGTTTCCATTGCCCCCTTAGCTTGTCACACGGCACACCCATCCGTTGTGCACTACATCTGTACATTCAGCACAGACTATTAGATGCACATGATAGGTGTGGCTTTACAATCTGGGAGCAATGTTGACACAACTTCTTTTGTTCTTGAAATACTCTTGATATCTATTATAGTCAGATACTATGACAAGCTGTTATGTGTACATATACTTGTAAAATAGACATTTGAAAGTGTATGAAAAAGGAAAAAAATGTGACATAGGGTTGCATTTAGACCCAATAAAACATGTTATAAATAAAACCAAATCTTTCTGTTGTGATATTTTATTTGTAGAATACAAAGTAGTTCAAATGCATTTCATGAACATATGACTGTGAGCCTAAAAGATCTTCAGGGCATAAATTTAACCATGGCCATCGAGGGCCAAGCCGCCGATGCCCTTGTCTCTGGCCGTGATGCCCAAGGGTAATGGATCAAGTCACAGCCATTTTGGCCGCGCCTTTTTTCCAAGCTGGCCGACATGCCCTTTTAAGAAATTTATTGCCCTTTCCTGAAGGACTCTAATATCAACAATAAAATGGGAAATATGTCACTATTTTGTCACATTAAAGTCTCAAAAAGCAATATAGACCATAACTTTTATTGGATAATCCTATACAGAGGTCCTGGCAGAGCTCCCCATGACATCTCAGGGAGTTAATGGCTGTCAGACAGGAGTTGTAATAGCAAAGGCATCCCTGTTTGTTTAATTCCCACTGGCCTGGGTTTTGAATGTGCTGGAAGTTATCACAGTTATCATTTTTAAACAAATCTGTCATTATGTAAACAGAATGTGATATTTACATTAAACAGACAGCCAAACAGAATTTTCATCGGCAAATCCCTGTGGAAAGGAATTTTCTGTTTTCCTCAAACAGAGAATGCAATATTTTTAAACAGAAAATCACCACCTGCTGACCTGGCTCTATTTTAGAAAATTTTAGAAAAAAAATGGCCTTCGATGCCCTTTTTATGAAAAAAAA
Organism: Paracentrotus lividus; assembly: GCA_940671915.1. Taxonomy (NCBI): domain Eukaryota; kingdom Metazoa; phylum Echinodermata; class Echinoidea; order Camarodonta; family Echinidae; genus Paracentrotus; species Paracentrotus lividus. Next base: position 19,922,457 of record CALNVZ010002974.1, on the reverse strand, counting down.
ATGGCCGTGGATGCCCTTTATATTGGACAAAGTGCCCTAGATTTTTTGGGGAAAATGGCTTTGCCCTAAAAGTAACGAAATTTAAGGCCTGGATCTTTTCAATCAAAAGCATGAAAAAACAACTAATCCCTTATTAGGTTGATGGGTTAGACCCTACACCTCACAAAAATATACTGTTGATGGGTCTGACACCAAAATTACACAATTGTGACATCACTATTTCAAGGGGTCTTTCAACATATAACCCAAGTAAACTATCAGATTACATTCATATTCTATGAGATCATATAACATATTACAGATATCTCAATCATGAATAGCTAAACATTTAGCTAAATATCAAACAGTTTTTAATCAATTTTCAAAGCCTTATAAAACAAAACAAACATTCCTAATATCATATAAAAATCATAATTTGTATGAATTATGAAATTAATTTTCAATCAAATAGATTACACCAGAAGAAATATTAAAACCTTTTCATTTTGGTACAAGTTTGTACAAAACATGTGACCCGAGATTTAGGGTAGATTTAAATTAAGCATCTCAATAGCTTTAGACATTTCGTGCCAAATTGGCCAATTGAATTTGAATTCATTAAAAAGAAATCCACAAAGTGGCTGATATTAAAAACCAAAATACAAATTTAACTTGATTTTAAAAAAAAGAAGATATTTAACAGATATCGTCTGTTTTCATGCTTCAATTAAAGGACAAATTTGGTCAATCTTTGTTTCCCTGGCTTAGCTAAGCTAAAGTAAAGGGTTAAGACTTTCTAGTCTAATATCCTCTTTGCTCATTTACTTCTAAGCCGGACACTTTTATCTCAACTAACACATCTTACACTTTGTCTTTGAGCAACAATACCTCAAAATTGGACAACTGCAACACTCACTTATGCAAAATGGCAACAAAATGATACGACAAATAAGCTGCTAGTCTTCCTTTCAAGGTAACATAGAACAAACATTTGCCATACAATTATTGCTAAAAAGTAGATATTCAGATTTCAAGTTTGCATCAAATTATGTTTGTAATAATTAAAATAGTGACTTGTGCACCTGCAGTATTTATTTCTACAAAATAAATCACAATTTCCTGACAGAAAAAAAATCAGTGTAAATATGTTGGCACTTTACAGATAATCTAACTAATTTATTTGCAATACAAATACCCAGTAGGATAAAAGAAGATATAACCAGCTACCTGATGCTGTAATTGAACCCAAACATTCAAGTTTTGTTATGGCCTTCTCTATGATCAACTGGGAAGATCTGATCTGTATTTGCCACTCTGTAAAGATTGAATGAAAGAGAAAGAAGGAATAAAAAGATATTTCACATTAAAGCTGATTTTTAGTATTTTAGGTGATGCAACATTTAAAGAGTTTGGCAGATATTCTGAACTGTGGTTTAGAAATAAAGTTGAATTCATAATTAATTGGACAATGAATACTAGTAGAGATGCCAACACTACGGAATAATTAGAACATTAGAAATTAGAATGCAAATAACACAAATAGTTAAACCAGCTGAACCAAATGTCTTCTCACTAGAGAAAGCATGAATAATAACATTTTGCTCTGTCATTCAATTTTGGGAATGCATTCAAATCAATAGATTTCTTTCTCTTTTGAACAAGACATTTGTTTCAGCTGTTTTAACTATTAGCATTATTTGCATTCTAATTACTGTAATTGCTGTTATTTTTGCGCGATTAATTTTTCGCGCTGAGTGGCCTAAAAACATGTTCAGAGGTTCTTAAATTCGCTCTGCATGTTTGTAAGCTCGCAATTAAACCCATTCAATACATGCATAGGAAATCATGCCTATATCTACGCGGGTTTTTTAATTCGCGCCTGCCGTTCTTTGCACGAAATCCGCAGAAATTAATGTACCACAAATATTTCCACGAATACAGTATTCCGTAGTATTGGCATCTCTGTACTAGGATGGGATCGAAATTCAGCGAGCCTCTATCCAATCAAACTGAACTTAATCGCAGACAACAGTTTAGAAAACAGGCCACAGTCTTTACAAATCATGGTGCATAATGAATGACCAATGTAATTTTACAATAAAAAAAAAGTCACAAAGTAATGCTAGTTATAATTTTGCCTACATCTAAGTTTTTAGTAGGCCTTGGGCCACAAGAATTGGTAAAGAAAACTAGGATTAGATCCTTTAAAGGATAGAGATTGCAAGTAATAAGGAGCAAGTTTACTTACACCATCTGTTCATCCTCAAAGGGACTGTTGTTTACTATTTTGTGAGGTTGTGGTAGCTCTCAAGAAGTTCTTTTTAGAACTACCAAAATCCCACAAAAGAATAACAAACAGTCCTCAGGACTAACAACATAGTACCTGCCAAAGTAACTCCTTAAAACTAAGTGTGCACAGTTTTATGGATATTTTTACTTACCCTGTTGTCTGGAGGTACCTCAATAGGAAGAGGGTTAGCTTGTCTCTTGGTGGGCGGGGCTCTCTTCATACTCTGCTGTAGCTCAGGGGAGTAGTAGGTGATGCCCCCTACCATCTGAGCCCCTGGGAGGGGCGCTCCACCCTGGATGTTAGAGGAGCGATTGGGGGCGTCGTCTCCTGCCATCATGGGTGGTGGAGCTTGTCGGGAGACCAGTGGTTGGGGAGGAGGGGGCTGGGATTGGGGTGGTGGTGGTCCTTGGGGGAGTTGGGGTCGGCGCTGATTGTGTTGGCGGCTTGGAGGAGGACCAGACTGCTAGCGGTAAGAATAGGAAACATGAGTATCAGAAAAGTCCTCTCACAATATACATGAAGGGTGATTTTATTACTGTCAATCGAAATAGCTTGGATGTGTGTGCACTATTCATTTCTTTCATAAATGTTCTTAATACACTATTATATTATTGAAAAGAAAAATTTACAATATAGCTGTTCAAACTCCACAAACATTCCAAAAATCTTAATTTTCATGGAGACACTTATGAAATCAATATGAATTATTATATTCCAAATACTAAGAATGTTGCAACAGGATTGGTCAAAAGCCAATCACGTGATTGATTTCAGTTTCTCCATCATCAACCATAACTCGTAGCACAGTATTTTTGAGTTTCACTGATCACTTCAGCGCCCCAGAGAGCAAGTGGAATCATAACGCGTCATCAATTATTTTGGGGATGCGCGGTTTTCTGTACTATCACTTTTCCATCACATGCAGCGACAGATAAATTCCTCTGTGACGTAACAATTCCTTTTTTTAATTTCTCTGTTACGTAACAATCACTTCAGGTCTTCAGCCCATGTGAACTAGGGCTTCGCGCTAAATAAATTGCGCGCACTTTAATTGTAAGCGTTTATTTTACAAGCGCAGGCATCGATGACTTGAGTGGATTTTTCTTTTTAAGGATCCCAAGGAAATCTTTCATTTTTAACCAAAATATTGGTTTTCCCCCGAGCTCTTAATATGTTTCAGATGTGGAATATAAAGCAAATAATCACCTCTTGATCCAAATGACGAGGCAAACTATCACTTCCACGGCAAGCTGGATGTACACGCTATCTCTCCTCAGCTTTGCTTCGGAGGAGATAGCTTATCCAGCTTGCCTGGGAAGTGATAGTCTTCCCATCATTTGGACCAACAGCGATTATTTGCTCAATATCTTAAATTATTGAAACAAAGAGGGAAACTGACCAGAAATATACAATATGAAAAACAATTGAGCAATTGAGAAATTCCATCAGGAATCATGTTTCGAGTCATCATGTTTCTTGTTTTATGTGACATACCCTTACCACTACATTTTCTGTGTGAAAGCAAAGAGGTGCTGACTTACCTGGGGAGGCACAGAGTAATGCTGGACTGGAACTTGCTGTGGAGGAGGGACCTGTTGAGGAGGAGGGGGTACCTGCTGGGACCCCATCACAGGGTAGTGGTGCCCTACAAACATGACAGGTCCACCTACAAACTGGGGTGGAGGCAGCTGGTTGGGTGGGGGAGGTTGGGCCATGTTGGGTGGAGGGTGGTTGGGACTGTGAAAGAAGGTTGCGCTGGGGAGATGACCTGGTGCAGGTGGCCTCATTCCTGACATAAATATAGAGTAGAAAAGATTTCCTCAATAGATACAAAGTACAGCTTACAAACCAATATCGTTAGCTCAAATTCAAATTCAAATTTTATTCCACATATGCAAAATGAGAATATTTAAGAAACATCCATCACATACAACATAATAAAATTAGAGGTATCGACAGTTCATAAAACAAGTCCTCACATAGTGCTATTACATAAAGCAAACGGAATCGAAATCGGATGAAAAATGGCGAAGGAGTAGCATTTTTTAGCCAATTAACAATATAGGTCAAAACTCAAGTTCAAAGGTCAAAGGGGTCAAAAGTCAAAATTCCGTGAAGAAGTTTTGTAGTCCTCACCTAGTGCTATCACATAAAGCAAACAGAATCGAAATCGGATGAAAAATGGCGAAGGAGTAGCATTTTGTAGCCAATTAACATTATAGGTCAAAAATCAGGGTCAAAGGTCAAAGGTCAAAATTCTGTGAAGAAGTTTTGTAGCTATCACCTAGTGCTATCATATAAAGCAAACGGAATGAAAATCGGATGAACAATGGCGAAGGAGTAGCAAATTGAAGATTTTGATCACATACGGACGCACGGACGGACGGACGGACGGACGGATGGACGGATGGACGGACGGACGGACACACATACGTACGGAGCCCGTTTCATAGTCCCCTGCTCGAACTCGTTCGGCGGGGACAATAAAATAAATGCATATGTGGTAGTAGAGTCAACTTGTGTAGACCCCGTGGATATTTTTCGGGGACAAAGGTTTGAAAGTGGTTTTGGGTTGCTTAGAGGTCACTGATCAAAATTAGCTTGGTTAGTCCCCTGCTAACCCCCGGCAACTCTTTGTAGGGGTCAGAATAGGGTCAAATTGGGGCCAATAGGGGTCAAATTCTTAAAATGCCCAAATTATCTCAAAAGACAGTGCAAATTGTTCCTCTTCTTCTACTGAACAAGAAAGTATACAGAATCATATACCTCTGAACTCCCAGTAAAAAGTTATGGCGGGAAAAGTCAAAAGGTCAACGAACTTTCACATGAAGGCATATTAAGCCTACACAAGCTAAAATTGGTTGGAACAACAATTCTTTTGTGTTTTTTTGTGTCTATCTATATTTTTTATGATTAAGAAAATTAATTGAGACTATTCCTATATAAGAAAATTATATTTAGTAGACATAAGGGGTCAACCTAAGGTCATTTGGGGTCAAATTAGTTAATTTTGTATAAAAATATGGTAAAGGGGTTAAATCAGTTCCATTTTTGGTAGGATATTGTCAAGTTATGTGTAAATTCATGATTAAAACTAACAGTTTTGTATTTCTAATCCAAAAACAACATTCAGTAAATGTAAGGGGTCATTATGGTCAAAGGGTCAGTCGATCATTTAGGGTCAAAATGTTACATTGACCTACATGTATAGAGATATTGTGCTGCAATATGCACACTTCAACCACTTGAGCTATGAACTTCAAATTTGAAAGTATTATGTACTATCATAAGAGGACGATTTAATTTGATCTTAAAGAATGTAGGTGAAAGGTCAAGGGTCACATGGTCAACTTAGGATTTTGCTTTCGTGGTTTTTAATTTTTACAGCGCTGTCATTAATCATATGAATATTTACGTCACAATAAATTCACCACATTATTGCATTATTTTAAGAAAAAGCTTGTTATGTACATTAACTTTGATCTTGATGATAATGGGTATCATCATTTAAAGCCAATCTCATACAATTTTGAAGAATGAAGGTCAAAGTTCAAACGTCACCTTAGAAATAACGCAAATTTGACTGATTAACGGAAATTAGAACTGATTAAGATGTGAATTTCACATGACAGTAGAAGGTATCATTATAAAATAAAAATAGGATGTGATTAGATTTTGGCAAATTTAGGTCAAATGTCAAAGGTCACAGAGGTCAACTTAAGACAATACACGTATTTGCCAGGGGCCGCGGAGCGTTTTTGAAAGTGAAGGGGCTGAGCCGAAGGGGGGGGGGCTGAACAGACTAAAATCACAAATGTATGGTCATTTTGCGTTTTTGTACACGTTTGCTGAAAAAAAGGCTGAAGCCCCAGTCCCCCGCCCCTCCACCGGCTCCGGCCCCTGTTTGCCTCATTATTGGAATATCTCAAAAACCATTTGAGATATGAAACTAGGATGAGGTCACCATATGAAAAAGAATATCATTGTTGTGAAGACTAGTGAATCGGTAAAATGATAAAGTTCACCGAGGTTTATGTCTGAAATTACTTCTTTTTTTTTAACTAAGGGCTTCCTAAACGTCTGAAAATGCATGAGAAGTGTGCTTTCTTGGGTTATTCGTCTTCAATCACAAGTATATGTTTCAGACTTTTACTGGACCTTAATGATAAAATTTGCCAATCAATCTTGTTTTAACCAATTTCTGTATATTTTATAATAAAATGATAACATCACTGATCGTTAATAGCTGCCAAAACAGTCAGGTAAATGATATTTTTTACATACACTTCCCAAATCGTGATCAGATTATCTCCCTATAATCGTGATATCATTAAGGTTGAAGATTAAAAGCGGTTCTGGAATATCGTTACTTGACTGTGTGACCTAATTTGACCTTTGATCTAAATTCTCTAAGATCAAATAGATCATATTCATGTACGATACAATCATACACTGTCATCAAAATAATTTAAGTCCATATCCCAAACAATTTTACAATCAACATTTTGAGCTGAGTGCATATTACAGCAGTTTACATTTGTAGGTCAATGTAACATTTTGACCCTTAATGACTGATTTTACCCTTTGACCAAATCATGATGACCCCTTTGCAGTTATTGAATGTGGTTTCTGGATTAGAAATACAAAACTTTTCATTTTAATAATCAATTTACACTTAACTTGGAAATTACCACAAAAATGGAGCTGATTTAACCCCTTTACCATATTTTTATACAAAATTAACTAATTTGACCCCAAATGACCTTAGGTTGACCCCTTATGTCTACTGAATATAATTTTCTCATATAGGAATAGTTTCGATTAATTTTCTTAATCATAAAAAATATAGATAGACACAAAAAACACAAAAGAATTGTTGTTCCAACCAATTTTAGCTTGTGTAGGCTTCATATGCCTTCATGTGAAAGTTCGTTGACCTTTTGACTTTTCCCGCCATAACTTTTTACTGGGAGTTCAGAGGTATATGATTCTGTATACTTTCTTGTTTAGTAGAAGAAGAGGAACAATTTGCACTGTCTTTTGAGATAATTTGGGCATTTTAAGAATTTGACCCCTATTGGCCCCAATTTGACCCTATTTTGACCCCTACAAAGAGTTGCCAGGGGTTAGCAGGGGACTAACCAAGCTAATTTTGATCAGTGACCTCTAAGCAACCCAAAACCACTTTCAAACCTTTGTCCCCGAAAAATATCCACGGGGTCTACACAAGTTGACTCTACTATGGAGGGGGAAGTCAAAAGTCACATGTGACTTGTCATGGACTTCCCCCTATACATAACAATATAGATGCAAACAAATACATGTACATACAAAATACAACCTTAGAATAAACAAATATACGGGTGGTACCACAGGGAAGAGAGGGGGAAGGGAAGGGGAGCTAAAGAAAGGGGGGCGCAACAACTACATCTATTTGTATGTGAATAAGGGGTTTTCAATCAGGAATAGTCATTTGGTTTTTTTTAAAAGTCTTTACTTGTTCAGGAACATTACAGTTGTAAACTGATTAGAAAAGGTTGATAACAATTTACCTAAGAATTGTTGAGTGCTGGGAGGTTTTGGTATCAACAAAATGAAACCAACCAAATTCTGCTGAGAATTACATGAACTACTCACAGAACGCATGTATGGGACTACCCAACAATAATAACAATAATATAACATTTCAACTTTTTTCTGTCACTCTAAGACTATGAAGGTATTTGAAGAGCAATCTTCCCCAGTGGACCTTATTATCATTATATTCTTCCTACAACAAATGAAAATAATTAGAAACCTTGCAATTATTTTTCTTCTTCCTTCCTTTAACAGGAGATTCTCTTTAAACAAAGCTGATAATTGATAGTAAAAAGCAAATTATATGTGACTTATAGTGTAACAAATTACCACACTGCCAGCCAAATTTTGAATGGACACACTATATATGGAAGAATCACATACTTGATCAAAATGAATTCTGTGCTTACAAGTGACCAACATCATGAATAAGTTTTAATGGAATCTAAAATCATTTCACATGTACTAAAACCCAGCCATACTGCAAACCCAGACTCTAAACCAACACAATTTTGGGCTATTTGGGACACTCTACACTGTTCATCATGAAGGTGACATACTTTTATCTTACTCCAGCAACATCAAAATGCATAATACAGTTTTCCACGTTTCTGACAAACAGTATGATTTGGTCTTTTGTGGGTGGTCTTGCTGGGGGTGAGTACAGACTGCGGCCCGTATTCACAAAGGTGGCCTAAAGTTAAGCCTAGCTTAAATCTGCATTTTAACTATGGCTAGCAAAGTGGGACTCATTCCTGAAATATATATGTTCGATTAATCAGAATTTTTATCTGGGAATGATAAGTACAAAAGTTTCCCTTACAATCAAAACACGATTCCAGAATTTAGAAAACGTGTTAGGAACAGGCAACATAGACAGGTTGAATCCCATTTTGTTGGCCATAGTTAAACCCAGGGGTGTGAGAGCTGGTTAAAAAAAAAGTCTGAAAAAATCTGAAGTGAATATTGTGCGCGAACTCTATGTGCGCGAAGCGCACATCACGAGCGCGAAGCGCGAAGTCCCTTAAGGCCGGGGTCCCTTAAGCTCTGGGGTATTAGATGCTCTCTGGTGCAACTTAGGCTAATTTTGGAAACTATTTCTATCAATTTCAATTGCTGTTTTTTGAGAAAAAAACACTTAATTTTTTCCATACCTTGGTATTTTTTTTTTTGAGGCTTGAAAATTTGCATCTGGGACAAACACTGTAGACTCTACTTCTAAATAATCTGCTGCCTGGCACCTGGCATTTGCTGGTAACAAGTTGAAAAAAAACAGCAGGCAACTCTCAACTTTGCAGTGAAATCCAATTCTATACAGTCATGTACAGGTATAAGAGTTCAAAAAGTGTTTGTGAATTCAAATTTGCAAATGCGCGGCTGATTCCGGACGCCGGTCCGAATATCAAGATTTTGACCGCCGGAGGTTTCGGCGATCTCAATCCCGGTTTGCCGTACGCGACTGAGCGGGGCTCAAAATTCACTCCGCCGCCGCGATCGGCGGTCAATGTCGCTTCCGGGTTCAGATCGGCGGTAGTATAGCTCGCTCACCGTATGTGAATGGCTAAAATGCGCGTGCGATTTTCCAAAGTCGCAATTATAAGGTACGATTTACGATAAATTACTCACGTTTTCGGTCGTTTGGATGAGCTCCACTTGTGTTTCCAAGAAGTCTCGGCGAGCGTGCACATATTCTATGCACTGCAATATGAATTGTTTTCGCAGTCAGTTACGCGGTACTACTTGCGTGGATACGTTATGAGCGGTGGTTTGTCGGCATGTGCGCATGTGAGAATGATTAAGCTACTGAAAAAAGGGTAAATTTTGGTGGTTTTTTCCGTCGCAAGAATACTAGCTAACTTCAGTGCGAAGTTTATATGCTTTTCTATGGACAATTATGCCTGAGCTGAGAACTGAAGTTTACCGCTTTTCTGAAGCGCGCGTTTCCGACTTTTGGATCTCGATCCGGGAAGGAAAAAAAAGCGGAAAATGTAGATTGGTGTTTGAGGGAAAAAATCGGAATTCCGCGTAAAATCGGAGATTTCACAGCCCTGTAAACCGCAGATTTAAGCTAGGCTTAACTTTCGGACACCTTTGTGAATATGAGCCTGTGAGTGTGTTCTTACCAGGATGCATGTTAACATCATGAGGCAGGATGACATCTTGAGGAGGGGGTGGGTGCGGTGGGACCATCCTTGCCTCTGGGCTACCTGCCATCATATGAGGGTCTGCCCCACTCACTGGGGTAGGATGATGGACATGGTGAGGGGGTGATGTCATCGGTGGGGGGTGTGGCGGAGGAGTATGGGTGGGGTAATCCCCTCTGTTCTGGTAGCCATGACCTGGGAAATATAGAAATGAAAAGATGAAACCTTACACTCAACAAATGTTTTACACCTTATGTATGTTTTTACCTTCACAATTTCAAATACCTTAGAGCAAATGTGAATTTTCGCATTCGGTGAGATGTTCTATTCAACGTGGCTATGCCTTGTTGAAATTTCGTACTCATGCCCATTTGCCATTTCTATACTGTCCCTTAGTGTCGGCTGCGAAATTGGGTTGGAAGATCCATTGGTAGTAAAGAATCGTGCCAAACCCGGGAATCAACGGCATGTACCTAGGGTGCAGATGAACAGGAGGCAGCTAGACAATGGTCTACAACTGCCCTCACCTCCAGCCCCATGACCGAATGACTGACTTATCAAGTCCAGCGTACAACTCAACTGGCTTACCAAACTTCAAGAAATAGCTTGATGTACAAGACTACTACGTCATACTTTAAAAGAAGAGACGGCATCAACCCCTGCAAAAGGATACTGTATACGCTGAATATTTTGCATTGGTTTTATGTTCGTAAATTTTGTGACTTACTGAACGCGGAAATTTTCACTCCCTGATATTTCTGTACAAAGTGAATGCAAACACAATAATTTCGTGAAAATATACTCTCGGTTTTAAAGCAAAATCAAGAAAATATATGGCGTGTGCACAAATCACAGACTCTCCAAAGTAAAGATAGGGTTGATAATCAGATATCTAGTCATACCTCTTTCACGTCCTCCTCTTGATAATTGCTCAGAAGGTGGAGCCCCGGGCCCTTCTTGACCTCTCTGACGCTGAGATGAATACCTCTTTGGGCGCCCTCTCTGGGTAAGAACAAGTAATTGATGGGGAAACGGTAAACACTATTTCATGTATACAAGAAAATCTTCAAATTTTTACTTTTTTATTGGTTCGAAATCAAACCTCACCATGCCTTGACAAGCAAGTCTCTCAAAATAATTTAAACATTTAGTCCAAAATGGAACAGAAACATAAATATCCAATGTTGACTTTAGTCTCTATTAAAGTTTTAGAGTTCATCATTTGTATATATGAAATGAGAACAATGAAAAATGAGGCTAAAACTTTTAAGAACCAAAACCCCGTGTGATAAATACAAGAAACATGATATAACATATACTTTTTTATTAGGAGTAGAGATTAACATGAATATGAAGTGCCATGGCTTCGTATTGGAAATCAGAAAATATTTGACAATGACATACAACACAATCAAGATTTTTTTTTTCCTTGCACACCTGAAAACCGTGCAGGCCTCTCCAATGACTTGATAATATACGTTGCTTTAAACATGGTAGTCTCATTCCAGCCTTCCCTAATCTTGTAACCATTACAAAATATCTATGGTCTTACCTCTCTCCTATCATATCTCTCCATTCTCTCTGGATCCTCTTGTCCTTCAACTGCAACTATGAAAATTTAAAAAAAATAACCAGAAGCCATAAATATTCAGTCTATGTTCCAACTCAATTCTGTGCATGCAAAAGACTGGAGAAAGCAACATGGTAAATTTCCTTCAAGTATGGAAAACAAGACTAATGCGGCGACACTTCTTATATGCCTCTGCTCTTAAATACAGTTATTTTACATATTAAAGGAGAATGAAACCCTAGGATTCAGTTGAATTGTATGAAACAAAAAAAATCAAAGAAACAGATTAAAGAAAGTTTGAGAACAATTGAATAAATAATAAGAAAGTTATGTGCATTTGAATGTTGTGATCACTAACGCTATGGAGATCCTCACACTGGCAACAGGCCCAAGATGTGTGATGTCACACATGAACAACTATCCTATATGACATACAAAAAAATACCAAAAATTATTCTTTTCCCTCATTCTAATGGTAGTACAGACTCTTCATACGTGATTATATTTTGTGAACTTGTATTACATGTCCTCCCATGAAAAGAATCTCAGATCTTTTAACAGAATTAATAAAAAAAGACAATTTGATGTGAAATATGTACAAAGTAATGGGGAAGTTGTTCATGTATGACATCACACATCTTAGGCCCGTTGCCAATTTGAGGATCCCCATAGCAGTAGTGATCACAACATTCAAGTGCTCATAACTTTCTTATTATTCATTCATTTTTTTCAATTTTCATTGATCAGCTTTCTTTGATTTTCCTGTTTTTGTACAATTTAATGAATTCCTAGGGTTTCCTTCCCTTTAATATCTCTGAATTTTTTATCCCATTATTCCAAAAGCCTAATCAGCTCACCACTAAGTGTCAAGTGTAATCTTAAATGCTTCTCAAAATAATGCCGTAACAGGAAAGCAGACAGACAATATAAAAAAGCACACCCGAAAACATGAAACTTTAGGTGGCAGCAGCAAAAAAATAATATTCATGCTTATTTCATACATATAAATAATGACAACCATTGGTTGCATTTTTTTGAAGATATTTTTTCTAAATGTCAATTTTTGTTCAAAAATATTTGTAATTAATCCATTTACATATGTGGATATTCATAATCAGTACATATATCAAAATATTCAAATGACTGTACCTTCTACACCAACAGGTCAATGATAGGCCTTGTTTCCAGCTTTGATTGTACATCATGTTCTTGGTGAGCATAGCCAACATCGTCCTGCATAGAAACCTTTAGTTCTTTCACCAGATTCCTCAGGCCTTCCATTTCTCCTTCATCGATTTGTTCAGGGGGCGCCTCCTTGCTGTCTTGCCGACCAGTCCTTTGGCGACGATCTCTGGAATAGGCTTTGCTTTCCCTCTGACGGCGTGGCTGGCTCTCCTCCTGTTCTACTCTCCTTCACAGGTTCCTCTGAATATTGAACGCTCTCTTCCCATTCTCTGAAGACGTAGCCCTCCACCTGCTCTATGTGATGTTGTTCCTGTCTGCGTTTCTCCCGATGACCAGACCCCTGTCTTCTTTGGTTTGAATAAGTGTCCTGTGTGTCATATCTAGCATCCTGGCTTTCATGCCTACTGTCTCTATTTTCATTATAACTTTTTTCTCGTACCTAGAGTCATATCTGGCATCTTGTTGACTAGAGTCCTGCCTATAGCGTCCACCAAGACTCTGTGGTTCTGACCTATAATTGCTATTGACCCATTGTCTCTTGTGGTCCTTGCTGGTATCTTGTTCTCTCCTGTCATAATAATTATCTCCTCCCTATCATCTCGTTGACTCTCTCTCCTGTCAGAACCTTGGTACTGCTCACGTTTGCTTTGCTGACCAGTGCGTTCGTAATCATCACGGTTAAACTCTGAGCTTTTATTTCTATAGCGATCATATTCTACGGTTTGTCTTTCAAGGTAATGCATCGTGAGCCCGTTCTTCAGCACTTTTGCTGTCTCCCCTTCCCTCGTCTTGAGTCGTTCTCTGAGGTGCTCTCTGACTTTTGAAGCCCCGCTGTCTCTCATACTCGTTATTATCCTCTTCACTCCGATTCCCAATTTGCTGCTGTTGCTCATTGCGCTCCTCTTGGTATCCTCTGCGATTCCCACGATATCCTCGACCTCTTCCACTCCTCCTGTTATCACTCTGTACTCTATCCTCACTGTATCGCTCCTTTGAGTAGCCGTCACCTTGTCCCTCTTCTTTGTAGGGTTCCTTGTAGCTCTGCCTAGCTTCCTCCTGCTCTGTCTCCATTGCCCAGGAACTATTGTGTGTCTGAGCACGAATGGTCTTCTTTGGCACATGTACATTCTCTTGTTGTTGGAGACTAGGCCATTCCTCCTCCTTAATGAGGTTCTCTCTTGATGGTCGTTCTGGTTCTCGATTATACGCAGGCCTGTGGAATAAGATAAAAGTGTTCTGTCATTACTTTAGCTCATGTAATTCTCATAAGGTATGATAAGTCCAACAAATATTATATGGTTATTTAATTACTGATAAATTTTCTATGAAGGTTTTACTAGTGGTTAAACGATTAGCAGTAGAAGGTTTTATGGTACACCAAGTTATCTTTCTTTAGTTATTCATGACTAATCCTTACAAGGACCTACATGCTCTTGAAGTTTGGATTCTTACTGTTTTCATTTTCCCTAATACAATTAGAACATGCTCCCCAAAACATCAAGACGTAGGTCCCTGTCACGACCATTCATAACCTCAAAAAGATAACTTTGTGCACCATAAAACCTTCCATTAACTGTCACTTATGATGTACAGTTTTGGTTACAATATCAGTGATGATACTACATTTAACGTTGAATGAACTGACATCAAAATGACATGACTGCCATATCATGTGGAATCTTATGCTGAGGTATGCCAGATTCAAGTCAAACCACTGTTTACCTTCTGACATCACAATAATTGGCAAGATCATGAAGTACTTTTAAGACATACGCATAGTTGCATATAAAGGTATGGTATTTAAAGATTTACCTCCTTGGTCGGGAGTCAGTCCATCCCTCACCGTCCTCATCATCATCTCTCCTCCTAAATCCCCTTCCTCTGCCACGCCCCCTTCCTCTTCCTCTACCACGCCCCCTCCCACGACTTCTGGTTGGTAGTGGTATATCATCAAACTTCCTGGTTCGTATATCCATGCCATATATATCACGCAGCTCTTGACTGGACTTGGGGGCTTGTTCCTCCTCGACAAATCTATCGTGCCTCCATCTGTCCTCATTCTGCCATAGCTTTTTCTTCTCCTTAGGCCTAGTGGTTGATAAACGATGTGAATTGTTTCAGCAAATTGAAATGATATCAAAGTAATCATTTTTTTTTTTTTTTAAACCCTAACCTGGTTTCCAAACCATTATTTCTTTAATGCTAGAATTGTCATCAAAGAAACTTGAAGAGATCACAGTATGAGACATTTATTTTGCATTTTTTTTTTTTTTTTTTTTTTAATCCGTAGTAATAAAAAGATGAATTGGCTTCCAACAGCTACAAAAAGGCTTTCTTCAAATAGCATTATATAATTAATTCATTAATTTCTTTTATTTGGTCCAAAGTTGACATATCAATGGATACTGCTTTTAATTCAAAACTTTTCTTGCTCTTAAAGAAGGCCAAATGTAGTAATGAAAAGATTAATTGGCTTCTGATAGCTAAAGAGGCTAAATTCACATAGCACTACACAATTAATTCATTAGTTTCTTTTATTAAGTCCAAAGTTGACATATCAATGGATACTTGTTTTAAGTTTTAATTCAAACCCTTCTTGTTCTTCACCCTTTAGAACATAGAAATAGCGTGAAAAGTGTCAGCTTACTACCTAACGGAAAAGGTTTTACTGTGTTTGCATCAGGACGTTTCAATAAGAAATACTTCTAAAACGTACTTTTTGGCGCAGAATCGCACAGCACACGTCCCATGGGTAATGCACGTCAAGTATGAGCATGTTTGATCACATGTTTTTGCTATTATCAGGACTATAGTGCGCATAAAACAGGGGCAGTTTAGGGCGGTTTAGTGAGTAAGCTGACGGGCGACGTTGGGCGGTTTAGGTGCTAAAGGGTTAACCAATGGAATAATATCTTACTTGGGCTCTGGCTTCTTCTCATCCTCATCACTCATTGTCCTGCTATCATGCATGTAGTAAGGTCCTTTCCTTGGAACAAACTGAGGGTTCTTTCTGTCTTCATCATCATCTAGATCCTGTGGAGCCTCCTATAGTCAAAAGTTAAGAGCAAGGTATTATTTTGTGAACCAACAATGAGCAGTAGCGCTAGGAATGGAACATTGAATTAAGCAAAAAGGGGAAAGCAGATTATCAAATTCTTAGTAATTATCAAACAATAATCAGGGATACCAGTTGGTTTAACCCTCGGGGCCTGAAAAAGTTCAAACATAATGAAACCCCATACATGCTGTACATGTACAGTAAAGAGTTTGGAAAAGCCTGAAATTGGAAGGTGCCAGGGCCTGAAATCAGGCAATAGCCTGAAAACTGGCATCCGTGAATAATCCATTTCATGCATATTAAAGCAAGAGCGAACTGACCAACACTGTCATTGACAGTGTGTTATAAATAGCTCCTCTTTATCAAAGTATAAATTTGGAGATAACTATTAATATTACAGTGACTAATATAGCCTTTACTTTTGTTTGTAGCAAGAAAACTAAAAGGTTTTAAGGGGAAAAATACTTGTTTTGCAACTTTTTAACATTTTTTTAAATGAAGGTATAGAGTAATGAGTTAGTTTCTTATTATTCAAGTGGGCCTGTGTAATAAAACTACACCGCTCAGGATGTTGCATTACGGGTTAGGAATTGGGCAGGGCAGAATTGAGTAGTTGAGGACTGGACGTGGTGCTATACAAGGCTTTTAAAGGCTCAAAATGGAATAGGTGTACATGTATTTCGATAATCATAACATTCAGACTTTTGGCCACGACATCCCCATGGCCCGCACAGTGGCCTGCATTCTGAACCGTGATTGAGAATTTAACCTAATTCCAGGTTAATATAAATCCCCGGGCTAAGGCATACATGTACTTCTTGCTGGGCAATACTTCAAATACAATTTTCACAGAGGTACGTACAAATAGTGGTGGAAAATAGTGTATTTAAACTCAACACAAGGAAATCTTTGTCCTAATCTGTATTAGAACATAAGACAGCATTACAGAATGTTTTTTACAGAATTTTGTGACAAATTAAATTCTTATATACATGGGTGTAGATAGAGGTATTTTTCATACTTGCGATGGAAGCAGATTATCAAAATGTTCATACCTCTCCATCTCCACTCCTCCTTTCTTCCTCTGGAGCATCTCCTTCCTCCTTGTCGTCTTCTTTTCTATCTTCATCCTCCTCATCACGAATCTCTCCTTCCTCCAACTCTTCTTCTTCTAACTCTCCTTCCTCCAATTCTCCTTCTTCATCCTGCACTACCTTTCTTTCTTCTTCTCCAGCTGGCATTCGATCTCCACCCACATCTGCCTCCTGCGTATTCTGTGCCTCGTCCTGCAGCGGTGGTTCCATTTCTTCCGTTGCTTCATGAAAGACATCCTCCTCTTTGGTCAGATGCTCCTCTGCTTCAACTGCTTCTACCCCACTTCGATCTTCCTCTGGCTCTTCTGTAGTTCCAGAAGCAGTAGTTTCAGATGGCTCCACCATTTTGACTTCTTCAGGCACTATGGAAAAAGGAAATAGTATGGTAATTGGTATAATTCATTGAAGTTTGCAGATGACGGTAGTTTGACAGCTTTTCAAAATTTCATGAATGTTTATACCAAAGCAAAATCGACGTGCATTTTCTAAATCTAATTTTCTTTATTTCAACAATTGAATGTCATCAATATTTGTAAGATATTATAAAGCACAGATTCATGCAATGTTACAAATGCACACATGATTCAATCATAATTTCCTTCCCATATCTCATTGCTTATAATATTTTCTGTCTTCTATCATTCTCTCTCTGCTACTCTCCTTTCCCTAAATGTAGAATGAAATGGGTCAAAAGCATACCCTCTGTTGTGGAAGTACTGACAAGATCCTGTTTGGTCCCTTCATCTGCAGGCTCAATGGTTGATTCCTTCTCTTCCTCTTGAAGGAGTCCACCTGCATCTTCTCCTTCCTGCACATCTTCACCAAGATTGGTAACAGGGACATCATCAGAGACTGCAGGTACACTCTCTACAGGATCTGTACCTTCCTGCTTGGGAGCATCCTCAGGTCCAGACGACGGAGTAGACACAGGAACTGAAGCTGGAGACTCCACAGGTATATCTGCTGGAGCATCTACTGGAGTTTTGTCTGAAGGGGCCACCACAGGATCATCTCCATTGGCATCTACTGAAGGATCTCCAGAAGTATTCGCAGGAACAGAGGCAGAAGTCACAGGAAGAGAAGTGGAGCCTGTTTCTTTGGTGGCTACAGTTCTGTTGTCCTCTTCTTTCCCTTCCACCTCTCCTTCTTCTTCATGTTGTTTTAGTTCAGTTGATGGACCCACTACTTCCTACATGTTAAGAGTATCATATCAATGGAAATTACAAGCTTTACATGAATAGAAGTGCAGAGCACTGGGGAATGTATAATTTGGAAATTTGGAAAGCATTATGTAATATATTGCTTCCTAATTAAATGTGCTTGTTGCCTACAACTGTAACTACTACCAAGAAATTCAATCCTACACAAATGAAAGAAGCTTGAACTTCATTATAGACCTTGAGGTAGATTAGCCTTATGCTAAAAGTCATCCAACAAAGTCTACTAAATATTACTTCTAGTACCACTGCATATTTGCAGGTGGATTGATAACAGCATGTACATGTATGATAATTTCGTCTGTTGAGAGCCAGAAGGGCGCTCTCGCTGTACAAAGGCAATGGTAATAGCACTTTTCTGGTTCTCAACGGAACATCTTTGATCTGTAATAACGCCCTTCTGGTCCTCAGCCGATGATTTATGAGATTCAAGTATCACATGCCTACCTCTTTATGTTCTTCTCCAAGTTCTGGATTGCTAGATGTAGGAACTTCCTCCTCCTCTGCACTGGCATAGTCCGATTCATCATCTTCATCTAAGATAGTATCACTCTCCTGCGTCAAGTAAAAGAAACAAAGAGGTATCTATAATACAGATCCTTTAAAAAGAATGAAATGATTCCTGTGAGAAGGGAATATTAAAAATATGATGACATCTTTATCTCTTTCCCTGTACCAAAAACCTCCAAAAAATTTGAGCAATAATACTGTCATTTTAGCAACAAAAGATGCATGTCCATATCTGTGAACATTCGTAATACAAGTTTGCAGCTTTTTACATCAAAGAAATATTTACGCCTTCCAAATTAAGATCATTTATTTTGGATACTTTTATCGCAATAAATAACATGCTCAGTCACGGTGAGCAGTTTACCCGTACATTAGTTCTCACATGGTCATCAGTCACTGCTGCTAAGTAGGCAGAACAGCACTCACTCTGTAATAACATGATTGATTCAATAAACCAAGCGTTTTCTGAATAACTGTACATGTAGTCAAGATGCCACCAAATTACACTAATGCATGGTCATTTCAAATTAACCTTGCACAAGGAATTGCTGTCCAATGGTGATATCCTACATGTACCAATGGAAAGTCAATGCACCAAGATTGAATTTTTGTTTACATGCTCAAAGAGGTATGTTGCAAAAGAGGGTCTTATTATTCTAGTAAAGAAAATTATATGTATCTAGATCTAATTGAAGAATGATATGCAATAATACCCTGGATTACCCTACTTTGCAAATCAATCTTTAGTGAGGAGTTTCCTCAGCAACCCCCCCCCCCAAAAAAAAAAACAACAACAACAACAACAACAAAACAAACAAACAAACGAACAAACAAATCCTAAAGTAAACCTCTTTAACATTACATGTATTTGGTATTTATTTTCATTTCATGTAGACTAAGACCCAAGTAAATACTGTTATTACCGATATTGTAAAAACAACTAAAAAAGGGGGAAATATCAAGAATTGGCATTCTTACTGTTTTTTTTTTTTACTGTTTTGCCCAAGTTTTGAAAGGTAGATGTCTAGAGCTACATAGGTACATGTATGATCAACACAACAGATTTTGACATACACATAGCCGGACATGCCGGAGCGGAGGTCCGGTGATCGGTTTGAAAATACCTGACGCACAATAAAACTCAACTCCATAATTATGCACGAAAACTGTTTGCATACATGTATGAACATTTCAATTTGCGTACGTTGCATTCATGGTCCCTGGAAGCCTGTGATACTCGTGCTAAAATTATCTTTCACTCTAGATCTTCGGTAGGTTCTTATTTTCATTCCGTTTTATTTCCAATCTGTGATCATTTGATTAGTTGAAGTTTGTTTTCTGTGTCATTCTTAAGTAGTTTGTAGCATTTGGTAGACACGGTACCGACACCCCATTTTTGAAAGAAAATCTTGCTGGTGTGATCGTAAACTTGGTCTCCACGTTGGTTATCATGTTAGGATTGACAGCGCGCATGAAAAAGCATTCCTTCGGAAAAGAGCTGAATCGCGTTGTTCAGTTACGGTCAACGCACTACAGTCATGGCAACCGGGAGGAGCTTCACGCAATAGCCAATCAGAGCCCCCAAAATGTCCTCTGTATGTATGGTGGTGTGACCATATTTCGCGTGTGACCTTTATTCATGCACGCTGGATATCTCAAAAAGTAATTAAAATTGTGAAAATCGGATAGCACCAACAGAAAGAGGCACCCAAAATTACTTAAGAAGCAAACTGCCGTCAATCAGAGCCCCCAAAATGTCCTGTGTGTGTATGGTGGTGTGACCATATTTCGCGCGTGACCTTTATTCATGCACGCCGAAAGAGGCACCCAAAATTACTTAAGAAGCAAACTGTCGTCATGGTAAGGTGTATTGAATTGTGAAATTATTGGCCAAACATCGGAAAATTGCATGTCCATTCCGTAAAAATCTGACCCTCCCGACAAGGGTCTGGTAATCATTGTTTTTCATTTACTTACTTACTTACTGCCCATCATGCCTCCGGGCATATAGGGCAGCAACAAAGGTTCTCCAGTCAGATCTGTACTGCGCCAGCCGCTGAAAGACCCCCAGGTTGTGACCGCAGATCCTTCATTCCATTTCCACAGTCCGCCGCCAGGTATTACGAGTCTTCCTCTCTTTCTTTCCCTTCTGGGGTCAATGTAGTGCTGTTCGAGTTATACTGTCAGGTTACATTTCTCAGGACATGACCAAGCCATCCTGAAACGTCTCCTCATATGACTGTTTCCATGTCCTCCTGACGGGTACGGCTAATAGTTCTCTGTTTTGATTAGTTATTCCGCCAGAAGATGCGGAGTATTCTCCTCAAACATTTGGTATGAAAGGTTGAGAGTCTTGTAATGTGTCTCTTGGTCATTCTCCAACACTCAGAGCCATACAATAATGTGGAAAGGACACAGCTCTGGTATATTTTCAGCTTAGTCTTCCTGCGTACTGTTGAGATTTCCAGACGTTACCTAGTATACTGAAGGAACCTCTGGCTTTGTTTAGACGATTTCGTAATATCCTTGCGCTGCACCCCCGTCGTTTCTAACTGTGCTACCCAGGTACACAAATCATCTGTTCGGGGGAGATCTTTATTATGTATTTTGATATGGTAAGGGGTCTTCAACATTTAGTGTCATTACTTTCTGTTTTCCTTAGGCTTATATTCAGACCGATTTGGTGAGCGAAATTGCTGAGCTTGAGGTCTTCTCTTGGATATGTCGATGTGAATGAGAGAGAAGAGCTAAGTCATAGCAAAGTCTAGATCTTCAAGTGTCGTAAAAAGTCCCCATCTTAGCCCTCTCTTCTGATCTGCAGTTGTTCGTCGCATTATCCAGTCGATGGTGAGATTGAACAGGATGGCCGACATCACACACCCTTGCCTTACTCCAGTTTTTACTTTGAATGTTGATTCACTGTTTCCAACCTTGCATAGAAGTTGTCATAGAAGCTCTTTATGACAAGCACTAATTCCTGCGGTATCCCATAATGACGTAGAATTGACCATAGGCTGTCTCTGTGGATACTATCAATGCTTTTTCAAAATCCACGAAGTTGATGTACAATTGTCGTCGCCACTCTGTACATTGCTCAATAATGTTTCGCAAAGCAAATATTTGGTCTGTGCAGCCTTTTCCCTTCCTAAATCCGGCTTGTTCTGGTCTCAGATGCTGGTCCACAGCTTCAGACACTCTTTGTATTACAATTTGGCTAGAACTTGCTGGGGATTGAGAGTAACGTTATCCCACGCCAGTTATTGCAGTTTCTCTTAGAACCTTCTTTGGTATCTTCACAATGACCCCTAATGTCACATCTGTACTTGCTTTCCTTCCCATACTTTCGTGTTGATAAGAGAGGTAGAAGAAACTCTGCAGCTAAACCTGGGTCCGTTTTGAAAAGTTCAGCATTTAAGTTATCTGAACCAGGAGCTTTCCCATTCTTTAATGATGTAATTGCTTTAATGATCTCATCAATAGTAGGTGGTTCAATGTTTATGTCCAGATTTTTTCATTTAATGTCATTAAAAATTGTAAGTTAATATCAATGTCATCTTATATTTTGACTTACATTTACTGTCATTCCCTTTCCTTAGACTGATGGAATTTCTTTGTAAATCTTTGTCAAACGCGAAATAAGGTCTCGTTGTTTTTCCGACTTTTCAGTAGAATGTGCAATCGGCATAGAATTTTGAAATTGCGATATCGTTGAAATCCTTTGTAGGTAGACTCTACTCCCACATAAAAATTAAAAATGCCCAAACAGTCTCAAATCATGCCTGACAATAATCTTGAACATCTAACTTAAAACATAAGACAATTTAAAACTTGTGTGGAAAAACAAAACTTGCGAAAAAAGGGGCAAAACTGGTATAAATTATACGTTCAAATTTGTGTAGAACTTTTGATCTCCAAGTTACTCTTTTCTTTTTCAGAGTGTAGAAATGTGAGATAATTCAACATTTTTACATTTTATGGTATTTGAGTTTATTAGTTCCCAATGTATTAGTGCAAAAGTGTTCCTCTTTGAAGAGAAAAGCTCGAAAGAGGTATACCCAGTTATTGTATGTTCGGACGGGTTGTGTGTTCGGACAAACGATTTTGACCAGCCATTTGAAAAGGTTCACAAGCAATATTCTAGTAGTTTTTTGTAACAAAATGTTAGAAAATATTCTACAGATTAAATATTGATGAAGATAAGCATTATTCAACATATATTTTTGGCTTAATCCTGAGACAAACAAGCAGGCTTCATTTTTGTTAAGTGTCCGGACAACCCCCCCCCCCCCCCCCCCATCCTAATATTTACAGGAAATCTATTGCTCTGCATTGCATTGAGCTCAATGCAAAGGGTCACAATTTATGCATTGACAATTGAGAGGCATGCATATGGGACTGCAATCTCTGAATGGGGGTAGGTCTACCTACCCTTTGTCTAGTTCACTTCTTCGTTTGGCGATTCAGAGTTTAGAAGTTTGCCGTTTATTTGGTATTTATAGTTTTTGTTGATTTTGTGTAAAATATGAAAAATTGTTGATTGGATGTCACATTTTTTATTATTTTTTAAATTTGCGCGATGTATGGTATGGTCACCCCATATTCAGATCATACAAGCTTGCAGGCCTTTTGACTTTATGCGACGCACATCGATAAGCTGCAATTCTCTACAGCCAAAGTTCTGGGGTGCTGTGAAAGAGGAGGTACATGTACTTGCTCTGATTGGCTAATCGCGCAAAGCTGCGCACGCACTCATGTTTATTTAACACACATGTGCATTGAACGAAGACGGAAACAATAGCTGGGGGCGTAGCTTATCACAAACACTCGGGTCTTCACGTCACGATCACGTGCACGGAGTTGCATATGCGCACGCACCCATTACTAACGCATGCGTGTAGCGGGCAGCACACACTCATGTTTATTTAACACACATTCAAGATTTTAAAAAATACTTCGCCGATAAAACTCCTACCAGGTAAGAGATTGAATTCCTATCTTTATTTTGATATCATGTTTATTTGAGTATATTTTCTAAACTGAAAGCGAAATTGATTTTGGCTAGGCCTTGTTGTGTGCAATAGTTGACAATTTGACATGCGCGACAGAAACTGCACACTGCACCCGAATATCGAGATTTCGAACGCCGTGCCCAACGGCTTGGAATTTTGATATTCTGACCGCGGAGTAGTTTCTGCCGCGCATAAGTCAAATTGTCAATATTTGCACATAACAAGGCCTAGCCAAAATCAATTTCGCTTTCAGTTGAGAAAATAGACTCAAATAAACATGGTATCAAAATAAAGATAGGAATTCAATCTCTTACCTGGTAGGAATTTTATCGGCGTAGTATTCTTTTAGATCATGAATATATCGTGGAATTGGTCTAGAATTGTCAAATCTGATACTTGGAAGCGATTTTGGACTCCGATTTGGGACTTCTCTCGGAATTGTCGCATGCGGTGGAGAACCAGGAAGTATGATGGCGGTGCCCAAGTCTGCGCACCTAAAATTCGATCTCGATTTTATTACAAAGTAAAATATTATTTTGAGAATCATCAATGTTATTTCGTTCTTCATATTCTAATGATCAATGAAACAAAAAATTTCAAGAAATTATTCACAAGAACAATGTTTTTTACGATTTTCAGACGGGCTTGTCATTTTGTGTAGCAAAAGTGAACAGTGCCCATGTCTGCGCACTCATTCATTTTGCACGCAATTCAAGCGCAGTGAAGTTTCTGACTTTTCTTTTTTGACAATGATTGAAATTTTCAGGGTAGCAAATGAAACTTGCTGAAATTCATTTTTAATCAATTATTTTCGCATTTTTTGGTTTCAAAATGGATTGTTGAGGTTAAGATTGAAAATTGGTGTCAGTTTGATGTTTTGTTCTATTAAAATCGTGCATTTACGTGGGTGCACAGACATAGGCACTGCACAGACTTGGGGCACCTTACCATACATATATTGTAAGTAGATATGCTTTTTGATGCCATGTGATGTGAAAATCGGCTTCCCATTTTAATTTTACATTATAATTATGAATAGAGTAAAGTGCCCAAAATTCGACCACTTAAGCTTTTTGCAGCTCCAGTTTGAAAATGAAAAACATATCATCTTTCATTTTCAACAGATATTAGAAGCATATTATAAATTAAATAATTGTTAAAAAAAATTTAAAAATCAAAAACTATTTGATAGTGAAATCGGAATTTTTAAAACACCTACCTTCTTGCCGAGATTAGACATACCGTTGCATAAATTCGACCAGGCGTGAAAAGTCAATACGCACCGCGCGCCGCTGAAATCTTGGCTCACTCGCAGCACCGGTAGCACATCGCGCTCTGCCGACAGACCGGGGCCGCCGCGGCATGAATACCCGGTCGAAACTAGGGCAGAGAAAGAAATCTTGCAAGTCACATGATTGCAGTATTGTAACTCTAGTACTGTAGAGTCACTTCCGGGTTTCTTTTTTCAGTAGGATAGTTACGATCGGGGCTTGAACGTGGCAAAAAACTGCGTCATCAAACCTCAAATTTTTGGAGTTTAAACGCATTTTTCCCGATCGGTTTTTCTTAGCGTTTCCCTTAGCGCGCAGGGGCTTCAACTTTTGGAGCAAAATATGGAATTTTAGGAGCAAAATTAAGGTATTTAGTATGATTTTTTTGTGATTCTTTTTTTTTTGTGTGTGTTCAGTGACGATGTGTGCTTGTGATATGAGTTGATTGGAGTGTGTTTGAGTGTGTTTTGGGGTTCTATTTTCCATATTTGTCTGAAACTGGTCGAATCTCGGCAAGGGTCGAATTTCGGGCACTTTACTCTACATGAGTGCCCTTCAGAATGCATGATAGAGTCACATTGCCGACTCGCACTGCAAATCTGGATCGCAATTTACACACAGGGATTTTTGCTGTGAAAAGTGAGCCCTCTCGTGACGCATGAGCGTGCCTACCAATGGGTGGGCAATGGCGTATACGCATGCTGTTGCACCTAACGGAAGTGGAGCTGTCAACAAATTTGACATTTGACCCGTAAAATTTGGCAATAATATCAATAGTATCGAACAGTATCGATCAATTTTTGTATAGCAAATCGCCCGAATTGTCAATTACCACACACTCCACAACACCGCCTGGCTGCATGCATTGGTCACCACACCAGCAGGCATCAGTGCAGCCTACCGTACCAGTGTGCAGCAGCGCAGCAGTCCCCCGCGCGCGCTTCATACAAATCTCACACGACAGAATGCCGGTAGATAAAAGTGAGACGAGAGGCTAAAAATGAACTATTTGACAGCTTCTCACCAACGAAAATTAATAAATCAATATTTCTAATCGTACTTACATCTCCAGAGCTGTTAATAATGTCTTCTTCATTCTTGGTTTCACTGTCATCAAGTCGAACTCGTCTTCGACGTCGTCTGTCCGCCATTTCGTACACTTATCGAATCGCTGGATCGAGCGAGGTCAAAGGTTAAACACAACCGGTTAACCGGTTTATTCCACGTGCTTGCGCGCGCTGGGCCTGGGCGCCCAGATTTTGACTAGGCCTAGACTGTCTTTTTTATATTCATTTATTTATTTATTTATTTATTTTTCATTCTTTGAGATTCTTTCATCCAAAAAACTCTTTGTAGAACCCCTCTCTTTGATCACACACTACTATCCATTTTTTGGGAAAATAAATTAGTGTAATGACAATATTCAGTTGCTCCGAAGAAATTATGTCACAAATTTTGCTTGCGATAGCATCGAATTTTAATTTTAAAAACATAAGTTTTAAGGCCTACTTAGTAAAAAAAAAAAAAAAAAAAAAAAAAAAAAAAAAAAAAAAAAAAAAAATATTACAAAGAGTGCCATATATTCACTACGTTGTTATTATTATTATTATTATTTTATTCGGCACTTTCATACATGAAATACATGATACAATATAATGGCAATGAAATATAATTGATATACATACAATTGAAAAGGAATTGACACAGTTCTGTAGGCACTTATGCACCCGATAAGGCTGCCTGGAAAGGAATAGGATAACTGAATTTCCATGGCCCACAGGCCTTCCTTCCCATTTTAAGTGCAATCGTGTCATTTTCCTTTCCACATTCCACTTAAAATTCAATTTACATCAATATGCAAACATGTAATGTAATGTAGCAATTATTGTTACAGTGGCTCCTATCTCACTCAGAAACACGCTACAAACTTAACCTCTGTCAGAGCATGTGCATTTTATCGCTCCACATGCTGTTTGAGTGTAAACAGATTTAACGGTTCGTTGAACTTTCTACGTAGGGGAAGGTGGGGCATAACGGACCCTAGGGGCAAAACGGAACTTTCTCATAGCTTGACATCAAAAGTATTTCTTTCTATAAAATGTATTGCAGTAAATGAGGCATTGCTGCACCAATTTACCACTGAAGTTTCATCGAAAAAAATCAATACCTACAGAGGGGGGTGCCATTCAAAAATGTGTACCCCTCTGATGTAGGGTATTTCTGCTTGGGGCAAAATGGAACCCAATGGTGTGGGGCAAAAAGGACCATAATTTGGCTGACCCTGGGGAGAATTTGGTGTGCTCGCATCCCTTCTGGAGACTTCCAAAAGTACATTTATTTTGCCAACTTGAACAAATTTTGACAAATCAGTCCCCAGGAGTTGATTATTTCTTACGGGGCAAAACGGTACCCCATAATAGGGTACCATTTTGCCCCAACAAAATATGCACGGAGTCAATTTTGCCCCACTAGTGCGGCGGTCACAACTCGTCGTAGGCTACGGGGCATGTGCCATCGACGTAGCCTGCGTTGTATGTGCAATGCACGCACAGGTCCTAATTCAACTTCTGCGATTCCTGCAATTCTATAGTAAGGGTATTGTAAAAACTTCCTGCGCGTCGTACATGCATTGTACCTGCGAGGTACCACCGCTGCACGAATTTTCTACGAAATCCATCGTAGGGAGTTGCACGTCGATGGTACGGCGAGTTGTGACCGCCGCATAAGAGGCCAGACGCAACAAAGTGACGTTGGAAATACGGCTGAGAAGCGCAGAAATCTATACAGCTTTTTTTTAAATTAACTTAGATGAAGCATATCTCATCTCGTTCTCATGTGCAACTAAACCTAGATCTGGAGAAGCCTGAAGATAATCTCAGCACCCGGTTCTCGGATTGCCCCGTGGTAGATTACCACAGTTTATATTGATCAACTTGTTAGCTGGTGATATAAACTTAAACCCAGGTCCTGAAAATGAACCAAAATCAAATACACATCCTGATATTAGGAAGAAGCGTCGTGGCCGCAAACCAAAATTTCCTTGCGGTCTCTGTGGCTATGCTGTCAAATCTGATTGTATCCAGTGTTCAAATTGTGATATATGGTTTCATGAAAACTGTTCTGGAATTACGAATGCTACTATGACACTTCATGTTGAACACACAAGCCTTGTCTGGATATGCCCAACGTGTAATGATTTAAACTTAGAACCTTCAAGTTCTGCATGGTAGCCTACCAATTAAATGACAACTCCTTTGACATTTTCCTCATCCTCTGGAGAAGTCGTGAATGTAGACGAGGGGAAATTGATTAGTCAAGATAATGTTATACATCCAAATAACTCGTCTTCTCCCTGCACAAAGAAATCTGACCGGAAAGTCAACCTATAATCTGGTCAAAACTGGCAACGAGTAGATTTACAAACTGTTTCTCCCATCAAGATCTCAAGGTCAAACTATGCAGATATAGGATCCTGGGAAATCGTTACAGGGAAAAACAAGTCAACACATAGTGTCTTGAATGAAAGCCAAGCTGTAGGAGCGTATGACCGACAACCTGCTGATCATGTAAAACCTGCTGATCATGTAAAACCTAAACCACTTAAGGGGAAAACGAACAAGCATTGTAGTGATCTCAAGGTTATTGTAGTAAACTGTAGGAGTATTAGAGGGAAAGTCGCTGTCCTTGAAACACTAATGGAGAAGGAAAAACCTGAAGTTGTCATTGGAACGGAATCATGGTTAGATCCAAGTATAAACTCTTCTGAAATCTTCCCGAACAACGTTAATGTGTTCAGAAATGACAGGAACTCCACCGGAGGAGGAGTTTTCATTACAGTAAACAAAGACATTCCTTGTTTTGAACGGTAAGATGTTCCTCAAGCTGGCATTGAATCTGCCTGGTGCCAAACTTCGCTCCCGAATCACACCGTACATATAGGTACTTTCTATCGACCACCAAATGAAAATTCTTTTGCCTTTGAGATGCTAGGTGATTCACTTGCTGATATCTATAAGAGTACGAAATCACAACATATAATACTCGGAGGAGATTTCAACGTCCCAGGACTTGATTGGACAAATGATACGATGGAGCCCAAGAATGTCCTTCAGAATGCACTCATCAACTTACTCCAAGAAAGCCACCTCACTCAGATGGTAAAATTCCCCACTCGTCAGGACTCAAATGGAACTAAAAATACACTTGATCTGCTGTTGACTACCCACCCATTCCTAATGTCAAATGTTGAGCCATCCCCATAGAATCAGCGATCACTGCATCATCAAAGCGTCAGTTTCGATGAAGATAACAATACCCCCCCCCCCCTGCCTCCTCGTAAGAGGAGTTCAAGTCGAGAGCAGCAAATCTCCGCACTTAATTTTTTGGTCGTAACCCCGGAAACAAAACTGTGGAAGACAACTGGTCCTGGTTCCGCAAGAAGCTGTGCAACGTTGTCGATGAAGTCGTCCCTTCAAAGTGGGTCAAGGGGCGTATGCGATCACCCTGGTTCACAAGTAAACTCAAACGTCTCTGTAAGAAAAAGGAGAAACTCTACATCAAAGCAAAAAGATCTGGTGATCGCAAGGATTGGGTAAACTTCACTAATTTTCGGAAAAAAACTGATAAATCTATCAGACGGGCCCATAGGAATTACGTCGCATCCATCATGGACTCTGATAACATCAAATCCTTCTGGCGCTATGTAAAGTCAAGAAGAAGCGAAAGTACCGGCATTCAACCTCTCAAAGTAAATGGTAACCTCCTCACTGATGACCTGGATAAAGCCAAAGCCCTTGCTGATCAGTTTGATAGCATCTTTACACGTGAAGATTGCAACCCCAGCTTCATGCCATCAATGCAAGGCAACCCCATTCCTGAAATGCCCCCAATATTAATAACTGAAGAAGGAGTAAGGAAATTGCTGCAAAATATAAATGTCTCCAAGGCCATTGGTCCTGACAACATACCAAACCAAGCCCTCAGGTTAGCTGCAGTAGAAATCGCAAGTATACTCCAGCACATTTTCCAGCAATCAATAGACACAGGGGAGCTACCACTATTGAGAAGAGCTAATATCACCCCCATCTACAAGAAAGGTGGAACTACTGATCCAGCAAACTACCGACCAGTCTCCTTAACCTGTACCTCCTGTAAGCTCATCGAGCACATTATAGACAGCAATCTCATGAAACATCTTTCTCAACATGATGTCCTCTCTGATTTCCAGCATGCGTTTCGTAAAGCCAGATCCTATGTGAAACTCAGCTCATTGTGACCCTCCATGACTTAACAAAGAACTTTGATGATAAGCTTACAACTGATATGGCTGTGCTCGATTTTGCTAAAGCTTTCGACGTCATGCCTCATCAACGCCTACTCATCAAACTAGATTTCTATGGCATCCGATCTGCAACAAAGAAATGGATATCATCCTTCCTCACTAAAAGATTTCAAAGAGTGATAGTGAATGGAAAATCGTCTGACTGGTCTCCAGTACTTAGTGGAGCACCCCAGGGCACAGTTCTAGGACCCCACCTGTTCCTGTTGTATATAAACAACATACATGAGGGAGTAACCAGCACCGTCAGGTTATTTGCTGACGACTGTCTTGTTTACAACTCCATCAAATCACCTAGAGACGAAATCACCCTCCAACAAGACCTGAATAGGATGGTTGACTGGGCAGATAGGTGGGGCATGAGATTCAACCATTCTAAATGCACCACCATGCGGATCTCCAGAAGCAGAAATCAAACCCACCCTTCATACAACATGATTGTAGTCAACCTCAAGGAAACGCAGGACAGTAAATACCTCGGCGTCCACATCCAAAATGATCTGAGATGGAATGCCCAAGTAAGCTATGCCAATTAGGGTAAAGCCTTCAGAGTCCTAAACTTCCTGAGGAGGAATTTCCACCATACTTCAAAAACAACAAAGGAGAAGCTATACAAAACACTTGTCCGGCCCCATTTGGATTATGCATCAGCAGCCTGGGACCCCTTCACTGCTAAGAACATCAAAGACCTGGAGAGAGTCTAGAATGCTGCTGCCAGATTCGCCACATCCACCTACGGCAGGGAATCTAATGTCACACACCTGAAAGAATCTCTGGGATGGTCACCCCTACAAATCAGGCGGCGTACAACAAGGTTGACATGCTTCTTCAAGATTCTGAACGGGGAACTTGATATTGACGTCCAACAGTACATCACTCCCAAGACCCATAGCAGAACTAGGGGCCACGATAAACAATTTCAATTAAACCATACAAGAACTGACGTCTTCACGAACTCGTTCTTTCCAAAGACTACAAAGGATTGGAATAAACTGCCTCCTTCAATAATCACCAAAGAGACAACTTCATCCTTCAAAATAGAGTTGTCAAATTCATTTAACCCCCCCCCCCCCAAACCAAATTAAAACCATTCGACACCACACCTCCAGTTAAAATTCCCCAGCGGAACATTCAGGAGGAACTCATCCAAGATCCAAGATCCAAGCTGGCTGCAATAATAAATTAGCTCACAAAAACTCGCGTAAGAAGACTTCCCTGGAATGGAATGGTATTCCCAACTAACAAACGGACGTTTTTAAAACGTTTTAAAAACGTTCCAAGTTGGTTTTTTGCACGTTTTGTGAAAACGTTTTATGGACGTCAAAACGTGGTAGGTTTTAGACGTTTTAAAAACGTTTTATTGGACGTTTTAAAAACGTTTTATAAACGTTAAAAGAACCAATAAAAAACCTTTAAAAACCTTTCGGAAGCTCGAGACGTAAACAAAACCTTTTGAAAACGTTCTAAATATATTGTGGACGTTGTTAGAACATGCAGAAAACCTTTAAAAAAACGTTTGGAACATTCTTAAAACGTTTTTAAAACGTTATTAAAACCTTGAAATGTACTGAAAACGTTTTAAGAACGTCTAGAAAACCTTTAAAAAAACCTTTGGAAACCTCTTGAAAACTTTTGTAAACAATATAATAAATACAATGTTATATGATTCATGCACCTCAAACCCTTGGCCACCATTTGTGGAATGGCACTTAAGAGTGAAGTGTCTCCAATCTAAATCATGCTTAGAAGCAGACTTTCCTGGATATCATTAGGATTTAACACTAAAATTTATATTTTATTGAAAGTATTGTTTGTGATGGTTAGTTATTACTTTATTTGTTATTTCAGTACATTCCAATTCTGAATTAGTGTTCTTTATATTTATGTGTGTTTCAGATCAATATTACAATAAAATGAAACACCAAAGAATGAATTTATTACTGTTAAATGGAAATAATTTCAATAAACACGTTTATTTTGATATGTCTAACGTATTATATGCTAATCACCTTCTCATTTGCATAAGGTCCCATTTGGACGTATAAAAAACGTTCATAAAACAAGTCTCATTATAAGGTTCAATCAAATCGTTTTGTGAACGTTTTGATTAAATAGTTACATTTTGTAACATTCTGAAAATGTTCTGTGTTTGCTGGGATGACGTCATCGATTCGTTGATGTGTAAAGATCATCGCGTATGAAATGATTTGATTTTTTTTTTTATTTATTTATAAATCGTGTACACATATAATGAAACAAACAAATCTCACTTTCAATATAGAAATGGCCTATAGTATTTTAGTGATCTGTGTTTTTATTTGCTTTATTTAGTTGCACGTAGAAAAGATAATGATCACTTCACGTATTCGTTTTAAAAAATTCTAAGTTGATCGATTTATTGAACTGGACGTATATAAAACGTTCTGTAAACGTTATGTACAAAACGTCCACATACGTTTTGTAAAGGTCCTATATCAAACGTTCTGTAAACGTCCTATACCAAACGTTTTGTAAACGTCCTATACAAAACGTTGAATTTTGTAACGTCCAAAAAACGTTTTTTAAATGTTCTCAAAAAACCTAAACTTTGACATAAATGAGAAGTCCACACTTTAATGTTCCATAAACGTTTTAAAAACGTTCATTTAGGACGAAGACGTACAGGACCTTAAAAAAAACGTTTTTAAAACGTTCTGAAAACGTTCTGTGTTTGCTGGGTTGTCCGTTCGGTTGAGCAATCTACTCGTAGAGATGAAAGAAATTGATGAACTTTTATCATGTTGTTAGTTAATAGATTCTCCAGACCAGATGGAGGAAATACACATTTGGGCAAGCTTATAACATAATTGTGCTGAAGTTGTAATCAGAATATGCAATTCATATAAATTGATGCTCAAAACAATGACATAGATTGTGACCTTGTCACAAGTCTTGTGAAGACGCCGTTCACATGTTTCTATGCGATATGCATGTGATAAGCGTAAATATTGACTAGTCGAGGAAAGAACCTCTTATGATTATGTTCAAAGTGACAGGACTTTTTTTTAATCAATTAAAATGAATGTACCATCTCCGGAAAGCTGAGAATTCAAGCTTTTAATTGCCCTGTGAACAATAAGCTATAATAGTATAATGCGGCATCGAGGATCAAAAATATGCAGCGCATGAGCTATTTTGAGAGCAAAATATACCATATCGTACAGGAATTTGATCTGACTAGGCTTTCAAATTGACACAAGTGACAGGACTTTTTTTTTTCCTTTGCAATAAGTTATTCCTATTTTTGAAAAAATTCAGACTCTTAGCGTACTTATTCAAGTTGAACATTTCTTTGAAAAGGTAGTTGCTCGCCACAATAAAGAAAATAAAGTGAAAAACTGTCCAAAAACAAAAAAAGTCAATGGGCGCGTTCGCTTTGAGTTGAATGGTAGCGCCCTCTATCTCTTAAGTTTACAACTAGAATTGATATGTGACAGATGCAAGATTTAAACAACATTAACCACATAAGCTAATTATAATAAAACATGATCGACAATGATTGACTCAAGTAACATTGGATTTTCCACTTGCTATATGCATGGCATGGGGTTATTGCAGCAGTGTACGTGCTGTGTATGTGTTATGGCAAAGGACCATTCTTGGTCACGTGTGTGACCGAAATTATACAAAATCTTGACTTTAATTGGCTATAACTCTAACAATTTTAAAGATATACTGATTTAATGTTTATATTATGCTAATATATATTGTTGGCTATCATTTGGAAATATTTTTTGATATTTACAATGCGCATGTTCAAGGTCAGAGGTCAAAAGTGTGTGACTTCACAGAACGGCATGATTTTGAAAGTTCAATTCATTTTGAAATTCCTGTGAGTTTTGAAATAATGAAATGTTCTTATTGGTGTGAGATATGCATTATGGACCCGCTAACCATAAAATACCACTGGATAGGAGTCATCACTGAAATTTCTTTTTTTTATCTATTATATAGATAGTGTACAATCTATCGCGCAATATACTGGAATATAAGTACGACAAATACTAAATTAGCCAGAGTGGAAATTTGTTTCTCCGAGGCCGCAGGCCGAGGTGAAATAGATCTGCACGAGGGATAATTTAGTATTTGAAGTTCATATTGTCCAGTGATGTTGCAAGATGGAGCGTTCACTATTTATCATAGTAAATAGACCCCTAGATTTTGACCTTGCCTAATCTGATTTTATGTTTTGGCAATTTTTTTGGTGCTAATTAAGCTATTGTGACGTATATCGTTGCTCCGCGTACCCATTGTTATTTACTGTTGTGCGCATCATTTTACTGTTATTAAGCGCTAGCGCAACAAGGCAATCGATAGAATCGATACTCTCCCCATTCATTTAACACGGGCTTTACCCTCCAAAAACCGAAAGTTATATTGGTACATTTGTATCAATATAATCAAATGAATTTGGGTGAGGTCACTTTGTACTATCTTTCTATCTTCAGATAGCAACGCGTATTTTTCAACACTATTTACTATTATTTATTATCGTTGATATCGGTCGACGTGTGGACATTTTAGTGGTCACGTGTGTGACCTATGGCAAACTGTACAGAAAAAAATGAATATACTATATTATTATATAATTATATTATATATATAGTATATATATATATATATATAATATATATATATGCAGTAAATGTACATTTGTTGAGCAATAATTATCCGCCGATGGCAAACTTTTATGAACTCAATTCTAATCTTAGTACTGGGATGTTTTGGCTAGTCTGATTAAAGACTGGTGGAGGGCCGGAGAGGGAGAGGGGCCATGGATGCTAGGCGCGGATCTCCAGGGGGTCCGAACGGGCCGGCCCCCTCTCCTAAGCAACTAACAACATCAAAATAAATAGGGATGGAAAAAAAGTAAAAGAAGAAAGCGAAGTAAAAATAGTCAGCTGGTC
Organism: Paracentrotus lividus; assembly: GCA_940671915.1. Taxonomy (NCBI): domain Eukaryota; kingdom Metazoa; phylum Echinodermata; class Echinoidea; order Camarodonta; family Echinidae; genus Paracentrotus; species Paracentrotus lividus. The sequence goes on along the minus strand of CALNVZ010002974.1, from coordinate 19,887,269 downwards.
CTATTGACCCCCAACCTTACCCCCCCCCCCCCACCGCTTATCGCTCGGCCAGCGTGACAGTGAACAAAATTGAGTGTACCTTTTTGCTCGCCCGATGTAACGGGAAAAAAATTTGGGTGTACCAAATCTGAAATTTCCGATTTGGGCCCCCCCCTGTAATGAAATCCTAGATCCGCCCCTATAAGATCCCGGCTTTTGATCGCGCGAGCGCCAAAAATTTGCACGATGGTAGTGTGTGATGTAAACTACAAGAAAGCACAGTTAATTTTCCCAAGATAATAATAATTTATTTTATATGAATTAATTATGCTAATTTATGCATTGCATGAACTCATAATTTGTGTTCTAATTGACAAACTAAAGCTTCTGGAATGCTAATTTTGTGTTTGCATAATCTTTATAGGATTCCTAACAATTGTACTTGGAAAAAATTTGGTATCGAAATAAATTCCTTGTGTATTTCACTGTTTGATGAATTTCTTATGTATTTCTTTTTCTTTCTTTTTTTCGACCTTTTGTTTGTCTTTGTTTTTTCGCAAAAATTATTGCAGAACCATTTTGGGGCATAATAATGCTAAAATAAATTAATTTCAGCCAATGAAAGTGAAAATAATCAGACCTTTATGACCACCCCCACCCAGTGGGTCACGTGTGTGACCAATTTGTTTGCTAATTAAGTAATAATCAAATTAAAACTTGTCATGGATTCATATTTAGTGATATGCAAGGTACATTAAATCTAGCTTTGGAGAAATAATGATAATAATAATACCATAGCCATGGTTAAGGCGGGGCATAAACTTATGTGTTTTCTGGTCACTTGTGTGACATTTAAGGGCAATTAATTTCCAGGGTTGATTATCTTAATATAATCAATTTAACAAAATTATATTTGGGGTTAGATTAAAAGGAATAGAGGTAAATAATAATATAATGACAGTAATCCAAGTAAGGAAGTCAGCATATCCATTCCAGTCAGGGTTTTAAAAAATGATATTTTATGTACCGTTTTTCCATCTAATTATCATTTATGTTAATTTATGCAAATGAGCATGAACAATTGCAAAAATCACGAAAAAACATCAGTTCATGAAAATTCAGACATTGCTCTATTTGAATATGTAGCTTAAAATAAAAAAATCTAAAATTTATGTTGTCCCAAAAAGGTTCACTTTTCAAAGAATGGCCCAATAGCATAGTCCCTTTTTTCAGGCATGACCATAGTTGGTCACACACGTGACCAGTGGGTCACGTGTGTGACCAATTTCAAAGTTAATTAATAACTAAACTAAAAGCTATCATGGCTTCATATTTGGTGAGATGCAAGGCACATTATATCTAGCTTTGGAAAAAAAAATGTAATAATAATAGAACTATGGCTTTCGGGGAGCGTTAACTTTTCGTGTTTTTGGGTCACGTGTGTGACATTTGAAGGTAATTAATTTCTTTAGTTAATTATCTTAAAACAATAAATTCAACACCATTATTTTTCAGTTAGATTTAAAGGAATGAAGTTAAAAAAGGATATAATGACAATAATCAACGTAAGGAGACCAGCATATACAATCAAGTCAGGGTCAAACAAATGATATTTTATGTACCATTTTTCTATTCAAATTTTATATATGTTAATTTATGCAAATGAGCATGAAAAATGTGTAAAATTAAGATAAAAAATGCATTTCATGAAACTTCAGACAATGCTCTATATGAATGTGCAGCTTAAAAACAAAAGGGAAAAACTTTGTTTTTCCCCCAAAAGGTTCATTTTTCAAAGAATCGCCCCAAAGCGCTGCAGCGTCCCGCGGCTACGTATGGGGCAAAGGTATCCAATGTTGTTACAATTGCCCCTGAGGTAGGCGACCATATTTGGAGGGATTTGTTTTTTCTATCTTAGCTCAGGTATTCATCGTTTAAACTTTAACAAAATACAGGCCTAAGAAGTATAATTTCTAAATATATAAAAATGACAGCCATAGTTCAACCACATAATTTGTCCAGAAGAAAAACATTGGGTAGTGTGAGATATTACTTTTTTTTTTTTCTTCTTTTTTTTTTTTTTTTTTTTTTTTTTTTGCTGTAGGGGAGACCGGGGATGGAAGTTAGACGGGTCAGTTGTTACAGTTCTCAGTGTGCTAAGTTGGAACAAGAGAGTTCGTGCTAACTTGCATCTATATACAGCCTACACATAGCTGTGATGAACTGCCGGTCATGAGGTTTCTCCGTTGTTTTATTAAAAAGTAAATCAACAAAAAGACATCTTTTACAGTTCCAAGTGAATTTTTGACCAAAATTAAAAATTTTAGTAGTTCTTACAACTAAAGGCACATGATGATAGTCTGGTATTGTGAATATAGTACATGTATGTCAATAATATACCCCTGAGCCATGCCCTGTAATTCTGCCTTATGGCTTTACTACAATTGATTTTATGTGTAAAATCACCCATGGGGTAGGTTGTTACAACAATCTACCCCAATTACATTACACATGTAAAGTAATTTTGTTTCAATTTTCAGGTGTTAAAATTTTGATATTTCTATTATTACTTTAGTCTATTCTAGAGCTCTACTTGATCTACTGTAAACGATACCAAGAAACTGGAAAGTTGAAACAAAATTATGGTATAAGAGATTTACACATTGTAACAAATTTCCTGTATGTTTACATATAGTAACAATTTACCCCGTATGGTGTAACAACCTACCCCGTATGCGGGGTAGGTTGTTACAAAAAAAAAATGTCTTCATTAATTAAGCTGTAGTTAATTAGTGTTTACATGTTTTCAAGTTCTATGTGCCTCAGGTTTTAGCCAACATAATAGGCTAACTACAGACCCAAAATGGAGTGTGTGAGTACTTTCATTAGAATTATCTGGCCCAAAAAGTGAAGTTTGTAACGTCCATCCCCGGTCTCCCCTACGTATAGTTCAACGAACTGTTAAATCTGTTTACACTCAAACAGCATGTGGAGCGATGAAATGCATGATGCTCTGTACACAGGTTAAGTGTTTCTGCTAGGGATAACAGGCGCGTATCCATATTGCACCCCGGGGGGGGGGCCCGATGTTGATTTTGATTT
>CALNVZ010002974.1:19861156-19884163 GCA_940671915.1 Paracentrotus lividus | reverse complement strand
TTTACTTCTATCCTATTCCATCTTCTCGCTATGCCTCTGTTTGTTTGTTTGTTTGTTTTGGTTTTGTTGTTCAAGATAGACTAACTCCTTTATTTCTAGAATCAACTTCTATCCATATCTCACCTCTTTACCTCTGTCCCCCTTCTAAACCAAAAACCACCTTTCCATAACTTAGTTAGCCTCGTACTAGTTATGAATAGGGCTACGTTGTATGTTTATGTTGTTTTATCTGATAATCACCCACTTGTTAATTCATATTATGACTATTAAATTGTAACCATCTCGAAAATGTAATCAGCTCCTACCATAATTGGTACAAGCCTAGTCTTCTAATATTCAGTATTCCATTTATAAAACCGAAATTCATTTCAATTCAATTCGAATAATAAAACGCACGATAACACACAAAAAGATTAACCAGATTTTCACTACCTAAGAAAGCCTGATATTTCCACCTAGTACCATCAGAACCACACAGCCATGCCAACTCATCCAATATACCTTGATGTCAGGCAATTCTTAAAATATACTCCTTATACTCCTATTTTGTTCCCTGAATCCCTCTCCCTAAACTATCTCTGCACTTACTAGACAGTACTAATGTTTCTTCAAATATAATTTTGAGAAAATATATAAATAAACATTTTTAGAGAAATCTGCATAACCAATACAGAATACCGTACAATCTATAACTCGTTACCCATAGAAACCAATCCGGTCCTGTTTATCTTCTTGTCTCGACGCCCATTAACCAATTCAACACATGTCAAAACGGGAAATAAAATAAGTACTAACATATGTGTTACCCTTATAATAATTGGCGTTGTCCAAATTAGCCATTATTTGCATGACGGTCCAAATAGCATTTGAAACACTGTTCTTCTAATCGAATCTACCCGGGTCTGAAACCTTAAACAAGACTCTTTCTACGGAACTTACTACTAATTAACCGTTCCTAAGTTAGAAAAGGAGTTTTGGCGGCAGTTTGAGGAGATTCTGGGCGCCACTGTGCGCCGGCCAAGCGATAAGCTAGGGGGGGGGGGGGGGTCATGGGTTCAGTCGGTCAATCGATATTAAAATTTTTGTCCCATTAAAACACTTTTATTGCTGGAGGGGTGTTCCAATCGCACCCCATCTGGGTCCTCGTTTGCCCCTTGTGTACTTTTCAAAAAAATGGCGCCCTGCCAGGCATAGGCCTACGGCTTAAAGAATAAAATATTATAAGATCAATATGGGCACCTCCAAGTTAATAGGTTAGTTTCGCGCCCCTAATTAGAGATCAAAAAATGTCTCACCTAAGTTTAAGGTAGAAATTCCTCTCTTTTTTCCCACTTTTTTCTCCTCTTTTCGGCGCCCCTTGAGCGCCTATCCGGGGGCCGGGCCAGAATAACGCGCAATGGTTCAGTGGCTAATCCAGATTATCATAAAGGGGAGGGGGGGGGGACTTGGAATTTCAATTTGCTGACAACCCGACCCCATGGTAGGACATTCAACCAATGAACTTGCATGGCAAATGAAGATTGAGATAAACGAGAGTCTAGTGCGATGCCTGACGAACTGGAATGTTTCACTGGATAAGGGAAGATCATCTCCTGCTTAACTCAGCAAACCACCAGAACTTTGCCTACCCACCATTGCAGACAAGTGGCCAACGAGACTCTCCCAATATTAATAAGAAATAGCGTGATAAACCCTTAGTACAAAGACAAAGATTGTACAAAGTTCTAGTACGAAGTACACTCGACCAGGCCAGTCCTCGAATACAGGCGGATCCGGGGGGGGGGGGGCTTTAACGGGCCCAGACCCCCCTCCCCCCAAAAAGTCAAAACAAAATCAAAAAAACAAAAAACCTGGCCCGTGGGTAAGACGTACTATAAGCTGTCATTGGTGTAATTTGAAATATAGGACGAAAAAAAAAAATACGCCTCCCCACCCCGCACCCATTGAGAGTAAATTTTGTCCGGTCTGACGTGAAAAAAAAAAAATAATATAGTATTATTATACAAAGTACGTGCAGTGTAATATTCATTGTGGAAAAAATGCAGCTAAATGTATCATTGTTTTGCCTTGTATAACTAGAATACTTCTCATTGAAAAGTCAAGTTTCCTATGCGCAGGTGGCCTAAATTTTTGATTGTGTAAGACTGCGTAATATTGTTTGTTTCCAACTTAAGAATGGGTTTTTGGTTTAAATGCGCACATAATGATTACGTTATGAATAAATTTCTTAAATGTACATAGAACGATTGTTCGAAAATTTTTGTTACAATTACTACCTTACGTAAGAGAGATAAGCATATACTTATCATGGTATCATGATTGAATCATGGTAGGGGACCGTATAATGTACACAAACGGGGCAATGTAACAGAGGCTCTTATCCATGCTCGTATCGGGGGGGGGGTTCCGGTCCCATGGGTAGGCTCCCAAAAGGGCGCAAAATGACCTAAAGGGGTGCCGCCAAAATCGACCCTTAAAGTAGTTCATAACTTTTGCAAGGCAAAAATATTACATTCTATCTGTTTTTTTGAGAGGACATAGTAAGTAATATCAAGACTAATCCTTCCACAACAGATTAAGCTCAAAGTGTGGATGTTTGTCAAATAAAAATATATTGCGATTATCAAAATCATTCCTATTTTTCGAACTCCGAAATATACGCGTACGGTGCGCGACCGTCGAAAGCGTTAGCGCAGAGAATAATGCACGCTGATAGCGCCCGTGTGTATCTTGCTGTGTGTGGTCCGTGCTGCACGCGCTGTAATATCAAACATGTTAGATGGGAACAGGTCGAGATTGGTAGTCAGATTTTTCAGGTTCATATTACTGATCTAGCAACCAATTGACATAAAGATTGAATAGAACAGCATAGTTGATCATATCAAAAATATTATGCAAAACAATTGCATTAGTTGGGCCAATTTATGAAAAACAAGGAGACACTTACCCTTAATAAGGGGGCGGCCGCCGAAATTGACAAGCAAGTAAAAACCAACACACAAACATATGTAAGCCCAAAACCATTGGCCTTATACCCGCTGACCCCTAAACCTAACCCCTTACGTGCCCCACGAGCTAAATGTATGTCAAATGACGACATTAACGAACAGAAGCCGAAGAGCCGAAAAAAAATATCAACACGACCCCCCCCCTCCCCCCTCACCCCCCCTCAGACCCCACCCCCCAACGCACACGCCCCCTCATCCTAATCACAAGCCAGGCGTTGATCGCGATGACAAACTTTTCTAGTGTAAATCTTTTTGAGAGATCGGACCTGTCACCAATCCATATCTCGATCACATATCCACTAGAGGGCACGTTCAATCTTACTGTCATTGGTTGCCTAGATCAGTAATATGAAACCTGAAAATCTGACTACCAATCTCGACCTGCTCTCCATCAACATCGTTGATATTACAGCGCGTGCAGCACGGACCACACACAGCAAGATACACACGGCGCATCAGCGTGCATTATTCTCTGCGCTAACGCTCGACGGTTCGCACCGTACGGTATATTTTTCGAGGTTCGAAAAAATAGGAATGAATTTTGATAATCGCAATATAATGACAAACATCCACACTTTGAGCTTAATCTGTTGTGGAAGGATTAGTCTTGATATTACTTACTATGTCCTCTCAAAAAAACAGATAGAATGTAATATTTTTGCCTTGCAAAAGTTATGAACTACTTTAAGGGTCGATTTTGGCGGCACCCCTTTAGGTCATTTTGCGCCCTTTTGGGAGCCTACCCATGGGACCGGAACCCCCCCCCCGATACGAGCATGGATAAGAGCCTCTGTTACAATTGCCCCGTGTTACAATAATACGTCCCCTACCATGATCATCATGATACCATGATAAGTATATGCTTTATATCTCTCATTACGTAAGTAATTGTAACGAAAACTTTTCGAACAATGTTCTATGTACATTTAAGAAATTTATTCATACGTAATCATTATGTTGCGACATTTAAACACAAAACCACATTCTTAAGTTGGAAACAAAACAAATATACGCAGGTCTTACACAATCAAAATTGTATAGGCCAACCTGCGCATAGGAAACTTGACTTTCAATAGAGAAGTATCTATATACAAAGGCAAAACAAAATGATACATTTAGCTGCATTTTTTCCACAATGAATATATACACTGCACGTACTTTGTATATATATATATATATATTTTTTTTTTTTTTCACGTCACACCGGACAAAATTACTCTCAATGGGTGGGGGTGGGAGGCGTATTTTTTTTTTCCGTCTAATATTCAAATTACACCAATGACAGTATAGTACGTCTTACCCACGGGCCAGGCTTTTTTGTTTTTTGTATTTTGTTTGACTTTTTTGGGGGGAGGGGGGTCTGGGCCCGTAAGCGCCCCCCCCCCCCGGATCCGCGCCTGTATTCGAGGACTGGCCTGGTCGAGTGATACTTTCGTACTAGAACTCTTGTACAATCTTTGTCTTTGTACTAAGGTTATCACGCATTCTATAATATGGAGAGTCATCGTGGCACTTGTCTGCAATGGGTAGGCAAAGTTCTGGTGGTTTGCGAGTTAAGCAGGAGATGGGATCTCCCTTATCCAGTGAAACATCCAGTCGTCAGCATCGCACTAGACTCTCGTTATCTCAATCTTCATTATGCCATGCAGGTCATTGGTTGAATGCCTACCATGGGGTCGGGGTGTAGCAAAATCTGAAGGCGCCCCTTGAGCGCCTATCCGGGGGCCGGGCCAGAATACGCGCAATGGTTCAGTGGCTAATCCAGATTTCATAAGGGGGGGGGACTTGGAATTTCAGATTTTGCTACACACCCGACCATGGTAGGCATTCAACCAATGAACTTGCATGGCATAATGAAGATTGAGATAACGAGAGTCTATGTGCGATGCTGACGACTGGATGTTTCACTGGATAAGGGAGATCCCATCTCCCTGCTTAACCGCAAACTACCAGAACTTTGCCTACCACATTGCAGACAAGTGCCACGATGACTCTCCATATTATAAGAATGCGTGATAACCTTAGTACAAAACAAAGATTGTACAAGAGTTCCTAGTACGAAAGTATCACTCGACCAGGCCAGTCCCGAATACAGGCGCGATCCGGGGGGGGGGGGGCTTACGGGCCCAGACCCCCCTCCCCCCAAAAAGTCAAACAAAATCAAAAAACAAAAAAGCCTGGCCCGTGGGTAAGACGTACTATACTGTCATTGGTGTAATTTGAAATATAGGACGGAAAAAAAAAAACGCCTCCCACACCCCCACCCATTGAGAGTAATTTTGTCCGGTTGACGTGAAAAAAAAAAATATATATATAATACAAAGTACGTGCAGTGTAATATTCATTGTGGAAAAAATGCAGCTAAATGATCATTTGTTTTGCCTTGTATATAGATACTTCTCATTGAAAAGTCAAGTTTCCTATGCGCAGGTTGGCCTACAATTTGATTGTGTAAGACCTGCGTAATATTGTTTGTTTCCAACTTAAGAATGTGGTTTTTGGTTTAAATGTCGCAACATAATGATTACGTATGAATAAATATTCTTAAATGTACATAGAACATTGTTCGAAAAGTTTTTTTACAATTACTACTTACGTAATGAGAGATATAAGCATATACATTATCATGGTATCATGATGATCATGGTAGGGGACCGTATATTATGTAACACGGGGCAATAGTAACAGAGGCTCTTATCCTGCTCGTATTCGGGGGGCGGGGGGGTTCCGGCCCGGGTAGGCTTCCCAAAAGGGCGCCAAAATGACCTAAAGGGGGCCGCCAAATCGACCCTTAAAGTAGTTCATAACTTTTGCAAGGCAAAAATATTACATTCTATCTGTTTTTTTGAGAGGACATAGTAAGTAATATCAAGACTAATCCTTCCACAACAGATTAAGCTCAAAGTGTGGATGTTTGTCAAATAAAAATATATTGCGATTATCAAAATCATTCCTATTTTTCGAACTCCGAAATATACGCGTACGGTGCGCGACCGTCGAAAGCGTTAGCGCAGAGAATAATGCACGCTGATAGCGCCCGTGTGTATCTTGCTGTGTGTGGTCCGTGCTGCACGCGCTGTAATATCAAACATGTTAGATGGGAACAGGTCGAGATTGGTAGTCAGATTTTTCAGGTTCATATTACTGATCTAGCAACCAATTGACATAAAGATTGAATAGAACAGCATAGTTGATCATATCAAAAATATTATGCAAAACAATTGCATTAGTTGGGCCAATTTATGAAAAACAAGGAGACACTTACCCTTAATAAGGGGGCGGCCGCCGAAATTGACAAGCAAGTAAAAACCAACACACAAACATATGTAAGCCCAAAACCATTGGCCTTATACCCGCTGACCCCTAAACCTAACCCCTTACGTGCCCCACGAGCTAAATGTATGTCAAATGACGACATTAACGAACAGAAGCCGAAGAGCCGAAAAAAAATATCAACACGACCCCCCCCCTCCCCCCTCACCCCCCCTCAGACCCCACCCCCCAACGCACACGCCCCCTCATCCTAATCACAAGCCAGGCGTTGATCGCGATGACAAACTTTTCTAGTGTAAATCTTTTTGAGAGATCGGACCTGTCACCAATCCATATCTCGATCACATATCCACTAGAGGGCACGAAAATCAAAATCACAACATCGGGCCTCTCCCCACGGGTGCATATGGATAACAGCGCACTGTTATCCCTAAGCAAGACAAATCAACCTTAACCCTGTCGTACCAGAGCATCATGCATTTCATCGCCTCCACAGTGCTGCTTTACGAGTGTAAAACAGATTTAACAGTTTCGTTGAACTTACAGTCACGCGGGAGACCGAGGGGATGGACAGATTTCAAACTTCACCTTTCTTGAGGGCCACACATTGATTACATTCTAAAATGAAAGTTACTCACGACACTCATTTTGGGTCTGTAGTTCACTATTAATGTTGGCAAAATCCCCTGAGGCACATAGAACTTGAAAACATGTAAACAACAATTTAAACTAGCAGCTTAATTAATGAAGACATTTTTTTTTGTAACAACCTAACCCCGCATACGGGAGGTTAAGTTACAACCATAACTCGGGTAAATGTTACTATATGTAACATACAGGAACACTATTGGTTACATTCTAATCTCTTATACCATATTATTGTTATTCACTTTTCCAGTATTCTATGCGTATCGTTTACGTAGTCAAGTAGAGCTCTAGAATAGACTAAAGTAATAATAGAAATATAAAATTTTAACAACCTGAAAACTTGAAACAAAATTACTTTACATGTGTAATGTCACATTGGGGTAGATTGTTGTAAACAACCCTACCCCATGGAGTGACTTTTACCATCATAAATCCAAAGTATAAAAGCCATAATTGGCAGAAACAGGGACAAGTGGCATCATGGGGTATTATTGACATACATGTACTATATTTCACAATACCTAGACTATCATCGATGTGCCTTTAGTTGTAGAAACTACAAATTTTTAATTTGGTAAAAATTCTACTTGGAAACTGTAAAAGAGTCTTTTTGTTGATGTTACTTTTTAATAAAACACGGAGAAAACCTCATGACCGGCAGTTTCATATCACAGCTATGTGTAGGACTGTATATAGACTGCCAAGTTAGCACAGACTCCATCTTGTTCCAAACTTACGCACACTGGAACTGTAACACTTGCCCGTCTAACTTCCATCCCCGTCTCCCCTACAGCAAAAAAAAAAAAAAAGAAGAAAAAAAAAAAAGTAATATCTCACACACCCATGTTTTTCTTCTGGACAAATTATGTGGTTGAACTGGCCTGTCATATTTATATATTTAGAAAATTAATAAACCTTCTTAGGCCTGAGTACTTTTTTTAAAGTTATAAACGATGATACTGACAGATAAGAACAAAACAAATCCCTCCATAATAGGATCGCACAAGTAACTCGGGCAATTGAACACATATTGGTATACCTTTGCACCACCATACGCTAGCCAGCGGAGACGCTAGCAGCAGCTTATGGGGGATTCCATTTGAAAAATATGAACCTTTTTACGCGAAAAACAAAGTTTTTCCCCTTTTGTTTTAAGCTGCACATTCATATAGAGCATTGTCTGAAGTTTCATGAAATGCATTTTTATCTTAATTTTACACATTTTTCATGCTCAACGATTGCAATAAATTAACATATATAAAATTGAATAGAAAAATGGTACATAAAATATCATTTGTATTGAGAAACGCCTGACTATGATTGTATAATGCATGTCTCGCTTACGTTGATTATATGTCATTATAATCCTTTTTATACCTTCATTCCTTTAAAATAACTGAAAAAATATGTGTTGACATTTTCTTGGTAATGATAATTAAACTAAAGAAATTAATTTACTCAATGTCACAAACGTGACCCACACAAACACGAAAATTCAACGCTCCACCCGCGAAGCGCAATAGTTCTATTACATTGATTAACATTTTTTTTACCAAAAAGCTGATATAATGTGCCTTGCATCTCACCCAATATGAAGGCCATGATAGCTTTAGTTTAGTTATATTAACATTGAAATTGGTCACACAACGTGAACCCACTGTCACGTGTGTGGACCAACTATGGTCATGCCTGAAAAAAGGGACTAATGCTATTGGGCCATTCTTTTAGAAAAGTGAACCTTTTTGGGAGACAAACATAAAATTTTAGATTTTTTATTATACGCCTACAATATCATAGAGAGCAAGATCTGAATTTTCATGAAACTAGATGTTTCGTGAATTTTCTCGCAAATTGTACATAGCTCATTCGCATATTAACATAAAATGATAATTAGATGGAAAAACGGTACATAAACATATTCATTTTTTAAAACCTGACTGGAAATGGATATGCTGACTTCCTTACTTGGATTACTAGTCCATCTATATTGATTATTTACCTACTTATCCTTTAAAATCTAACCCACCAAAATATAATTTTGATTAAATTGATTGATATTTAAGATAATCAACACCTGGAAATTATTGCACCTCTCATATGTCCATCGACAAAGTGACTCGAACACACAGACATGGGAGGGGGCGTAGTTTATGCCTCCGCCTTACAAATAATATGTATATTCCATGTATCATATTTCTCCAGATCAAGCTCAGATTTAATGTACCACTTGTCCATATCACTACAACTGAATCCATGACAGTATTAATTTGATATTTTAATTGCAATAACAAATTGAGGTACACCCAGCAAAAATCTCCAGTGACCCACTGGTGGGGGTTGGTATAAGGTCTGAATTATTTTCACTTCATTTTCATGGCGAATTATTTATTTAGCATCTACATTTGCCCACACCCAAAATGGTATGCAATAATTTTGTGCGAGAAAAAACAAAGACAACAAAGGTCGAAAAAGAAGAAAGAAAATACAAACATAAATAAAGAAAAAAAATTCATCACAGGAAATACACAAGGAATCTCTATTTCGAAAACACAAATTTTTTCTCATACAAATTAGGTTAGGCAATCCTATAGAGATTAATCCACAAACTTAGCATTCCCAGAAGCTTTCACGTTTTGTAATAGTAACAATCTAATGAGTTTTAAAGTTCATAAATATAGCATAAATTTTAGATTCGATAATAATAAATAATTAATTATATAGAGGAAAATTAACTGTTGCTTCAATTGTAGTTTAACATCAACAGCACTACCAATCGTGCAAATTTTGGCGCTCGCGCGATCAAAAGCCGGATCTTAATAGGGGCGATCTAGGATTTCATTACAGGGGGGGGGGCCGCAATCGGAATTTCAGATTTGGTAACACCACAAATTTTTTTCCCGTTACATCGGGCGAGCAAAAAGGTAACTCAATTTTGTTCACTGTCACGCTGGCCGAGCGATAAGCGGTGGGGGGGGGGGGTAAAGGTTGGGGGTCAATAGGACCAGCTAGACTATTTTACTTCGCTTTTTCTTTATACTTTTTTTACCATCCCATTATATTTTGATGTTCGTTAGTTGTTAGGAGAGGGGGGCCCGGCCCGTTCGGACCCCCTGGAGATCCGCGCCTAGCATCATGGCCCCTCTTCCCTCTCCGGCCCTTCCCCAGTCTTTAAATCAGACTAGCACATAAACATCCCAGATAAGATTAGAAATTGAGTTCATAAAGAGTTATGCAACATCGAAGCGGATAATATATTGCTTCAACAAATAGTACATTTACTGCTAGTATATACATATAAATATAATTATATATACATATATATAATAACTCATATATACACTAAATCTATAATTCATATATATAATATCACGTATATTCATTTTTTTCTGAGTACATGTTTGCCAAGGCTCAACATCACTGACCACTAAAAAATGTCTCACCACGTCGACTCGATATATTACGATAACATCAAATAGATAGTAAATAGTAGTTGAAAAATACCGTTGCTATCTGAAGATAGAAAGATAGTACAAAGTGACCTCACCCAAATTCATTTGATTATATTGATACAAATGTACCAATATAACCTTTAGGTTTTGAGGGTAATATCGCCTGTATAAATATGAATGGGAGAGTATCGATTCTAATCGATTTGCCAATTAGATGCGCTAGCAGCTTAACTAAAAATGATAGAGCGACTACACATTAGAAATAACAATGGGTACGTCGGAAGCGAAGACAGATAATACTCGTTATCACATATAGCTTAATCATAGCAACAAAAAATTGCCAAAACATAATACAGATTAGGCAAGGTTCAAAATCTTAGGGGTCTATTTACTATGATATAGTGAACGCTCCATCTTGCAACATTCACTGGACAAATATGAATTCAAAATATCAATCTATCCCTCGTGCAGATCTATCTTCACCTCTGGCTACAGCCTACAGGAGAACAAATTTCCACTCTGGCTAAATTTAGTTTTGTCCGTACTTTATATTCCAGTATAATGCGCGTAGAAAATATTGTACACTATCTATATAATAGAATAAAAAAAAGAAATTTCAGTGATGACTCCTATCAGTGGTATTTTATGGTTAGCGGGTCCATAATGCATATCTCAACACCAATAAGAACATTTCATTATCAAACACACTCTCAGGAATTTCAAAATGAATTGTAAACTTTCAATAAATCATCCGTCTGATATAGTCAACACTTTATGACATCTGACCTTGAACATCGCGCATTGTAATATCAAAAAATATTTCCATAATGATAGCCAACAATATAATTAGCATAATATAAAACATTAAATCAGTAATAAATCTTTTAAAATTGTTAGAGTTTAACTAGACCAATTAAAGTCAAGATTTTGTATAATTTCGGTAACTCACGTATGAACCAAAGATGAGAGAGTCTTTGAACCATAACACATAAACACAGCACGTAACACTGGCTGCAATAACCATAGCCATGCCATAGTAGCAAAGTGGAAAATCCAAATGTTACTAATGAGAGTCACATTCACTGTCGATCACCTCGTTTATAATATAATCCCTAGCTTATGTGGGTTAATGATTGTTTTAAGATCTGTTGCATTGTCACAAGATATCAATCTAAGTTGTAAACTTACGAGATAGCAGCGGCACTAACCATTCACTCAAAGCGAAGCGCCCCTCATGCATACTCCCGCATTGAACTTTTGCTTGTTTTTGTGGACGTCTTTTCACATTAATTATTTTCTATTATGCTGGCGAGCAAACACCTTTTCAAAGAAATGTCAACTTGAATAAGTACGACATAAGAGAAGATTGAATTATCAATAGATATAACTTATTGACAAGAGAAAAAATCCTGTCACTATCGATGCAATTATTGAAAGCATAGATCAGATCATTCACTCAGCTACGATCAATAGAGTATTACATAACATTGCTCTCCAAAATAGCTCATGCGCGGCATATATTATGATCTCTCGAAATGAGACATTATCTTATTAATATGCTTTGTAATAAAGGCCAATCTAGCTTAGAATTCTCAGCTTTCCGGGAGATGGTCAAAAAATATATTCATTTTAATTGATTAAAATACAGTATCCTGTCACTTTGAACATAATTCATAAGAGGTTCTTTATCCTCTGCTATCAATATATATTACGCTATTCACGATGCATATCCGGACTATAGAAACATGTGAACGGCGTCTTCACAAGACTTATTGCAAGAGTCACAATCTATGCTTAGTTTGAGCATAAAATTTAAATATGACCATAGCATAAATCATGATATAACAATTCGCACAATTTGTTATAATACAGCTTGCCATGTTATTTCCTCCTCTGGTCTGTGAGATCTAATTAACTACTAACATGATAAAAGTTCATCAATTTCTTCCATCTCTACGAGTAGATTTGCACTCAACCGAACGAACAACGCCGCAAAACACAGAACGTTTCAGAACGTTTAAAAACAGTTTTTTTAAGTACTCAGTACGTCTAATTCGAGTCCTAAATCGAACCCGTTTCTAAAAACGTTAGGAACATTAAGTGTGGAAATTCTCCATTATGTCAATTCTCAGGTTTTTGAGACAATTTAAAAACCGTTTTTTTGGACGTTACAAATTCCAACCCGTCTTTGTATAATCGCGATCGTTTACAAAACGTTTTGTAATAGCAACGTTTATACAATGAACATTGATATAATATCAATAACTCTCACTGCCACTAATTTATATATCTATCCGATATATAAAAAACAGAGAGGAGGAAAAAGAAAAACAAAAAAAAAGGAAAAAAAACGCGCCATCTCATGTGGAGAAAAAACCAAACAAAAACAAAAAGAGCGCCCCGGACACAAACAAAAACCTTTACAACAGTATGTGGACGTTTTGTACATAACGTTTACAGAACGTTCTTACTCACTCACGTCCAGTTCAATAGAATCGATCAACAATTAGAATTTTTTAAAACAAGAATAACGTGAAGTGATCATTATCTTTTCTACGTGCAACTAAATATCAGTAACACAAGATCACTAAACATCATCAAGGCCAATTTCCTATATAGAAAGTGAGATGTATTGTTTCATTATATTCGTATCACGATTTTATAAATAATAAAAAAATCAAATCATCTTCTATCGCGACATGATCCTTTACATCACGAAATCGATGACGTCATCCCAGCAAACAAGTAACATTTTTAGAATGTTACAAAATGTAACTATTTAATAACGTTCACAAAACGATTTGATGAACGCTATAATGAGACTTGTATGAAACGTTTTTATACGATCCAAAATGGCCCTTATTGCAAATGAGAGGTGATAGTCATATAATACGTTAGAACATATCAAAATAAACGTGTTATGAAATAATATATTCCAATTTAAATACAGTATAAATTCATTCTATATGGTGTTCATTTTAATGTATAAATTGATCTGAATACACACATAAACCTATAAAGAAAATAATAGAATTGCGAATGTACTGAAATAAGCAAATAAAGATAATACTAACCATCACACAACAATACTTTCAATAAAATATAAAATTTTAGTGTTAATCCATGATATCCCAGGAAAGTCTGCTTCTACATGATTTAGATTGGAGACACTTCAACTCTTAAGTGCCATTCCACAAATGGGTGGCCAAAGGGGTTTGAGTGCATGAATCATATACACATTGGTATATTATATAATTGTTTACAAAATCTTCCAAGAGGTTTCCAAAGTTTTTTTTAAAGTCTAGATCGTCTTAAACGTTCTCACATACATTTTCAGAGTTTAAATAACGTTTATAACGTTTTTACTGTTTCCAACGTATTATTTTAAAAGGTATATTACTAGCATGTTCTAAACACGTACCACAATATATTTAGAAGTTATCCAAAAAGGTATTTGTTTCAGTTCTCTGAGCACTCCGAGAAGGTTATTTAAAGGTTTTTATTGGTTCTTTTAACGTTTATAAACCACGTTTTTAAAACGTCCATATAACGTTTTTAAAACGTCTAAAACCTACACGTATTGAACGTCCATAAACGTTTCATCAAAACGTGCAAAAAACCAAACTTGGAACCGTTTTTAAAACGTTTTAAAACGATCCGTTTGTTAGTTGGAAATACCATTCCATCCAGAGGAAGTACTCTTACGCGAGTTTTTGTGAGCCTAATTTTATATTGCAGCCAGCATTGGATCTTGGATCTTGAAGAGTTCCTCCTGAATGTTCCGCTGGGGAATTTTAACTGGAGGTGTGGTGGTCGGAATGGTTTTAATTTGGTTTGGGGGGAGAGGGGGTTAAATGAATTGACAACTCTATTTTGAAGGATGAAGTTGTCTCTTTGGTGATTATTGAAGGAGCAGTTATATTCCAATCCTTTGTAGTCTTGGACAAAGAACGAGTTCGTGAAGACGTCAGTTCTTGTATGGTTTACATTGAAATTGGTTATATCGTGGCCCTAGTTCTGCTATGGGTCTTGGGAGTGATGTACTGTTGGACGTCAATATCAAGTTCCCCGTTCAGAATCTTGAGAAGCAGTCAACCTTTGTTGTAAACGCCGCCTATTATGTAGGGGTGACCAATCCCAGAGATTCTTTCAGTGTGTGACATTAGATTCCCAAGCGTAGTGGATGTGGCGAATCTGGCAGCGTACTCTAGAGACTCTTCCAGGTCTTTGAATGTTCTTAGCAGTGAGGGGTCACAGGCTGCTGATGCATAATCCAAATGGGCCGACAAGTTGTATTTGTATAGGCTTCTCCTTTGTTGTTTTTTGAAGTATGTGGAATCTCCTCGAAGTTTTAGGACTCTGAAAGGCTTTACCCTAATTGGCTGCATTACTTGGGCATCCACTCAGATCATTTTGGATGTGGACGCGAGGTATTATACTAGTCCTGCGTTTCCTTGAGGTTGACTACAATCATGTTGTAATGGAAGGGTTGGGTTTTGATTTCTGCTTCTGGAAGATCCGCATGGTGGCATTTAGAATGGTTGAATCTCAATGCCCAACCACCTATCTGCCCAGTCACCATCCTATTGCAGTGTCTATGGTTTGAGGGTGATTTCGTCTCTAGGTGATTTGGATGGAGTTGTAAACAAGACGTCGTCAGCAATAACCTGACGGTTGCTGGTATAACACACCATCACATGTTATGTTGTTTATATACAACAGGAAAGGTGGGGTCCTAGAACTCGTCCTGAAGGGTGCTCCCACTCAGTACATACAAGTGAGACCAAGTCACAGATCGATCTCTTTCCATTCTAAACTAAATACACTTTGAAATCTTCATTAGTAGACGGAAAGCGATGATATCCATTTCTACTTTGTATAGCACAGATCGGATGGCCATGAAATTCCAGAAAGATATTGATTGATACGAGCGTTGCATGACGCCCGCATGACCGTCGAAGCTTTTAGCAAAATCTGAGGCACAGAACCAATGTAATTCAGATTGTAAGCTTATCAATCAAAGTTCTTGTTAAGTCATAGGAGGGATCACAATGAGCTGAGTTTCAAATAGGATCTGGCTTTACGAAAACGCATGCTGGAAATCAGAGAGGACATCATGTGAGAAAGATGTTTTCAATGAAGATCTGCATGTCTTAAATGTGCTCGATGAGCTTACAGGAAGTACCACGGTTAAGTGACGACTGATATACCTTGCTGGATCAGTAGTTCCCACCTTTCTTATGTAGTGGGGGCCATATTAGCTCTTCTCCAATAGTGTAGCTCCTGTGTCTATTGGATTCGGAAATTGATGCTGGAGTATATATGCGATTTCTACTGCAGCTACCTGAGGCTATGGTTTGGTATTTCAGGACCAGGCTCTTGGAGAACATTTATATTTCAAGCAATTTACCTTACTCTTCTCAGTTATTATATTGGGGCATTTCAGGAATGGGCTTGCCTGCATTGATGGCATGAAGCTGGGGTTGCAATCTTCACGTGTAAAGAATGCTATCAAAACTGATCAGCAAAGGGCTTTGGGCTTTATTACCAGGTCATCAGTGAGGAGGTTACCATTTACATTTGAGAGGTTGAAATCCGGTACTATTCAGCTCTTACTCGACTTTACATAGCGGCCAGAAGGATTGACGATTACAAGAGTCCATGATGGATGCGAACGTAATTTATCGCCCGTCTGATAAGATTCTTATCAAGTTTACTTTCGCGGAAACATTAGTGAAGTTTACCATCCTAGTAAGCGATCACCAGATCTTTTGAATTTGATGTAGAAGCTCTCTCTCCTTTTCTATAACGAGACGTTTGAGTTTACTTCGTTGACCAGGTGATCGCATCACGCCCACTTACCCCACTTATGAAGGGACGACTTACCATCGCGAATACGTTGCAAAAGACAGCTTCTTGCGGAACCAGGAACCAGTTGTCTTCCACAGTTTGTTTCGCGGGTTACGAAACCAAAAATTAAGTGCGGGATTTTGCTGCTCTCGACTTGAACTCCTCTTACGAGGAGGCAGGGGGGTATTGTTATCTCATCGAAACTGACGCTTTGATGATGCAGTGATCGCTGATTCTATGGGGATGGCCAACATTTGAACATTAGGAATGGGGTGGGTAATCCAACAGCAGATCAAGTGTATTTTTAGTTCCATTTGAGTCCTGACGAGTGGGGAATTTTACATCTGAGTGAGGTGCTTTCTTGGAGTAAGTTGATGAGGCATTCTGAAGACATTTGGGCTCATCGTATCATTTGTCCAATCAAGTTCCCTGGAACGTTGAAATCTCCTCCGATATTATAATGGTTGTGATTTCGCTACTCTTATAGATATCAGCAAGTGAATCACCTAGCATCTAAAGGCAAAAGAATTTTCATTTGGTGGTCGATAGAAAGTACCTATATGTACGGTGGTGATTCGGGAGCGAAGTTTGGCACAGGCAGATTCAACTGCCGCTTGAGGAACATCTTACCCGTTCAAACAAGGAATGTCTTGTTTTACTGTAATAAAACTCCTCCTCCGTGGAGTTCCTGTCAATTTCTGAACACATTATAACGTTGTTCGGGAAGATTTCAGAAGATTTATACTTTGATCTAACCCATGATTCCGTCCAATGACAACTTCAGGTTTTTTCCTTCTCCATTAGTGTTTCAAGGACAGGCGACTTTCCCTCTAATACTCCTACAGTTACTTACAATAACCTTGAGATCACTACAAATGCTTGTTCGTTTTTCCCCCTTAAAGTGGTTTGGTTACATGATCAGCAGGTTTTACATGATCAGCAGGTTGTCGGTCATAAAAGCTCCTACAAGCTTATGGCTTCATTCAAGACACTATGTGTTGACTGTTTTTCCCTGTAACGATTTCCCAGGATCTATAATCCTCCATAGTTTGACCTTGAGATCTTGATGGGAAGAAAACAGTTTTGTAAAATCTACTCTTTTGCAAGTTTTGACACAAGATATAGTTGATTTCCGGTCAGATTTCTTTGTGCAGGAGAAGACGAGTTTTTTGGATGTATACAATTATCTTGACTAATCAATTTCCCCTCTGCTACATTCACGACTTCTCCAGAGGATGAGGAAAATGCAAAGGAGTTGTCATTTAATTGGTAAGCTCCATGCAGAAACTTGAAGGTTCTAAAGTTTAAATCATACACGTGGCATATCCAGACAAGGCTTTGTGTGTTCAACAGAAGTGTCATAGTAGCCATTCGAATTCCAGAACGTTTCATGAACCATATATCACAATTTGAACACTGGATACAATCAGAATTGACAGCTAAGCCACACGAGACGCGCAAGGAATTTTGGTTTGCGGCCACAGACGCTTCTTTCCTAATATCAGGATGTGTTTGATTTTGGTTCATTTTTCAGGACCTGGGTTTAAGTTTATATCACCAGCTACAGTTGATCATATAACATCGTGGTAATCTACCACGGGGCAATCCGAGAACCGGGTGCTGAGAATTATCTTCAGGCTTCTCCAGATCTGGTTTAGTTGCACATGAGAACGAGATGAGATAGATGCTTCATCTAAGTTAATTAAAAAAAGCTGCATAGATTTTCTCGCTTCTCAGCCGTATTCCAACGTACACTTCTTTGTTGCGTATCTGGCATTATGCGTGCGTCACAAACTCGCCGGCATCGACACAGTGCAACTCCCATACGATGGATTTCGTAGAAAATTCGTAGCAGCGGTTATGTGTATTCCACTCGCAGGTACACATGCATGTACTGTACGCGCCAGGCCAAGTTTTTACTAATTACCCACATATACTATGATTGCATGGAATAGCAGAAGTTGAATTAGGACCTGTGGCATAGCATATGCAAACTAATACACTACGTTCAGGCTACGTCGACATGGCACCAATCCGTAGCCCTACGACGAGTTGTGACGCCAGGCGCCTCAGTGGAGAGGACGAAAATTGACTCACCGTGCTATATTTTTTGGGCAAAATGGACCCTATTATGGGGTACGCGTTTTTGCCCCGTACCAGAATCACATCCAACTCCATTTGGGAGACTAAAGATTTAGATCAAATCTCCATGTTAATAGTCCGGCAAATAAATCGTAACTATTTGGAAGTCCCAGAAGGATTTGCGAGCACTCCAAATCTCCCTCAGCGAGATCAGCCAATATGGTATAATTGCCCCTCACAGTCCATTATATGTATCCTATTGCCTCAAGCAATATTACCCTATCATCAGAGGGTACACATTTTCTCGAATGGACACCTCCCACTCTGTCGTGTTATTGATATTATTTTCGATTTTACCTATCAGTGGTATTGCAGTGCAGCATGCCTCATATTACTGCAAATACTTTATAGAAGATAATACTTTTTGATCGTCAAAGCTATGAGAAAGTTCCGTTTTGCCCAATAGGGTCGTTATGCCCCACCTTCCCCTACGTAAAGAAAGTTCAACGAACGTTAATCTGTCTTAAACTATCTAAACACGCATGTTGGAAGGCCGATACGAAATGCAACTATGCTATGACCGAGGATATATAGTTTGTACGGTGTTTCTGAGTGAATAGGATCCAATGTAACAATAATCTGGCTTCAAATTACATACATGTTTGCATACTTGACTGTAATTGAATTTAAGTGAATGCTAGAAAGGACAAATGACAACGATTGCAGCTTAAAAATGGGAAGAGAAGGCCTGTGGCATGAAATATCAGCTTTATCTATTCATTTCTCAGGCTACGCCTTATGGGTGCATAGTGCCTTACAGCACTGTGTCCAATTCCTTTTTCATATGTATGTATATTCTAATTATATTCATCTGCCATCATAATTGTAATTGTATTTATCAATGTATGAAAGTGCCCCGAATAAAATAAATAATCAATTAATATATCAACAACGTAGTGAAATATATCGCACTCTTCTGCGTAAATTTTTTTTTATTTCTTTTTTTTTTTTTTACTCTACGTAGCCTTAAACTATATGTTTTTAAAATTAAAATCGATGCTACTCGAGCAAGCAAATTTGTGACATAATGTTCTCGGAGCAAACTGATATTGTCATTAAACTAAATTTACTTTCAACAAAAAATGGATAGCTAGTGTGTGGATCAAAGAGAGGGGTTCTACAAGAGTTATTTGGATGAAAGAATCTCAAAGATGAAAAATAAATATAAATAAATAAATGAATATAAAAAGACAGTCTAGGCCCTAGTCAAAAATCTGGGCCCCAGCCGCGCCAGCGCGCGCAAAGCACGGCTGGTCGGTGGAATAAACCGGTTAACGCGTTGTCTAGTTTAAACCTTTGACCTCGCTCGATCCAGCGAATTCGATAAGTGTACGAAACGGCGGACAGACGACGATACGAGACGAGTTCGACATATCGATGACGTGAAACCTAAAATAGAAGAAGACATATTATACAGCTCTGGATGATGATAGAGGTACGTAACTTAGAATATGTGATTATATTAATTTGTTGGTAGAGAGGAAGCTGTCAATAGTTCATTTGTAGCCTCATCGTCTCACTATTAATCTACAAGGCATTCTGATCGTGTGGAGAATTTGTATGCCAAGCGCGCACGGTGGGAACTGCTGCGCGTACTGAAAGCCACCATGGTACGGTTAGGCTGCACTGATGACTGCTAGTAGTGAGGAGAACAATGCATGCAGCCAGGCGGTGTTACGAGGAGTGTGTGTAGGTAATTACAATTCGGCGCAAGCGATTTGCTATACAAAAATTGATCGACTGACGGTTCGATTACTTTGATATTATCGCAAAATTTTCGGTGTCAATGTCAAAATTTGTTGAAGCTCCCAACTTCGTTAGGATCAACGCATGCGTATACGCATTGCCCACCCATTGTAGGTACGCACTCATAAGCGTCACGAGAGAGAGCATCACTATTTATCACTAGAACAAAAAATCCTGTGGATGTATAAATTAGGCGATCCAGATTGCAGTGCGAGCTCGCGCAATAGTGACTCTATCATCGCAATTCTGAAAGGCACTCATGTAGAGTAACAGTGCCCGAAAATTCACGACCACTATGCACAAAGAGACTTCGAAGTTCAGACAAATTGGAAAATTTAGAACCACCAATAAACAACACTCACCCAACTGCCACATACTCATATCAACAAGCAACACATACTCACTTGAACCACCACAAAAAAAAGATCACAAATAATCATACTAAATATTAATTTGCTCCTAAAATTCATAATTTGTCAAAAGTGAAAGCGCTCGCGTATAGGAAACGCTAAGAAAACCAGATCGAGAAAAATGCGTTTACTCCAAAAATTTAGAGGTTTGATGACGCAGTTTTTTTTGCCCAACGTTCAACCGCCCGTCAAGATAACTATTCACTACTGAAAAGAACACGGAAGTGACTCTACAGTACTAGAGTACACAACAGATCATGTGACTTTGCAATTTCTTTCTCGCCTAGTTTCGACACGGGGATATTCATGCCCAGCTGGCAGGCCACGGTCTGTCGGCAGAGGCGCGATGTGACTAACACTACCGGTGCTGCGAGTGAGCCAAGATTTCAAGCGGCGCGCGGGCAGTATATGATCATTTATTCACGCCTGGTCGGATTTATGAGCGGAATGTCTAAATCATGGCAAGAGGTAGCGTGTTTTAAAATTCGATATCCACTATCAAATATGTTTTTGATTTGTAAATTTTTTTTAACATTATTATATTATTAATTATGACTCTATAAATCTGTTGATGAAAGACATGATATGTTTTCATTTCAAACTGGAGCTGCAAAAAGCTTAAGTGGTCGAATTTTTGGGCACTTTAACTCTACTTCATTTATTAATATGTTTATGGGAAGTCTCGATTTTCACATCAACATCCGGCAACATCAAAAGCATATCTAATACATACAATATATGTAATGTAAGAGTGCCCAAGTCTGATGCAGCTGCCTATGTCTGTGCCCCACGATGCAAACGATTTTATAGAACAAAACATCAAACGGACACCAATTTTCAATCTTCAACACTCAACAATCCATTTTGAAACCAACATGCGAAAATATGATTAAAAATGAAATTTCAGACAAGTTTCAATTGCTACCATACCTGAATATCAATCAGTCAAAAAAGAAAACAGTCAGAAAAAAACCCTATCCCCCCACTTGCCGCCTTAAGAATTGCGTGCAATGAATGAGTGCGCAGCAGGGCAACTGTTCACTTTGCCTACAACAAAATGAACAACCCGTCTGTAAATACCGTAAAAAACATTAGTATCTTGGAATAAATTCTTGAAATTTTTTTGTTTCAATTGATCATTAGATATGAAGAACGAAATAAACATTGATGATTCTCAATAATATTTTTAAACTTTGTAATAAATCGAGATCGAATTTTAGTGCGTCGACTTGCACCCAGCCATCATACTTCCTGGTTCTCCACCGCATGCGACAATTCCGAGTAGAAGTCCCAATCGGAGTCCAAAATCGCTTCCAAGTATCAGATTTGACAATTCTAGACCAATTCCACGATATATTCATATCTAAAAGAAATACTCGGCCGATAAAAATTCTACAGGTAGAGATTGATTCCTATCTTTATTTTGATACCATGTTTATATTTGATCCTATTTCTCAACTGAAAGCGAAATTGATTTTGGCTAGGCCTTGTTTTGCAAAATATTGACAATTTGACTTAACTTGCCGGCAGAAACTAACTCCGGCGTCAGAATATCA
This sequence comes from Paracentrotus lividus, assembly GCA_940671915.1. Lineage (NCBI taxonomy): Eukaryota > Metazoa > Echinodermata > Echinoidea > Camarodonta > Echinidae > Paracentrotus > Paracentrotus lividus. Next base: position 19,862,081 of record CALNVZ010002974.1, on the reverse strand, counting down.
AAAATTCCAAGCCGTTGGCACGGCGTTCGAAATTCTCGATATTCGGGTTGCAGTGTGCAGTTCTGTCGCGCATTGTCAAATTGTCAACTATTGCACACAACAAGGCCTAGCCAAATCGAATTTCGCTTTCAGTTTAGAAATATACTCAAATACATGATATCAAAATAAGAATTAGAGAATTCAATCTCTACCTGGTAGGAGTTTTTATCGGCGAAGTATTTTTTAAAAATCTTGATGTGTGTTAAATAAACATGAGTGTGTTGCGGCCCGGCTACAAGCATGCAGTTAGTAATGGGTGCGTGCGCTATATGCAACTCCTGCACGTGATTTCGTGACGTGAAGACCGCGAAGTGTTTGTGATAAGCTACGCCCCAGCTATTGTTTCCGATCTTCGTTCAATAGCACATGTGTGTTAAATAAACATGGAGTGCTAGTGCGCAGCTTTGCGCAGATTAGCCAATCAGAGCAAGTACATTACCTCCTTTTCCACAGCACCAGAACTTTGGCTGTACGGAGAATTGCATGCTTATCGATGTGCGTTCGCTATTAAAGTCAAAAGGCTGCAAGCTTGTATGATCTGAATATGGGGTGAACCATACCATACATCGCGCAAATTTTAAAAAAATAATAAAAATGGAACATCCATATAACAATTTTTCTATTTTACACAAATCAACAAAAACTAAATACCAAATAAACGGCAAACTTCTAAACTCTGAAATCGCCAAACGAAGAAGTGAACTAGACAAGAGGTAGGTAGACCTCACCATTCAGAGATTGCAGTCCCATATGCATGCCTCTCAATTGTCATGCATAAATTGTGACCCTTTGCATTGAGCTCAAGGCAATGGCAAAGACAATAGATTTCCTGTAAATATTAGGATGGGGGGTGGGGGCCGGACACTTAAACACAATAACCTGCTTG
>CALNVZ010002974.1:19815794-19848812 GCA_940671915.1 Paracentrotus lividus | reverse complement strand
AAAAAAAAATCTTGCGAGCGGAGCGAGCAAGCGAGCGCGAAGCGCGAGTTTAAAGCATTCCCCGATATATAGGCCAATACTGAATTAAAACGAAGAATTTAAACAATTTTATTTTTACTCCTATGAAAACAAAATAATAATATATACTAGCAAACAAAAAATCGGAATATTTTAAACAAAACTTTAGTGGTTTGAATATGTATTTTAAATTGGCACCTTGAATACGAGTTTCCCCCCCCCCCCCATTTTAATCTCATCATACGTTGCGAGCGCAAACTTTGCCTGGAAGAACGGCATTGTTATGCCAGAGGCGGTGGAACGAATTTAAAAGTGTGGGGTCACGATGGAAAAGGGGCATTTTTCCCGAATAGGGGGCAATTGAGACCAGACGCATGAAGAGAAATGTATTCGGATGATTAGGGGGTGCGCCCCAAAAATAGCGTTTTTAATTGATGCTGTTACGAATGTGTTTTGTATTTCCTGAATGAAAAGCGAGCGCGAAGAGCGAGTCGAAAATTTGTAGCTAAGAATTTGAGATAATTGTACATTATAGACTTTATTTATTTGGTACCTGCGAGCGCAAAGCGCGAGCCGAAAATTTGGGGTTTTAAAAGATTATATGGAATAAATAAAGGGGCACTTTCTAGTATTGTGTATTATAGACCCTATTCAGTATCCGCGAGCGCGAAGCGCGAGCTGAAAATGTTTGGGTAAAAATTGGAGTTATTTGTGCATTGTGATTTAGTATCAGCGAGCGCGAAGCGCGAGCTAAAAATTGGGGGTTTTTAAAAGTACATGGAGTAAATAAAGGGGCACTTACTAGTATTTAAAAAAAATATATATTGTGTATTATAGACCCTATTTAGTATCCGTGAGCGCGTAGCGCGAGCTAAAAATTTTGAGGTAAAAATTTGAGTTATTTGTGTATACAATATAATTTAGTATCAGCAAGCGCGAGCCGAAAATTTTGGCATTTAAAAGATAATATGGAATAAATTAAGAGGCACTTTCTGGTATTAAAAAAATAGTAGATAATTTTGTATTATAGTCCCTATTTAGTATCCGCGAGCGCGAAGCGCAAGCCGAAAATTTTGAGGTACAATTTTGAGTTAATTGTGCATTATATGCCCTACTGAATTGGTAAATTTTTATGTAAAAAGTGTAGTTATTTGTGCATTATGATTTGGTATCAGCGAGCGCGAAGCGCAAGCCGAAAATTTTGGGTTTTAAAAGTTATAAAGAATAAATAACGTGGCCCTTTCATTTCATAATTTTTAGATAATTGTGTATTATAGACCCTATTTAGTATCCTCAAGCGCGAAGCGCGAGCTGAACATTTTGAGGTAAAAATTGGAGTTATTTTGTACATTATGATTTAGTATCAGCGAGCGCGAAGCGCGAGCCGAAAATTTTGAGTTAATTGTGCATTATTTACCCTACTGAATTGGTATCTGCGAACGCGAAGCGCGAGTAGAAAATTTTGAGCTCAAAATTTGAGTTATTTGTGCATTATGATTTAGTATCCGCGAGCGCGAAGCGCGAACCGAAATGTTGGGGTTTTAAAAGATATATGGAATAAATAAAGGGCACTTTCTAGTATTCCCACGAAACCGACTTTCTTTCCCACAAGGCTGAGGGCCCGGGGCCAAGGGTCTACGAAGCCTCTTTACTTTGTGAAATTTTGAAACCTTAGTTTTAAATATTTTCATTATTTTTACTTTTCGTCAGTAATGTATTTCTTTTAATTTAAAAACAGCGTTTTATAGCAATATATTGCAAAATACACTATGAGAAAAATCGGCCTCATGGACCCTCCCCACATTATAGGCCTTAGTTATGGTCGTTTAGAACCCAATTAGGCCTATTTCGCGCTTCTTATTGAATAAAGTTGGGCGGAAAAAATTGTAGAAGCATCGGGCCTTATTCCCTTCTCTTCTTTTTTCTCTTTTCTATCCTTTTTCCTTCTTTCTCCCTTTTCTCCTCCTTTTTTTTTTTTTTTTGGGGGGGGGGGGCGGGCGCACTGTATATCATTTGCCTTTTGACCACTATTGGATGACTTTTGACGCATACCATGGGTCATTATCAATTAACAACAAAACGACAAGCATGATTGTGGGACTTACCCAGTGCCCATTATTTTGTTCTTTTTTATTACCCAAATTGAGGGCAGAAAAATACATTAACAAATGCTAAATGTAATATGAAATTTTGAATACTATCTCCCGAATCAGGCCACTGCATTTTTGTATTCCATGTACAGATAAATGCCCTTGCTCAGGGAAATACAATTCCTGGTGCTAGGCCCTCGGTTCCGGGTTCCGTAGAACCAATTCTGATATTACCCGTCGATTGTTTGAATATTGTTAGATGCAATATTATATTATCAAACTAAAATTTTGATTACGGTGTACGTGCACGTTCAAACATTAAGATATACGCCTTCTAGTAGTAGAAAGGGAGAGAAAATTAGTAAACAAAGCTTACCAGTAATATCCATCTTCCAAGAAACCAGTAATGCAAAGAGAACCGTGAACATTATGTGATCAACTTTAAAGTATTCGATGAAAGAGAGTGACGAATGGTTATCAGGTTTTCATTACATCGACTTATATTTGTTTTGGGTGCAAACCTAGTTCGACAGTTCTTCTCACCGCCATCATGACTTTGATATCTTGTAAATACATCAATGTTGACAAAATATCATGTACGCTTTACTGATGTCTTATAAATTTCAATTCAATTCATCAAAGTTGTATTGAGCATTAAGCGGGTTCAATCTTTCATCTTCAGTTTACGCGCGGCTCCAAAGTTAATAAAGAGTATTACAGCTCCAAAATCTAAAATATTGATTATTGTTATTATTATTTTTATTATTATTATTTCTATTTTTATTATTATTTTTTGGCGCTCATCATTCACGCACGCGAAGATTCATTAACGAATATTTTCAAGCCTAATTATGTGGGATTCTTGAATCACTTAGGAACTTCTCTATCGAATTGTGATATATATTAATGAAAGTAAAAAAATAACAATAATACGGCTCAGAGCATTGGCGCCACAACCTTTTTTATTGCATATTTAATAATGCATGTAATGTGCACTTTTCAGATACTAAAATTATGGCAAACAACAGTGGCAATTCCGCGTTAATGTGAATATGACAATCAAATTTCAATCTTGTCAAAAGAAAAAGAAGTTTTGGTTGCTAATGAGGCTAAAGGACAGATTTTCAATTCTGACTGTGTAAATGAAGAATTTGATTACTAGGTGGTAAGATATATATGGAAATAAAATGTTCATATATAATTTTCACTGAAATATTCAAAAAATGCCATTGAATTAAATGTGTGTATATAGTAATCATACCAGTTTGACCAAATTGAAAAAAAATAATAAAGCGTTGCTTCAGTAAACATTAAATTCATCATATTTGGATAGAGCATAATGGGATAGAGCATTCCAGCAGTTCGCTCCACGGTCTTCGGAATCTCCTTACGACTCTACCCATACATGTCCGTAACCTAAACACCATCGAAACCTTCAAATCCGAACTCAAACTTATCTTTCCAGACATTTTTGTTAATAATATACATGACTGTACATATGGAGCCATGCGCCTTTGAATGTCAATGACAGAGAAATGGCGCCTAATAAATGCTTTCATCATCATCACCATCATCATATTTCTATTTAATTATCATGGTGTTACATTTAGAACTGTGTAAAAAAAAAAAATAATAAATAAATAAATAAAAAATAATAATAATAATTCCTTAATAATTGTTCTGTATAGTTACTTCATCATTCAACATTATATAAATAATGCATGCTCTACCATGCAACATACTAGATTATGTGCACGACAAATACTAAAATTATCCGAGGGCACATTTATTTCACCGAGGCCGTAGCCGAGTTGAAACAGTGTGCAGCGAGGATAATTTGTATTTTGGAGTTTCACATGTTCAGTAATGTTGCATAATAGAGCATGCATATTTATTATAGTAAATAGACCCCTAGTATTTGACCTTGCCTAATCTGGTTTTATCTTTGCCAATGTTTGCCAAACGTTTGGTGCTAATTAAGCTATTGTGACGTATATTGTTTGCTCCGCGTATCTATTGTTGTGCGCCCCATTTTACTGTTATTACGCGCTAGCGCAACAAAGCAATCGATTTCGCCATTCATTTTAACACAGGATAAAACCGTTCAACATAACAAAAAAGCGTTCAACATACCAGAATGTTGAACGACACGTGACACCCTTTCAACCAATCACAGCTCGTAAAATACTACCACTATTTACTATAACCACTTATCAAAATAATTATAAACTTCACAGAATTTGGTACATACATGAGGTATAAAAAATACATGTCCATTTTGAGTCACGGTTTTAAAGAAGTAATTGATTAGACCTACACATAATTCATTATTTAAATGAGCCATTCTTTTCTACCCGATGTTTCTCATGATCCCAGTCATATAAACACAGTAAAAGTTTCTTCCAAATATTTACATTTTATTATTTTTTTTTTTTTTATTATTTTTTTTTTTTTGTCTTTTTGTTATCCTGTTTTAATGAGGGGACTTCGTGGAATTGCCCAATAGTCCCCTACTGGAAAAAAAAACACAACACTTTATCCCACAGAGTGAACATAATTTGAACACACTGTGACACAGTGTCGTCACATATTGTGCCGTACTTTTTTTTCAGTAGGAAAATCTGACCATGTGGAAATGGGCCAAATCCATACAGGCGTCACATTGTAAAGGACTCGGACGTTATGTTCACAGGGTCGACTGTATGAATTTGGCCCATATTCACAGTGTTTACACAGTGTGATTGACATACTGTGATTGGCTCTGTGGTTTTTTTTACGAATACTTTAAGAGGTGGCTGCCCATGCCGATAAACTCTGCAGAATACCCAATACCTGCCAAAAGTAATGGAACATAATTATAGCTAAAAATGTGTGTATTTTTTAAAATTATTGTCTATAGTACAAATCTTTTTTATGTTGTTATATTACATTCATAACATTTCTGCCGTAAATTACTCTCTCTGAGTTGCCGTTTGTGCCGTTGTCAAGGAAAATTTAGTCAAGCACTGTAAAAAGGCTGGTTTTAATATTCAACATCGATCTGTTGTATATTGAGTATCAAAATCAATTTTGAACACCACGTTGTAATATAAAACCTGGAGCAAACCAGTTTCTGGAATATTTTGCTGTTAAGAGTATTTTTTTTTCCAATTTTTTTTCAATTCGTTTATTTAATCATTTAAAATCAACATATATATATACAAATCATATAAGAATATAAACAATGGTAAATACAATTTCAATGATAAGGGTGCCCCTAAAAGCAAATGCTTGATTAATGGGGCCCCCAATACATGATACATAATAGTACATTAAGTATAAAGCGCTTAACAAAACATTTTTTTAAAAATAATAAAAATACAACAAACCTACAGGGAAGGGGGCAAGGGGGGGGGGTCGGGCAAAGGGTGTGAGATTATTTTGCATAGGTAATTATCATTGACTTTTTGAGTTGGTTTTAAATGCGGTTACATTAGTGCTGTAAGTTATATTAGAATGTAGGGAATTCCATATTCGAGGACCAGTAGATTTAAATGCATAAAGAGTTGACTGATTGAAAGCTACTGGATAATGGAATTTAGAGTGGGAACGAGTGTTATATTGATGGTAGTCTTTATTATATTGAAAATGATTCATTATTTTGAGGGGTGCCTAATTGTGCTTAACATAGTACATTAGAATTGCAATTTGAATTTTATGAATGTCAAAAATTGTCAAAGTTTTTAATCTAGCAAATAATGGGCGTGACGGCGCTAAGTACCATGAGTAAGGGGAGTTCGAACAAATACGTAAAGCTCTTTTTTGGAGTATGTGTATGGGGTTTAATTTTGTAGTGCCACAACTTGCCCAAGTGATGTTACCATAATAAATATAGGGAAGTAATAAAGAATTATAAAGCATAAACAAGTGTTTTTCTGTAAGGGTGGTACGTAATTCAGCTATACCTATATTCTTTGACATCTTATTACTAACAAAAAAAGCGGTGTTCGTTGTAAGACAATTTATCATCAAGTATAAATCCTAAAAATTTTACAGAATTGACTAAATCTAAAGATACGTCTTTCATTTTGATATTGAAGTTTGAAGATTCACTGTGAGATATATGTGGTTTTCGGAAAAAAATTAGTTTTATCATAATTTACAACAAGTTTGTTTGCATCGAACCAATCACATATTTCGCCTAATTGATTGTTTGTTTTGTCTATTAAATAAATAAAGTTGCTATGGGTAGAAATAATAGTTGTATCGTCAGCAAATAAAACATAATTAAAGAATGAAGTTGCTAAACATAAATCATTAATATAAATAAGGAAGAGGAGCGGGCCCAATATGGAACCTTGGGGGACTCCATACTTGGCTGTCGAATATTGAGAATCATAGTTGTTAAATGAGGTATAATTATGTCGATTAAGTAAGTAGCTCTTGAACCAATTCCACACTGCACCCCTAATACCGTAATGTGATAATTTATATAAAAGTATGTTATGGTCTATGAGGTCGAAGGCTTTTGATAGGTCAAGAAATATTCCAAATGAGTGATAATTATTATTTATATTGGCTAAAAGAGTATTATTCAAGTCAATTGATGCGTGCTCACATGAGTGTGCTGCTCTAAAGCCATATTGACAGTCGTTTAATATTTTATTGTTATCTAAGTGAGAAATTAGTCTTTTGTAAACTATTTTTTCCAGAATTTTAGAAAAGCATGGTAATAATGTAATGGGCCGGTAATTAGAAAATGAATGTTTATCTCCTTTCTTAAAAACTGGGATGATCTTTCCGATTTTTAAGCTATTGGGCACTTTTCCAGAACATAATGATAAATTAACTATATGTACTAGAGGAGTAAGTATAGAATAGATTACTTTTTTTATAATAAAAGAACTAATATCGTCGAAACCAGTGCTATAACTCATTTTTAATTTCCTAACGATTTTAATGATTTCTAATTCGTTGGTTGGATAAAAATACATAGAAAATTGGCAGGGATTACTTAGGTACCGATTAAAATTACTATTAGAATTATGAGCATTTTGTTTCAAGGTATTTGAAGCAATATTTGAAAAGAAATTTTTGAATTCATTTACTATTTCTTCATTATTATAAACTTTAATATCGTTTTTCATAAAATATAAAGGCAAGTTTCGTCTGTTTTTCTTACACATCAAGTCATTAATGATTTGCCAAACTTTTTAAAGATTATTTCTATTCTTGAATAATAAGTCACAATAATACTTTTTACGAGCCAATCTTATGAGATTATTTAAAATATTACGATATTTTTTATATTTAATTTCAACTGATTTAGTACGTTTCTGGCAGAAAAGTTTATAAAGACGATTTTTTTTCTATTGATACATTTTAACAATCCATGAGTTATCCAAAGCTTTTTAGGCGATGTCCTCTTCTTTTTTTTAAAGTTTACAATTAACATTAAATGCTGTTTTAAATACTTCAAGGAAATTATCATAAGCATCGTCTACATCACCAACTGATAAAATATCATTTCAATCATAGGAGAGTAACATTTTGTTGAAGCTATCAATATTTTCTTTGTTAATGCACCTTTTACTAAAATTTATATCGACATCAGCTCTGGGGTAAGACCTTTTATTATGGGTAATTGAAAAAATTGGCAAATGATCAGTTGTATCTTCATAAAACATTCCAGAAAAAAATTGTTTTTCACATACAAAATATTATCAATTAAAGTTGTCGAACTATGTGTTATTCTTGTTGGTCGGTTAATCAAAGGTCGGAGAGAGTTATTGTACATTATATTAACAAAGTCATTGATATTTGCAAGTGATGGGCTATTTAACAAATTTATATTCCAGTCACCCATAATATATACATTTTTGTTTTCATTTATAATTTTACTAAGACATGTATTTACATCGGTATTAAAATCAACTATGTTAACTTTGTACCAGGATCACGGTAAATAATTCCAATTATTACCTTTTTTTGATTACATATTTCAATTTCAAGAAAGAGAGATTCGCATAAGTGTTGCGCCAGATTTATATCTATACTCTTCCTTTCACATTCAAGGAATCATGAATCAGCATAGCTACTCCGAAACCTCTACTTTTTGTTCTGTCACAATGAAGAAAATTGTAGTTTTCCATATGAAATAATTCTTTGGGTGTTAGGTGATGTATCCAAGTTTCGCTGAATCCATAAATTGAAAACTTGGCATTAATATGTTTAGTAATAAAATCATGTATATTTCCAAAATTTTTGTTCAAACTTCTAGCGTTAAAATGAAGTATACTTAAAGCATTTATATCAAAAATCATTTCGGAATTGAATTCATCTGGTAACCAGTATCTAATTGGATTATCAAGTAGAGAATAGTTAACATCAGGATCAATATTTGATAAGTTATCTTCTTTACACACAAAAAATAAGAACTAGTTTCCATGAGTAAAACCCGTTTGCTACTCTTGGAGGCGAGTGCTTTTATTCGTATATCACGTATTTTTACTTCAGAATCTGTGTTTCTGTTAAAAGTACACACCCGCTCTTCCAGAACATGTAAAGTTACTAAGGGATACTCAAGAAAAAAAAAATTGTTGAGTATATATACTCGATAATTTTTTTTCTTGTGTATCCCTTAGTAACTTTACATGTTCAATTACGTAAAACAAATGTGCAAGTGAGTTTCTCTTCAACTTATACTTGGTACGGCTTGGTGGATGATCGGGTGAAAACACTAACAATCGAGTAAAGTGAGAATTGCTGAGAAATTCTATATAGCCTGTAATTCACTAGATGAGTAAACTACGACACGTCTTCGTACGTCTCAAGTCTCGTGAAAGTCTTTGAGAGTAATTTTACTGGCTATGCGGTACTTTTACATGTTGCGCCCGGTACGCCTACTCGGATCACGAGTAGACATCGAGACTGCACACGAGGTATGTTCTATACGCTTATACGTACGTACATGTATAGCGGAACCATAGCGTTACACTCTGTTTATGTGAGCGGTACGGGAGCGGAGAGTCTGCATGCTCTTAATATTGTCTTTGGGCGAGTCCTATTCCTTTTTGTTTGTTTGTTTGCCTGTTTTTATAATGATATTTGGAATGTTCCGATACATCGTCTGATAACACTAACAACTAGATTAACATGCATGGATTTCCCATTACTTTGTCAGTCATGTACACAGTTTGAGTAATTTGATGCATTGATCAATGCAATGTATTGGTTTGTGTGAATTGATGCACTGAAGTGAGTAATGCAGTGTATTGGTTGATGTGTATATCATCGGAACATTCCAAATATCATTAGGGGAGACCTGGGGCAATTGTAACAGTTTTTTCCAAATTTGACCTATCAGCTTTATTGAAGCTAAATACTTGCTTAAAACTAAATAAAATGAAATATGCATATCTTAGCTTGACATATGAATAGGTTTGGGTAAAGTAAAACAAGTCATTTTGAAGCCATTACCATTTCAAAACAAGAGGTCGAGTGTTACAATTGCCCCGTGACGAGGGGCAATTGTAACAGACGTGCGGGGCAATTGTAACACATGAACTTGTAACATTTTGTTTTTCTTTATCAAAGCTATGCACATGACAAATTAAACATCATTAACCACATAAACTAATTATAATGAAACATGACAATGCTTGACCCATTTATATTACATTTTCCACTTGTTATATGCATGAAATGGGACAAAAGTTATGATAGTTTTTTTTTATTTATTTATTATTTTTTTTTTAGGTTGTTGTGGCTTCACCCTTTAACTGTAGAATTATAGAACTTTCATTAATTCATATTTTGGTTCTTTATTTACTTTGTACCTACACAATATATCTTTTAACTGACAACACTTTATGTTAGGCTTACGCCTTTTGACTTTAACGCATTCTTTCAAAATAAAGTGATACATTTCTGAGAAGAAGTAAAAAATGACAGTCTTTTTTTTTTTCTTTCTTCTTTTTTTTTTTTTTTGTAAAATCAATCTTCAAATTTACGCCATTTTTTTCTTCTGGCAAAATCAATATGTCTTTGCCCTTTTAACAAAGTATTGGACATATAATTTTCAGGTATCATATTGAAAAATAATATTTTTTTTATGGGGCTGCCATCCCCTCTCTCTCCTCGTCTTCTTTCTTTTTTCTTCATTCACCGTCCTCTTTACTTTCTTTCTATCGCCTCTCATCTGCCTCCCCCCCCCCTGCTCCTCTCTCTCTCTCCTCCCTCCGCCTCTCCCTTTCTCTCCCTTCCCTCTTTCTTCTTTCTCTCTTAATATGTGCTTTTTTAATAAGAAAAAAAAAAACAAGTCGGGGGGGTCCCTATTCTCTTTCCCATTTTATTTGACCCCATTGTAAATAGGCTTTTCGGTTTTCATGGGCTATCCTGTCAGTGTTTCTTTTATGTGTTATACCATGAACACTCGACGAAAAAATGAAATAAAATCATATGTTCACAGTTATTTATTCCTCATGTTTGAGCTCATAGATAAGGTTACCTTTGGTCCTTGTAAAAAAAAAGAAACTATAATTGATTATACATTCAAAGTTATGAAGTTCTGAAGTTCTCTAGTAAGTGATATAATTATTTAAAAAAAAAACAATAATAACAAACTTGAGGCTCTGATTACAGTGAACAATGATAAACAAACTAAAGGCACTTTTTTTTTCGGAAAATATCAATATTTCATTGCATTTCTAACAAAAACGTATTAGACAGATAATGTTCAAAGTTATTGAATTTTCATGTCTGAGATTATAGGTATGGTTACCTTTTGTTTTTGTAAACATAATAATCGACAATACATTCACAGTTATAAAGTTCTGATACTTGAGCTTATCAACGAGCTTTTCTTTGCTATTTTTCTTTATATCCAAGTCTAACTCCTATTTACAATCTTGAAATTAAAAGAACGTAATGGTCACTCTCTTCATATTTTTTTACTTTTTTCTTTTCCAGTAAAGTGATATAAATTATTAAAAAAAAAACAAACACAACAAGAATAAAAACTTGAGGCTCTCGGTATCTCACTTTGCGGAGACGTCTCCGCGATAGAATAGAAAATTTTGTTTTCGCGACGGACAGAATGTATTAAAAACGTCTCCCATATCGCGGAGACGTCTCCGAGACGTCTCCGCCACAATTTATGAAAAAAAATCCGTCTCCGAGATTTAGGAGACGTCTCCGAGACGTCTCGGATACGTTTCTAATATTATTTATCCATCGCGGAGACGAAATTTCTATTCTGTCGTGGAGACGTCTCCGCGAAGTGAGATACCACCCTAATTTTCATGTCGGAGGTTATAGATTGTTACCTTTTGTTTTTGTAAAGCATTATAATTGAAAATACATTCAAAGTTTCTGAAGTTATGATGCTTGAGCTAAGGTGCTATCTCACTTCGCGAGACGTCTCCGCGACAGAATAGGAATCTTGTCTCCCGATTGATAAATAGTATTAGAGACGTCTCCGAGACGTCTCCTGAATTGCGGAGACGGATTTTTTTAAAATAAATTGTCGCGGAAACGTCTTGGAGACGTCTCGGAGACGCTCTATACTAGCTCCATGGTTCAAGAGTTTCTGATTATGTTTTAATTATGTTTACAGGAAGCACAAATTCCGGGACAATTGTATTTTTTTAAATGTAATTTGCAGGGGCCACGGAGCCTGGGAGGCTTCATCAGCGAACGTGTACAAAAACGGAAAAAATGACATACATTGTGATGTTAGTCTGTTCAGCCCCCCCCCCTCCCCCCCACTCCCCTCCCACTTGCCGCTCAGCCCCTCCACTTCAAAAAACGCTCCCGCGGCCCCTATGGTTATTATAGCTTGGTGTTGATTCAGCGGAATCTGCTTTACCGAGTTCCTATGGGGTTTACTTTAACAGAAACAGGGGCAATTGTAACAGCTCTTGTTACAATTGCCCTGGCAGAGGTGGACCATATTGGAGAGATTTTTTTTCTATCTAGCTTCGGTATCGTCGTTGAAACTTTAGCAAATATGGCCTAAGAACATAATTTCTAAATATACAAAAATGACAGCCGTACTCATCCACATATTTGTCCAAAGAAAACAATGGTATGTGAAATATTACTTTTATGCTCAAAAAACGGTTTCCGCTGTAGAAGTTCCGCGAACCGTTAATCTGCTAACACTCATACAGCATGGAGCGATTAAATGCGCAGTTCTCTACAAATTTAAGTTTATAGCGGTGTTCTGCTAGGAATGGGAGCCTCTGTTACAATTGCCCCGTGTTACATTTGTCCCGGTCTCCCCTATAAAAACAGGCAAACAAACAAACAAAAAGGAATAGGACTCACCTAGTGAGTAACGCTTTATATCTCAGAGAGTCAGTAAGTAAAGGTTTGCACAAACTCATCACACGCAAGTTGATGAGTTTTAAACCTTTACTTACTAACTCTCTGAGTATGTAAAGCGTTACTCACTAGATTAGTTTGTGCAATGTACTCAAAACCGTTAGTTATGTTACTCAATAAAATGAGTTAATTAAATAAACTCATTTTGGTGTGTCACTATATTGTCAAATTTAAAATACTCGATTAGGTGCGTTTTCAAAGTAGCTTTATTGAGTGAAAGCACTCATGGATGTGTGTCACTATATTGTCAAAAATACTTGGATATTTGAGTGTGATCACTCATATATGCAAGTTCTCATTTTTTGTGTGTAGTCACGTCAATGTTGTTTATTTTACTATCATCAATCTCATCTTGAATAATTTGGTCGACATTTGATAGCTGACATTGACACAGTATCCAAAGGTAGCCTCCAAAATGTGGTTTTAGTGCACCAAGGTACTGCAATATTCACTTCATAAATTGAAAATGAAATTGGTTTAAAAAAAGATTAAATAAATAAATAAATAAATAAATATGTAACATAACCGATGCAGCTCCTAGTTAATTACTAGGTTCTTGAATCAAAACTTTAATAAAAAAACAAAATCTTATAATTTTAAAGAATATTTCTGGATTTAGTCAGTTTTGAAATGAAATTTAAAAGAAATATGGCCTGAAAAATAATCATGAATTCAACTTTTTCAAAATGTCCTCGAAATTCAAATCTTAAAGGTTTTGTCTAATACTTTTTGAACACAGAAATTGCTCTCTAGAAAAAAAAATGTTTCAGTGTGCGAAATAAATGATTTAGGGCCTACAGGAGATTGGTTCCAAACGGTACTACATCCACAGAAACCATAACTCATGAAAAATAATATTCATAGTTAATTAGGACTATCACACTTGGGGCGTACGAGTGTCAGTTGGATTGAACAAGGGAAAGTGATTTAGGCAACTCGTAATAACCGTAAATGGATGTAGCAACTTTCTCTCATAATAATGGATCGTTATAGGTGTATATAATCGAAGTAGAAACCTAGTATTGGACAGATAGGCATGGGCCCTATCTCTATGATTGGACTATCTTCAGGTGGCCCCATCGTCATCTCAGAACCAGCCATGCCCATCCACACAATTCTGAACCATACAGTCACGCCCATCCGCCGTGCAATATCATCATCATCCAGCTCAAAACCAGCCACGCCAATCTGAGCAATCCTCCAGCTCAGAAGAGCCACGCCCATCCGTGCAATATCATCAGTCAGCTCAGAAACAGCCACACCCATCCGTACCTGGTGGTACCGTACAATCATCCGCCAGCTAGCGCGCGCTGATCATCTCAAAACCAGCCACGCTCTCGATCTCATTGTCGATGTCGATACTACTCCAAAATCATCATCCAGCTCAGAAAATTTTGCTCAGAACCAGGCTCAGAACTCAGACCCATGCCAGGCCGCAGCGCGCCCGGCCCAGCCCCACGGCGGCCGCGCTGCTCCTCGACCTCCTAAGCTCTTAGATTCATGCCCGATGCATGCTGTCTAGTCTCTGATGATTGCAGAAAACTTGCAAGGGCTGCTGATTTAAAATTGGTCGACAAGCTAAGACTTAGTGCAAGTTTTACTTAAATATAGACCTAGAGTTAGAGACTCTACAGGATAATCGCTGAACTATATTTAGCTCAAGTGCAGTGTGATTCCAAACTTAGGATTACCGTAAGTAGATCGAAAATTGTAATATTAAAATGCACTTCACTATGATTTATGTCCCACGTGCACAGCTAACGACGTTAGACAGGTATGGGGAAGTAACGGGGTTAAACCGTACCGGCGACCGGTGGATGCAGCATCAGTGCCAGTGGAGGGAACCAAGGGCAGGCCAAGCCCAAGGGCAAGGCCGAGTCCAACTTGTAATAGTGTGATTACCTGGTAGGTACAAATACAGTAGATGAGTGAATGCAGAATAATAGAATGCACGGACGGGCGACCATTCTACAATTTAAGGCCTTATCGTTGTTTCGGAAACCACTCGCTCAAATGCTTGTACACAAGTGAATGGGGTGGAAAGAGGAAACCAATGTGTGTGACTGAATGAAGCGCTGCTGTACAAAGTGAATGGTTGTTTCCTCAATCACGATATCGATTATGCCCAATTTAAAAGAGCTTCAATTTTTTTTTTTTTTATCCAGCTTCCTTAACCCTAACGTTAATTGGACGGGGGGGGGGGGGGGGGGGGGGCTAAAAGGCCCCCCCCCCCAGACATTTTTTGCGATAAATTTTTAAACGCGAGAAGCTGTGGCTGCAATTTTTAATGAATTTTTTCTTTAAAGTCTTGCGCATCTTTTAAGCCCATATATATTTGCGATGCCTGGGTACCTGGTTCGCGACTTACGCATAATTTTGTATTTTGTAACCAACCGTGTGTCAGACCCAAAATTGCTCCAAAATGATTTCATGTCCAAAGTCAATGCAAATTGTGTTTTCAACTAAAATTCATAAATGAGTGATTAATTTTGCTTTTATCAATAAAAATCAGTTGATTTGCTGCTATTTATGACGGAAATAATGTCGCCGACAATTTTCATCGAAAAAACAATAGATCTAGAGTCTAGATCTAAAGATAAAAAGGTAAAAAAAAAACAAAGAAATAGTCTACATAAGAAATTCAAAAAACAATAAAATACATAAGAAATCAATTTGGATACCAGATTTTTTTTTCAAGTACAATTGATAGGAATGCTATAAAGAACATTTACACCAAATATTAGCTTTCTACGAGCTATATTTAGTGAATTAGAGCAAAAAGTATGATTTCATGCATAAATTAGCATAATTAATTAAAAATAAATTTGAATAATTTTTGACACTGAAGTATTTGATTCTGTAGATTACGTCATGGGTGACGTGTGTGTCGATTTTCATCGCGATCGCACAATCAGCGGCGGAGATCTGAGGGAGGGGCCTTTTAGGCCCCCCCCCCCCCCCCCCCCCCCCAAGTCTGGCCAGCCTCCAAAATACCCCAGTCTAATCAGGGTTAAATTCTTATTAATTAACTTGGTTCCATATTACTTAGATCTAACGTTAGGTCTAATGTTAGATCTTTATTATTGGCAATGTACATCTAACATTAATGTTATGGTTATGGTCTTTAATTGCATCAAATTTCTTCATCAAAGTTTTTAACATGCCATTTGAGTCAACTACATTCTAGAAAAAAAAAGGTAGAATTGAGTGATAATGAATCGTGTTAAAACTTTATGAGGGGATTTCTGCAAGAATTTAATTATTATGCAGATTGAGCATTCAATCTGATCAAGCTTTCTCACACAATGGGAGTTACAAAAATTCTTTCTGTTGAGACTGATAGTATTAAAGGGGAAGTTCACCCTGGAATTTTATTGGTCTTAAAAAATGAAGCAAAATAATGAAAAAATATCAGTGAAAGTTTGAAGAAAATCGACCAAAAAATAGCGAAGTTATGAATATTTAAAGTTTTGATTGTGTGACGTCACGTGCGAGCAGCTCTCCCATTGGTTGTGTATGTAAATTCCATAAATTTTTCTTTTTGTCATGGTTCTTGATAAAGGAATGGGTCAATTTGAATAGTCATGTATATGAACATATGTGATGCGTCACGTCGAAATGAGAGACTAGTCGCGATTTTGAAATCCATTTTATTTGATATTATTGATCCCTGATTCATTGCCTTGAATTTGATATATAACCCGACTGTAAAGAGTAAATAGAAGTGGAGATATTAGCCTCTGAACGCGAGGAGAATTGTGCTCTTGGAAATCAAAATCAAGAGAAAAACGTCTGCGAAGTTTGACGTCCGTTTGACTGCGCGCCAGAAATATAAGAACATTTTGTCACCGTTGTACTCACCGAAATGCCCTAGCAACCACTTGTTACAAAGGTGAAACGATTGACCAATGAGGAGGCTGCATTCAGGTATACAGAGAACAATACTCGTCCGTCACGCATGATCGAAACAACGGCGATGTTGTCTAAATAACATTCAATCTTCTCCACAAAAAAAAGAAGCTGAATTTTGTTAGTTGTTTTATATCTTCGTCAAATAAATAAAAACGTCATGCTCTTTCTAATTCTTTAAGAAAAAGTCCGCTCTTTTAAGAAAGTGTTTACCAATCCTGGCGCTAAATTAGTTAGAAACGAAACTATTTAAAACCTTTTGGGGGTTTTATTCCGATGTTTGCGTGCGTTCTTTGAATGTCGAACGCGTATACTCTTACTCATAATAAAGCGAGTCATTTTGATCTGAACTCTGTTGGAAATTTTGAACATAATAATGGTCTATAGACTAAATTATTCTTGTACAGGCTTATGCATTTTGTTTATATTCTTTGAATAAGTATATGATAGAGATAAGCCTCCAGAAATGTTTTAATAAATATTTGCGCCTCACGAATGTATTTTAGAATTCTCTGATCACGTTTTATGAGTGGCTAGGTTAGCTTAAGACAATGAAAATAAAAACGTAAATGATTTGCTCGATCTCGTCTTTTATTGATCAAACTTGTTACCAGTAATAAGAAGATATTAATAATTTTTAGAAATGAATTATTTTAAGAGTAAATCGTATTTGTTTTCGTCGTTTAGTAAAACGCTACTTTCTTAAACACGTTACTTTCTAAAATAAACTGCAGAAGACTTTAACCTAAATACTTGTATCAGAAGTATTATCACGTCACCTCTTTTGTATGCTCTATGTTTCCCTGATGGAACCAATTTGTTTATAGGGAGGTTTTAATTTCCCATCAGGACAACAGATAACGCGGCCCCTAACATAAAATGCTGAAATAACATTCATTTGATCCAGATAGCAATAAGTAGCTTTTCCCCACATAACCCCCCCCTCTCCCCCATCCGATTGTTAGATTTGACATTCGCTTGCGTGCTCCGCTATCCCGCGATGAAACAGCTTTATTCACAGCAGGTGTGGCATCGCACGCAACATTTCTGAGTGCAGCTAAAGAGAGTTTAGTTCGCTATTCGCTCACAAAAACGAAACAAAAAGCCAGTTGAAATCACACATCACACGACCGTGAACGTCCAATAAACAAAGCCATGCGTTGCTAAGGGCGGAGCTAAACGGAGAGGGAAATGAGCGTGGACGTTCGCTTGTATGTCCGGGGAAAAAAAATTATGACCGAAAAAAACACTCGCCGAAAAACTGCTTTTTTACCACTTTCCCGTTATCATTTTCACTCATTTTTTTAACAGAGCAAAGATGAAGCATGGTAGAACCAGAAAATCAACAAAAAAAAATTTCCTCAAAATTTTGATTTTTTATTAGTTTGTCGATTTATCGGATCTTTGATCTGCGACTTCTCTCTCATTTCGACAAGACGTATCACATATGTTTGATGATATATCGCCCGCATAGGTGACATAATTAATTTCTTTTGAAAAAAATGACATTTTATGGAATTTACACTACATAACACATAGGAGATCTGCTCGCATGTGACGTCAAAACAGAATCAAAACTTTGAATATTCATAACTTCATAATTTTTTGGTCGATTTTCTCCAAACCTTCACTCATATTTTTTTTTTATTTTTCTTCATTTTTTAAGACCAATAAAATTCCAGGGTGAACTTCCCCTTTAAACCTGGTGTATACATGTAGTTTTGGTAACAAAAAAGGAATTAATTGGCACAAAACCGATCAAATGTAGTTACATGTTGTCCACATTGCACTAAAAGATATGTGTGAGAGATCTTGTTACATTCCTCTCATTATTTCCGATGACTTTCATTGAAAATGTTTGAATTAAGCGTAATTTAACTGCCGTTTAGACCTCTGCTGAGAGGTTCGCACACGGAGGTTATGGCGTGAATTAGTGCGAACGATCTGTGTGTAACACCCAGTCCCCATTGGTTTTCCACATGAGCGCTAACCTGAGACGGGTCCCCGTCTTATCTTTTTTTTTTTACTTATATTATGAAATAAAGACACTATATATAACAAAATTTAAAGTACTATTATTATTTTTGTTATTGGATTCAATCTTTCATAATTTATCTAAATGTGAATCCAAATTAATTTTTTCTTACTCCCGAAACTATACACCAGTCATACATAGTTCATTCGGTTTTAGTTTTAGAACTTGCATTGGGTTGGTGTAGAATCAAATTAAAATTTAACATCTTTTTATTATTAATATTATCTTGATCTAAGTTACATGTGAGAATTTTGATACTTAAGTTTTAAAGACCTAACATTTACCTTAGGGCCTACAACCTGCATTATGACAAATTTCAAACATAATTTGGGCCTAATTCTAGACTGAAAATAGTCCAGCTTACATACAATTTGATCAATTGACCATTGTTAAGCACAAAAGCAAGCACAGGTAAAATTGCAAAAGGTCTTAATATAACTCTATTTCATCAAGCTTCCTAATCTTGTTAATTTACCATACTTCTCAAATAGTTACAAAAGCTATTTAATCTCAATCCTATTCATCTTTCCCATTGTGTCATAAGTGTAGATGAAATCGTCACTAACTTCCCCTCCGGCCCCGATCAATGATTTGACAGCCCTCCAATGTTACATCAAGGGTCAGAGCAACACAAAATCTATAACTGACACAATAGGCTTACATCTTGTTGAACAACTTGTAAAAGAGGTCCCTGGATTAACAAAGGATCCGTGGTCAATATTAGTGTTGATGGTCTTCCTAGGTTCTCACGAAGGGGTCTTGATGATGGCTGAGGGTGGTCTATTCTGCATGCACCTTTGGGTAGCATGAGGTTTATTTGGGTATTTTAATAATTGCATTGGTGTGAGTTTTCTCCTGGACGTTATATCGAGCGAAAGGTTTATTTCAATATTTCAATAACTTAGTTTTTTTCTGAGACTTCATCATCATAATGTCAAAGGTAAGTTGAGAATGGGCCGAGAGTAAAGAGACAACTCACTGATGAGCGTTGATTGATTAATTTTGCCCTATTAGACATCAGCTTTATACAAGTAGAATTTAAATAGCAATTTTTTAGATCAAAGAAGTTATTCTTTGTTTCTTTTTAGTTTTAATCATCTTTATGTAACATTGATCAAGTTGAGAAAATAAGTGCTAGTTCATAGTTGTGTCATTGTAAGCATTTTGATGTTGGCCTTTAATTAGCATCAAGGCAGATTTTCATACTCAAATTTGGATACTGTTACTCTTTTCAACCAGTTAAAAAAAAAAATTAAAAAATCAATCACTTTTAGTTTTTAAAAGTGAGGTTTTTATGAATCATTTGTACATGTATGTATGTTTTATTGTTTTTTAAACACTTTTCTGATCTACATCTATAGGTATTCAGAATTACAATCCTCATATTCATTGAGTTTGTTATTTCTTAATTTATTCCCTGATCAAGTCACTTGGTCACCTTCATTTTGTCAAATGCACTGTGATATCTTCAAATTCTTGTAGTTTTGAGGGTACCTGCAAATTGCAAGATCAGAGAATCATGAGCATACATTGTAACTGAAGATGTATTTCAGGTTCTATAATTACAAATACCAGCATATATAATGAGGTTTATTATAAAATTAGTTACACCACATTTATTTTGGGTGCATGAGGTAATCATGTTTTGGAAGGCATGTAGTTTGTAAAAAACATATAAAAGACACTTTATTGTGCTACATGTACCTATACAAATCAACTGCAATTTGTGAGGAATGAAAAATTCAATGTGTGTTTTTGCTAAATAAACCTTTTTTTTTTTCAATTGATGTTGTGTTTGTATCAGGGTTTTAAACCAAGTGCTCTATATTCTTTAAAGTGTTAAACTGCTTCAAGTGACATGGTGGATAGTAATTTGGTCATATTTTTTTTTTAAACAGAGTAATAGAAGTTTTGTGTCTTCTGTCTTGCAGAACTGCTCCATTAGCTTCTTGTTTCACCTGCATCTCTGGAACAATAACACCATCTTGAGGTGAAGTCAAAAGAAAACTCAGAAGATCAGGAATTTGATATCTTTTCTGTTGTTTTCAGCTTGGAATCTAATGGAACTGGTGATCCTCAGTTATTGCTGACTCATAGTTGTCAAGTTTTATGTCCGTCTTCATAATCAATTTGTAGCTGTGCACTATCCCGGGTAAGTTTTCTTTCTTAAGTCTTGTATCCTTCAAACTTGCAGGCTATAATTTGAGGCAAATATTCTGTCAATTTTCAGTGTGGAAACATGCAGTCTTAGTATAAATTTCTGTTTTTCTTATGTTGAGAAATAAATAATTATTTTCTCAAGAAAATGGAATAATTTTTGATAAACAAAATTTTACATAATACTCATTTTTAACACAACAAATAACTACTGCAATCTAATCTAATTATCTTTGCAAGATTTTAAACAAGTTTCATTAAAGCACCATGTCTCTTTTTTTAATTTTTTATATTAGAATAGAAATTTTAACAACAAAGGAACTGACCAGAAATATATAATATGAAAAAATGAGCAAAGAAAATGGATTGAAGTTTCCCATTTTCTTTGGTTATTTTTTCAATATGTATAGAACTCTAATTTGAATTCATACAATTTTGTTCAAGTATAAAATTCATCAAACGTAAAGGAATTTTTAACGCCGTTGGGATGTTATATAGACAATTAATTTTCTTTATTTGTCTCCAACGGTAGAAACCATGCAAATACATGTAGGTAGAAACACCCGCAACTGCTGTGTGATAAATATTGGAACCAGACAGCTATGAAAAAAATCATAGGCTGCCCGGGCCGGATTCACCGCTAGACCACCTGAGTGCCCGTAGCGATCAAGGTTCATACTATCCCATATACATGAACATCAAACGTAAAGGAATTTTTAACGCCGTTGGGATGTTATATAGACAATTAATTTTATTCATTTGTTTCTATGCCTATTAAGGATACAGAATCAAAGCATTATATTGAGCTTGCACATTATCAATCTTCTATTGCAGTGTATTTACCAAATGTCGGACAACTTGTGTAGTATTTATGAACATTTTGTAATAGATGTATGGGAACATTGCACATGTTGCTCAGATAAATAGTCAAATGCTCCCTTAAAATCCCAATTATATTATGATCATTATTAAAGGGGTCCAGTGATAAAATAAGAGTTACAATAATAAAAGGAACAAAGAATAATGTTTGGTACCAATTTATGAGCATGTTGTACAGAAAAGACAAACAAACAAACTAAAAACAAACAAACAACTGGGAAGATTTTTCATACTGTGCACGGAAACCAGGAGTGTGAGAAGTGATTTCAGCTATTTTTGGATTTGATTATTAAGTGTAGCTTACAGTATGTTTTGTTTATTTGTTTGTCATGTTTTTGTTTTGTTTGTTATGTTTTGGGTTTTTTTTAAAGCTCTTCCTAAACATGTACAAAAGTGTTCATTAGAGCTTTCAATTTCAGCTCTTGTCAGCTCTTTTTATTTGTGATCATTCTGTTGAAATATTTTAAGGTGTTTTTATTCATAATCCAAAAAAGAGAATTGTGATATATAGTATTTTACATATAGCGCCTACAATTTATCTCTGGTACATGTATAATGTCAAATCTAAAATGAGATATATATTTAAAAAATCCCAGTAGCTGCCGAAATCAAATCTTAAAATGCCTATTATTAGGATTGTTGATAATTAAATAAATCATATGACGTTCCCAGGTCAACAGAGACAGCTGTTTTAGTTTAGCTTTCGGTCAATGGATGATACAGCTGTAATCAGTCAATAATGAGCTGTGAATTCTCTTCAATTATTGCACGCTTTCATTAGGCAGCGCTTTACTATATTGAGCTGGACAAATACTGTGCTATTTCTGATCCGATCAGAAATCTTGAATATCTGGCTTCTTCTCTCAAATAGTGCGCTAAATTAGGCAAAATCTTGTCACAAATCATTGTGGGCTTAATTCCAAACTGGAGCTTATGGTGGTATCTCGCTTCCCAGAGATGGATGTGGGACTACTTTGAGACGATTTTGAAATTTGTCGCGGAGATGTCTCCGCGATGGAAAAAGGTATTAGAGACATCTCTGATACTTTGAGAGAGAGGTTTCCTAGACGTCTCTGCTGCAAATTTCAAAACCGGCTCAAAGTAGTCCCAAATTGTCTCTGTGGTAATTTGTGTGATCCTGCACTAGCCTGAAACCAAGCCCTATCCTATCATATGTACATCATTATCAGGCTATTTTAAGTGCAAGCTCGAGGTCAAATTGTAAAGCTGATGTAGCATTAATTTTGCATTTTTACTGGGTTGGGTTTTTTTCCCTGATCTACCGAGCAGCACGCTATTTCTCAAGCTTAATCTAATGAAGCACCGCCTATTTTGGCATCAAACAGATTTCATTTTTCCCTTGAAATGAGACATGAAACAGGGAAGTACTTACACTTCCGTGCATGAAACCTGGTCAGTCACACAAGCAAACCAACTAGGCCGTACAACAAAACTTTAGCTCATCATTACTAATCAAGAAAATGTATTCCATGCTCTGTTTTTTTTTTTTTTTTTTTTTTTTTGTCTGTCTCTTCAGTTTGACTGGGTTATTGTTGGCATTAACTCTTGATTGAGGAAGCTTGTATAATAAGAAGCCATTTTGTTCAGCTTGTCTTGATAAATTTACATGGTTTGGACAACTTTCTGTGACAAAGGAAACATATTTCGACATTACACGTTTTGGTCTGTTGCGAGGACATCTTATTTTTTCCTACATTTCAAATTTTATTGGGAGATAAGTTTTATTTTGACTTGTATGGTAAGTTCTCAGTTATACTTTCAACTCCAGCTCTTTATCTCTCTTGCTCTCTCAACCTCATTCTCAATCTCTTCTTTTCAATGTTCTGTTTCTCTTGAATTTTGTATCTTCCAGAGCTAGCTTCATTGCTTGAATATTGATTTTCCTCACATTTATACATCTTGCCTAGAGTTTTCTAGCTTTTAGTGGTTGTCTATCTCAACTTCCTCTGTCCATTATGTCCCCCTTCCTCAGATATCTAGAAGGTGATGATCTGCATAATGAACAGCTCTCTTTCTCTCTAAAGCTCATTCTCAAGCTGGTCTTTGAAACGTTCTGTCTCCCTCAAATTCTGTAGCCGACCTTCCTAAGCTATAGCTTAATACTTTTATTTGATTTCCCTCACATTTATACCTCTTTTCTAAAGTTTTTTAGTGATTTTAATAAACCCCTCCCAAAAAGTTCCGCAAATCAACTTTGGGCCATGCTTTAGTTATTCCTGATAATCAGATTATTGGAAAGATAATTTATTCCCCTTTTTATTGATATCCAATTTCTAATGATTATGCCATGCTACAATTTTGGGAGGGGTTTAGTTGTCAATTTCAACTTTCCTTTTATATACCCCTTCCTCAGATTTCCAGAAGGTGTTGCTCTGCATAATGAACAGCTCTCAATATCTATCTTTCTCTCTCAAGCTCATTCCCAGGCTGGTCCTTGAAAGGTTCTATCTAAATTCTGTAACCTACTTTCCTAAGCTGTAGGATGTTCTCTGTCCATATATACTAAACTCTAACTTACATTTCTTTTATGTCCCCCACCCACAGATTTCCAGAAGGCAGGGATCGGCATAATGAACAACAACCAGGATGAGAAGAGAACGCCATCAGAGGCCATCTACCTTGAGCAACTACCTATCAACTCCAATCACAATGGTCAGAACTACACAGCAATTGAGGTAGAAGGAGAGAAGCCAACGGAACAAGGAGCAAAGAGGACCAACATGACGGAAAGTAAGTTTATAGCTTTGAAGAAATTAACTGTGATCATTTGATTTGAATTATGTTATCTAATTGTGATGCATCACATCAAAATGAGACAAAGGTTGCCAAGCAAAGAGTTAAAAAAGTCAAAGATATAAGCAAAATGATAAGTAATTTCAAATTTGGGGGGAAATACTTTTGACTTTCTGAATCTTTAATGTTTTATTTGTGCTTTGTTGAAAACAAAATGAGTAAAAACGATTATGGAAAAGTATTTTATAGTTTTATTATTTTGCCGATTTCCTTGACTCTTTAACTAGCGAATTGTGTCTCATTTTAAATGATGTAACATACTAGTATGTAGTTTACCAGCAAAAGGTTGCCAAATTATGTAACCATACCAACAAGTTTATATAGCTCATTTGAATTTATGGAACTTCCTTCATTCAGCACTGAGGTGTTTAACAATAAAAATCTTTGTACATGAATTTAGAATCCTCCATTCAGGTGCGAGCACTTGAATTTCTTCGACAATATAAATCAAATTTAGGATTTTATTTTTATTATATTTTTTTTTTCAATGATGCAAAATGTGACATTTATACTGAAGTTTTTCTTTAGATGCTAATGGTTGAAGAATATATAACTTTTTGTTATTAAACATTGTCAAGAATATCTGTTCACCTTTTTTCTTTTCTTTTTTAAGAATCATAATGGTAAGTACCATGATTCTAAAGGAAAAAAATTGTAGAATGCACTATACAAATTATTGAATGCCATCACATTCTGATTGTGTATGCCAACAGCAGTGAGAAGAATTCACATCTGGCTTGAAAGGTTGGAAGCGTGCGAGCACTTGAGGTTGAGCAAATACCAACATATTTGAAGCAATCAATGACTTGGGTCAATACTGGAGTCTCTGATGTAGAGGAAAAATTGATTCAGTCTATCAGGCTCACTGATTTCTGTTGAAAATACACAAGTACATCCCGTTTTATGTTCATTTAGATGCAGATGCAAGTCAAACCCATTTGAAAAATCAAACGCAAGAAATGCAAACACAGGCTAATTTGCTGACCTTGATATGCAATGACTTTAAGAAGGTATTATTTAATTTTTAGAAATATTATGTGTTGGTGTCATATTTGCATTTTTATTACCTCATTATTAAGAATTATGGTGCAATGTACATGTATCAGAGTAATATTCACCGCTTTTATGGTCTTTGTTAAAACTATAGGTTTCTATGATCAAGAATAATCGACACTCTAAGCTTCAACTTCAAATACTATCTGATCACCTGAGGCAATAACATAAAGCAGTCAATATTGATTTGTAGAGTGTTTATTATCTCTGTCATTTAATATCTCTAAATTACACATAATGTATATCCTTTCTTTCCGTAGATCTATTGGAGATAGATGGTGAGTCCTTGACCATGAAAGAGACCTCTAGGTGGCGCAATGCTGCTTTAGCTGTTTCTTGGGCATCGGTCGTTGGTCTTCTTATAATCGGTACTCTAAGCTTTGGTGAGTCTGACATCTGATACCTACTCCCATCTAAATAAACACAAGGGTCTGAACTCCCATTGCTAAAGACTAGAACTTATAGCCAATCTAGAGGTATAGGCTCTGTAACAAAAGCTATGCAATTAATCACAAAATGGTAATGACCAATCAAAGTCAATGTTACATGCACTTTTTTTCTTCAAAAAAGTGACCAGTAACGAATCACAATTGCCCTTTCAAATTTATGATCAATCACAAACCTTTGTGTTGCAGAAAAATAGATATAAATAATCGACAATGAAAATGTAATAATCCTGCAATGCAAAAGACAATTAAAGTAGTATTAGAACATCATGCAACATTTTCTCTGTTTCATCAACAGTTGTATCACAAACGACCAACAGCTCAGCTGCATTTGGTTTTGGTGTAAGTATACTGGAGGGCATTTCATCAAAGGACTTGTCAGACATTTTATCCGAAAAATTTGCTCTCAGCCAATCAGATGCAAGCATTTCAGTAGCTTATAACAGTTTGTCGGATAAAACGTCCGACAAGTCCTTTGATGAAATGCTCCCCTGGTCATTTTATTCACGATGATTGCTAATAGCAGTATTGGGTAGTCTGGTCAGGGAGGTGGAAGGGGTCTGGTCTAGTTGATCAAAAATGTATCACTAGTTGTTTGAAATAGTGTGTTCCTATAAATACATGGTGGTAAAGATGATGATGGTGGTGGTGGTGGTGGAAATGATGATGAATAATGTGATGGTGATGATGGTGGTGGTGGTGGTTGTGATGATAATGATCAGGGCATAAATTTCACGGATGCCATCTAAGGCCATGCCGTCGTTGCCCATGTCTCTGGCCGTGATGCCCAAGGAAAAATAGATCAAGTCAAGGCCATTTTGGCCTTGCCTTTTTTCCAAGTGGCCAACATGCCCTTTTAGGAAATTTATTGCCCTTTCCTGAAGGACTCTAATATCAACAATAAAATGGGAAACATGTCACTATTTTGTCACATTAATGTCTCTAAAAGCAATACAGACCGTAACTTTTATTGGATAATCTTATACAGAGGTTGTGGCAGAGCTCCCCATGACCTCCTGGGGAGTTTAATGGCCATCTGACAGGAGTTGATTTAGCAAGACATCCCTGTTTGTTTCATTCCCACTGACCTGGGTTTTGGATGTGCTGACAGCTCTAACATTATCAGTTTTTATTTTTAAACAAATATTATTATGTCAGTGGTAGTTACATTATATGGACAGCCAAACATATTTTTCATCGCCAAATGACTGTGGAAAGGAATTTTGTGTTTTCCTCATACAGAAAAGGCAGTATTTTTAAACAGAAAATCACCACCTTTTGAGTTTTCCCCATACAGAAAAGGCAGTATTTTTACACAGAAAATCACCACCTTTTGTGTTTTCCCCATGCATAAAAGGCAGTAATTTTAAACAGAAAATCACCACCTGCCGACCTGGCTCTATTTTAGAGGGAAAAAAAGGCCTTTGATGCCCTTTTTATGAGAAAAAAATGGCCTTGGATGCCCTTTGAATTGGGCTAAGTGCCCTAAATTTTGGAGAGAAAATGGCCTTGCCCTAAAAGTAACGAAATTTAAGGCCTGAATGATGGTGATGTTTATAATGAGGATGAGGGCAATAATGATGGTAATGGTGAGGGTGATGATGATGATGGCAATGATGATAATAATAATAATAATAATATTCACTTATTTACCCAGGGTAGCCACTTCAGCTCTGAATGAACTGGTCTCCCAGCGGGCCCTGCATAACATAAAGTTATTATTACCCCTCTCCATTTCCAAATACCGAGCGCCTGGCTAGAAGGCAGAGGGTCCCATTTTTTAAGTCTTTGGTATGACTCGACCGGGGATCGAACCCACGGTCTCCCGTTCATGAGGCAGACGCTCTACGAATTGCGCCAACACGTCCGGTATAATTATGGTGATGGTGGTAATGATGATGGAAATGATGAAAGATAGTGATGGTGTTGTGATGATGATAATGAGGATCATGGTAATGATGATAATGATGGTGATGGTGATAATGATCATAATGATGGTGATAATGATGATGTTTATGATGATGATTGTAAGGATGATGATGATGATGATAATGATGATAATAATGGTGATGATGATTATGTTTATAATTGTAGTAATTATGATTGTGATAGTTATGGTGATAATGATAATGGCGATGGTAATAATGTTGATGCAAACAATGATCTCTCTTTTAATCCTCTCACAGTTTGACTGTCTTCTGGATGTTGGAACTTCGGCAGTAGTCATCTGGAGATTCATGGGTTCCCTTGGCTCAGTTTATTCAGAAAAGAAAGAAAGAATGTGAGTATCTTATCCCATGAAACTAGCCAATTGTTTCTTAAACCTTGAAAGATCTTATTGATATTATTTAAAGAGTTGGCTTTATAGATAACTTAGTGTAGTGGTAAATGTGAACAAGATTTAAGTAACCTTTCAAATTATTTTATCTTATTTAACATAGAATATTATAGTAAAAAGTTCCACTGCAAAGGATTGTTCTCTAAATCCCCTCATAGTGCATAACATGAAAAAACAGGTGAAATGTTTGTGCTAAACATTTGTGTTTAGTCCGATGCATGCATGTTTGTAATTGTATGCAATATATGTGATTCCCAGTAGAATTAATTTGATTTCTTATTAATTTGATATTTTCAAAACCCTACCAAATAAAAATTATTAAGAGCATTGTAATAAACCTTTCCCATTTACTTTGTGACTATTTTTGGAAAACCATGACCAGAACTTAAATTTATCTTTAAAGATCACTTCGGACTACAATGCCCCTTACCAGTACATCAATGATGAATAAAATTTGTATGATAAAACAATCATTTTAAAAATTTTGTTTATTTTCATTTTTAAGCCTCCAATTCCATCCAAATAACAATATTGCAGATGTCAAATTTGCTGTAATTAAAATGATCACAAGGTCATTAGATTTGAACTGATTAGCTCTCTTGTGTAGAGGTGATAGGGAGAGCCAAGTGTTGTAATTAATGCTGTGATATTATTGATTGTGCAATTCCATATATAATGTCATTGAACGATCGACTATTTACAAAGATATATATCTAAAGTTTATTTTTAAAAACGTGAAATTGCTTTATCACTGTGGCATGCAAGCTAGTATATTACTAGTCTTTTTTTTTTTTTTTTTTTTTTTTTTTTGTCAGACAAGGTCTTTCAACTTTATAAATGATATGGTAGTAGATCTTTTAAACTATCCAACTATTCAAAAACTTCAGGGAACTGAGTTGATAAAAAAGTGATTAAATCAATGGTACACAAACAAAATAATTTGTATTGCTGAAACAAGTTTTACTGTTTCTTTCCACCTTGTATAATTTGTAGACCATGTTTGGCTCGTAGTAATTGGTGTATATTA
Source organism: Paracentrotus lividus (assembly GCA_940671915.1). NCBI lineage: Eukaryota > Metazoa > Echinodermata > Echinoidea > Camarodonta > Echinidae > Paracentrotus > Paracentrotus lividus. The sequence goes on along the minus strand of CALNVZ010002974.1, from coordinate 19,819,681 downwards.
GCAGTAAAGCTCATCTTATGCAAGTTCATTGTCTATAAAAACATAAAAATATTGTTACCAGGTGATAAAAATATACCAGCATGTTTTTTTTTTATGGATTGAATGACTACACAGTCTTGTTTGAAAGACACTTAGTGAATATTTTCAGAACGAATGGTACTGGTACTATAGTAATGGACCCTTGAATGACAACACTCTTTTGTGAAAGTCACTTAGAGAACACTCTCATTCAGAATGGTCTTGGTACTGGTACTGTTAATTGTACAGCACTATCAAATAATTTTTTTTCAAAACTTTAATATTCTCTTAGTAGATATTATAATGTTACTGACAAGTTAAATACCATTTAAAAAAGCAGAGAATCGATACATGTACTGCATATACTACTAACAAAAGTTGTTCTTTTGATGAAAGAGTGAAAATGACCAGAAATATAATACGGAAAAATGAGCAAAGAAAATTGGATTTCATCGGGATTGGAACCCGAGACCTGCTGATTGCTAGACAGGTGCTCTTCCAGCTGCGCAATGGCATGTCCTTATGGCGATGTCCATCCCGTACCAGGACAACTACCCCTGGACGATTACCCCCCCCCCCTCCCTTCCGGGCCCCATAGGGTTAGGGTTAGGTGATAGATTTTTAGTAGTTGTCCTAGATGCCTCAGTCCCAGAGAACTGAGCTATGGCAAACCCCTATGTCGATGTCCCTCCCAGAGAACCCCTTCTCTGGGAGGGACATCGGCTCAGTCGGTAGAGCATCTGTCTAGCAATCGGGAGTTCTTATGTTCAAATCCCGAAGAAATCCCATTTTCTTTGCTTATTTTTTTCATAGTTATTCTTGTGACTTACTGATGCATTCTTTAATTTTAACCTTGATTCAATCATTTATTTTCTTATTTCGCATATAGCTCTCTGCTATTCCTTGGTTCTCTCTTCATCATTGCAGCAGTGTCTATATTTGCCAGAGCAATTCCAGATTTAATATCTTCCACTGAAACTGTTAGTGTAAGTATTCACAGTGTCCACATTTAACATAGATATCTGCACAGAGACAAATTGTGTATTGATTTATTTTCATTGTTTTATCCCTTTTGCATTGATCTAAAAGTAGTATGGAAACATATCTATGTAGAGGTAAAATTACCTTAGCATATACTTGAGAAAGGGATCAAAATTGGCTTTGCATTCAATGTTTTGTTTAAAAGAATAAAAAGGATCAAGATATAATTTTTGTTTCACTGATACCTTGCTAAAAATTTAAAACATAGCAATTGCACTCTTCTACTCTTCCCCCTTTCTCTCTCTCTCTCTCTCTCTCTCTCTCTCTCTTCTAACTTTTGGAAGAAAGAAGGAAAATGTAAGAACAGTTGGAGAAACATTTTCATCTTGAATACAATTAAGTGCTGTCTTTTTCTGAGACAGATATATTATCAAAGCATTGTCTTGCAAAATCTAAGTTTGTGGACATCTCATTGAAATGTTTTGATGAAATTAAAATGGTAAAAGGTTTACAAACTTAGATTATATTTATAACAGTCAATGAAATGCTGGTATGTTTGTAATTTGAGAGTCAATTGAATGATTCAGAAGTAGATTGGAATGACTTTTGAGAATGAATTGCTGACATTTCAAAACTGACCTGTATGATTTTTCTCTCTATATAGGGTTTGTGGCTGATGATTCTAGCAGGTTTCAGCTTATTTTTTTGTTCAACGCTTGCCATTCTCAAGTTCATCATAGCCAAGAAACTGGATAGCACAAGTGTCCTCTCAGATGGTATGTAACAATCTAAATGATTTCAAAATTGTATTGTAAATAGTTCTTGGGAATTCCATAGAGTATGTATTTCCAACCCCCTAAAAGAAACAATTTTCTTTGAATTTCAGTTTAAATGAAAAGATGTACTGCTCTCATCATGCAGTGATAAGCTCATGAAGTGAAGGCGGAATTATTGATTTTTAACCCATTGGGGACTGAGCCCGAATATATTTGGGCTTAGGTCTATGGGAAATGTGCGTTATAGCCAAATCAGCTCGTCTCCAACAGGTTAAAGAAACTTGAATATATTTTAATAATATAAAAAATAGTTAACATCTAACGAAGATAAGATACATATACAATTAAAATTTTGTGTAGTATGTTGTGTAATATGTAGGAGAAAAGGAAAAAAACCTGCAAAGATAAGAAATGTTTAAAGATTAAAAATAATTAACAATGATTCTGTCATGAGAAGTAAATGAAGAATTATGAATGTTAATCCCATAGAACACTTTACTTTATGGTAAAATGAAACAGGTTTCATTATGACAACTTTTTTTATCCTATGATTGTTCTTTCATCATTTACAGTATAAGGCAACAAATTTCTGACAACATATTTTCCTATTTATATTGTTTTCTGTTATGATTATGAATTCAATGTTAGTTACCCATTGGTACAACATTTTACCAGGGTGCAACGGAATGTCAGGCTATAACTTATTAGCTGGTGCCATCACACCTCTGAGTATGCTCATAAGCACCACCGTCATCCATTTTGATATCCATGTCTGGTACTTGGATGAGATCTTTGGACTGAATATATGATTATTATTTTTATCATTATTATTCTGATTTTGATTTCAGGCTACAGCTCATTGGCTGGTGCCATCACAGCTCTGAGTATAAGCACCACAGTCATTCATTTTTATATCCATGTCTGGTACTTGGATGAGATCATTGGACTATATGATTTATTATTATTATTATTCTGATTTTGATTTCAGGCTACAGCTCATTGGCTGGTGCCATCACAGCTCTGAGTATAAGCACCACAGTCATTCATTTTTATATCCATGTCTGGTACTTGGATGAGATCATTGGACTATATATTTTATTATTATTATTATTCTGATTTTGATTTCAGGCTACAGCTCATTGGCTGGTGCCATCACAGCTCTGAGTATAAGCACCACAGTCATTGCATTCAATTTTTATATCCATGTCTGGTACTTGGATGAGATCATTGACTATATGATTTATTATTATTATTATTCTGATTTTGATTCTCAGGCTACAGCTCATTGGCTGGTGCCATCACAGCTCTAAGTATAAGCACCACAGTCATTCATTTTTATATCCATGTCTGGTACTTGGATGAGATCATTGGACTATATGATTTATTATTATTATTATTCTGATTGTTGATTTCAGGCTACAGCTTCATGGCTGGTGCCATCACAGCTCTGAGTATGCTGATAAGCACCACCATCATCATTTTGATATCCAAGTCTGGTACTTGGATGAGATCTTGTATTGTGGTTGGGATCCTCCTCACTCTTATGGATCAAGTAAGTATGGGGCTGTTCACACTGGAATTAAATATTAATAATTCAAGCAAAACATTACAAAATACAGATAAAATACAATTACATGATAAATGGGCTGATCTGCACCAAAGAGGTTGCCTCTTTGTAGAGAGTTTCATTAGTGAGATTACAGTGTGGGGCTAACTGCATGCTACACTGCGCCAAAATAAAATGTGCAATATATATGGAACTCTGACATCATTATGCAAACTTTTTAACCTATCTTGAGGCTTTTTTTTAACTCAACTAATTTTTTTTAAAGAGTGCAGAGAGTGGTTCAGGGCATCCAAAGATTATAACAATTCTCTGCATCTTTGAACATTATGACAACAATAACATTACTTATGGCCAAAAGCAACTTTTAGGGTTCTATTATATCCTGGTACTATCTCTGGACCATTAACAATTATAAATAGTTTTCAGTGATCCAAATTAGAGTTGGTCAAAGAGGTGTTTTCGCAGGAGAAAAGGATTAGAATACAGCTGAGACGGAAGAATTCAATCTCAAGCAAAATATTTTGTAGAAATTGACACTCTGAATG
>CALNVZ010002974.1:19797955-19815769 GCA_940671915.1 Paracentrotus lividus | reverse complement strand
TGAGTATGCTGATAAGCACCACCATCATTCATTTTGATATCCAAGTCTGGTACTTGGATGAGATCATTGGTATTGTGGTTGGGATCCTCCTCACTCTCTATGGGATCAAGTAAGTATGGGGCTGTTCACACTGGAATTAAATATTAATAATTCAAGCAAACATTACAAAATACAGATAAAATACAATTACATGATAATGGGCTGATCTGCACAAAGAGGTTTGCCTCTTTGTTAGAGAGTTTCATAGTGGATTTACAGTGTGTGGCTAACTGCATGCTACACTGCGCCAAATAAAATGTGCAATATATATGGAAACTCTGACATCATTATGCAAACTTTTTAACCTATCTTGAGGCTTTTTTTTAACTCAACTAATTTTTTTTAAAGAGTGCAGGAAGTGGTTCAGGGCATCCAAAGATTATAACAATTCTCTGCATCTTTGAACATTATGACAACAATAAATTACTTATGGCCAAAAGCAACTTTTAGGGTTCTATTAATCCCTGGTACTATCTCTGGACATTAAACAATTATAAATTAGTTTCAGTGATCCAAATGCAGTTTGGTCAAAGAGGTGTTTTCGCAGGAGAAAAGGATTAGAATACAGCTGAGACGGAAGAATTCAATCTCAAGCAAAATATTTTGTAGAAATTGACACTCTGAATGGGAGAATTGGAGTCTTTGTGTGAGGCTCATCTCACAAAAAGTAGGGCTTGTAACATTGACATTCAAACAAAATTCAAACAAATTTAAAACACTCTTATGGTTTATTTTCAGTTAAGACAGTTGATTATAGAATGTTTGAAATAACCTCCTTTCGTTATCATCTTTATTTTTCTCTCATGACAGATTATTAGTGGAAGTAACACAGAGTGCAGACCTGAGCTTTTCCTTGAATTCATGTTTTCCAAACAAGAGCTAGGCCAACAAGGTGAAACTATGATGTCTTCCAAATCAAGATATTCCAGAGTGCTAATTTGCTCAAGTTGTGTTCCACTGTCTCCTGAAAATAGGAAAATTGTAAGGTTTTGATGTTTTACAAGTTTTACCAAACTGGGAGCAGAAGTGCCTCTCTTGTTGAGGCCTATAGAGGGCTTTTGGATATGTAGGTCATTTTTCGGAATAACTGGTAAATTAAGGCATATTTTATTCATTGAGCATCATTACCTGACATTAGTTTGGCCATGTGGGACTAATGAAATAATTATTATAAGGAGATTGTAAGTTTGTGATAAATCTATCTTTGTGTATATTCCTATGGAGAGAAGAGCTTTCCAGGTATGTGTTCCCAGAGCTTCCACGATCCATTTGCACATACCTTCTGAAAGACTTCACAAAGTCTCTGAAAACTTCCCTCTTTGATTCAAGAAAACTTCATTTAATTCTTCGGAAATGTCTATAATGGTTACCACTGTGAAACAAGCATGTTTAAATGCGCTATGTAAAGTAAAAAAAAAATGCCTTCTTTTGCTGTTTAGAGAGCTATGTAAATTAAATAATTGCCTTCTATTGCTGTTTAGAGAGTGCATTCAACATCATATATGAATAATGTCTTTTGTAAATCTGCATTATGTTTGAAAAAATATTTGTTATGTTTCATTTAAATGACTAGTATATCTCTTTGTTGTTAAAAGAAAGCAAAGCCAGACAGAGTTTTGATAGTTTGTTGTTATATTGATTTTAAATTGAATGAAACATTAATGCTGTATGTTTCTATTTAGTGGCCTTCTTTCAACAAAAACTACCAAAAAAGAAGCAATATTTTTTGTTCTTTAAGTGCCATTAAATGTTCAAAAGAGTGCATTATATTTTGTAAGAATGTATGTTGTACGCCCTGTAAATAGTTGTACCAGAATTGGGACAAATTGAAATGAACATGATTTTCTGTATCAGAAATGTACTTAATATTTACTCTTCAGAAACAGATTAAACTATATGGAAATGGACAATCAATGAAACTTTTGATGTAAAATGTGTTTTTTGTACCAAAATAATTTTTTACTGAATTTGGCATAATATTAGGTAATTAGGTAATGATTTTATTTCTTCCTTGACATGGAATAGTAAAACCCTTTCTTATTCAATACAACTTGGTATATCGACTATGACAGAATCTGACTTTTCGATTGTGGTAAAAAAAAAGCAGTATATTATGCTTTATGAATATTGTATTTAGTTCTACTTTATTTATGATTGTAATAATGTTTAATTAATATAATTTACCAAAGGTGGTTTAAAAGCAATATTCGCAATATCAACAAAGTTAAACATTCCATCAGAAGTAATGTACAATTATATATATGTTATTTACTCTCAAAGTTATTTGATTTATAGAAAGTATATCAGGTAATTGTAACTGTATGAACTATAATTTTGAGGGAGAAACTTGCAATGTGGGGTGAAAAGAATATTCTATTTTATGTTATTTTATATTCATGATTATATTCTTTAAATATGTCATTACTGTAATTATTAGTACATTAATGATGTTATTCATATTTTGTGTTATGTTACATAGATGATTTGATAAAGACCTGTAAAAAAAACATGTGTGCCATATTCAATATATATAAGGTATTTTTCAATGTGATGTGTGTCGGTCATTGGACCTTCTTTTTTTTTACCACCTTGAGTGATTTGAAAATGATTATTCTAAAGGTGGATTGTCACAGACCCATATTTCTTTTACTGTATTTCAGTTTTTATTTCATTTTATCTTTTTACAAATGATTTCATTTATTTTTTTTTTTTTTTTTTTTTTTTTTTTTTTTTTTTTTTTTTTTTTTTTTAATCAGTCAATTTCAATCAAATCCAAAATTGCTCATTTTTATTGGCATACACCCTTCGCCTTTCAAATTAACTTGTAGCACACAAAAAAATATGGTTTGTTTTTTTTGTCTTCTTTAAATTTTTAGGATAATATGAATGAGTCTTGTCTGCCATGAAATGTGAAAATTACTCCACAGGCAAAATAAAAGCAAAGTTGTTGTTTCCCAAATCCTCAAAGAAAAAAAATTACAGTTATAGGTATTTATACAACTGTGAGAAAAACTTTGTCAGTAAAGTATAGAACAAATATAAGATGTGCTTTAAAGTATTGACGGTAAACACTATGTATGTTTATTACTTATTAATTTCTGTAATTATTCAAGTCTTCTTTATCCAGGGCTTCCCTTTCACTAACAAATATTGCTCTTCCACAGGGCCCTGTCAAGACATTTATGGATGTTGTAACATTAATTGTTCAGTTCTTTGTTAATAGATGTGTCAAATTATTCTCAGGATGCGTGCAGAGATGTGCTAAAATAATTGTTCCAATGCTCCAATGCTCCAAATTTTATTGTCCGAATCGGATATTCTTTTTGCCCTTGTCCCGTGGGCTTGGCAGCCGCTGAGCAGCAATAGATGTAGGCATATATACAGTTACATGTATAATTATAAAATACCCATATGTGCATTTATGTGCATGCATGTATTAGTAGAAGTGCCTCTACTGGAAAAAGGGAATATCTATTCAAAATAGATAAAAAAATAATAAAATCAATCATTCTCTTGTTATTTATTCTCTTCTCTCTCTCTCTCTCTCTCTCTCTCTCTCTCTCTCCCTCTCTCTCTCTCTCCCTCTCTCTGGCTGTCTCTTCTTCACTATCACTCTTTTTCTCTCTTTTTCTCTTCTATATGTTTTAATTTTAAATTCTCTTCTTATTGTATAGTTATGCTCTAATAGTACGTGAATATAACATACAAACTAAACTGTAAAAGTGTATGTTTGGGCATCTTTAAAGTATAAAATATATTTATTTATAATTTCATTGATTTCAAAATCTTTCATTTGTAAATAAATATTTGCGATGTATAATAAAATGTGATGAGACAATAAGAAGTATTACTTTGTTGCATTTGCATTGTTTTATTACTTTTTATTCAGAACTGTATTGACATTCCCATTCCACTTCTCCTCTCTACTTTCTATTCTTCATTTCCCTCCAAAATTAATTTTATTTCTTTGCTCTTTGTCTACCTCATAGTGATTAATGTTACTCTTCTATTTCTTTAGGCAGTCAATGGTACATTTCATTTGAAAAAAGTTTTAAAATATGCCATAAAGTATAGTTAGTAAAATATAAATTATAAGCTGTAATAAAATACCAAACATAGTATGAACAAATACACGGTATTTTTATTCATTTCTATTTTTATATCAATATTTATTATCATTATACCTTTTTTACCTTGATTCATGACAAAACTAATGGGGGATGGGATGATGTAATCTCGCCACCTGAAAATATGACTTTAGTCGAAGAATGTGAGGATTGGTCGACAGGGTGGTCGTCCCTTCTAAAACTCGATATACTCTCTGATTATTTCATAATAAATCCCTACTGTATCATAATTTTCATCACAAATCATACAAAATGATAGCCCACCGCAACCAGCCTCATGGTTGTCATGGATGTGTTTAAAGACGATTTGTAAACTAAACCAAATAAAAGATTTATGAAATACCTTAACACTCTTCTATTTCACGAGTCATGAAAGTGCTGCAACCTAGATCAGACAGCGCGCTGAGGTAATACTCTGAAGAGCGCCATTTTACGTTTAACAGACAAACCTTTCACACACCCGCCACGAAAGCATCAACGTCTGGGATATAAGGCGAGACGTTTCCCTAAATCTTTATGAAGATTCTTCTGTTTTTGACCCGTTTGCGATGTGTTGTGTGGATGCAAATTGAATATATATTATGACTTCAATCCACCCCTTGGTTCGATCAACATAAGGTTCGGTATAAACGGCTCTGACACGAAAACAGAAAACAGTTTCCATAAAAATGGTTGATGTGTTAAATCGCTTGTCTATGAACATATTTTAAAAAAGACATGATAGAAATTGCGGATAATCCTTTTTTTTTTCATATGCAATATATTTAGATAGCCTTATAGCGTTTAAAATAAAGTCCAATGATGAGAATTTTAACACAATATTAGAACAAATTCAAATCCTAGTGTATGAAAAGAATTTTATTATAGCAAAAATATAAAATGTGACTGACAAAATACAAAGCACATGAAATCCCCCCCCCCCCCAAAAAAAAAAAAAAAAAAAAAAAAAAATAATAATAATAATAATAATAAAATAATAATAATAAGAAATAATAAAAAAAAAAACTTATACATTCACGGAAGGTCATCCATTTTGAGTGGACACTATCCAAGCCATTATACCAGGGAGGGCCTGATGTCCCCGACCCCCCCCCATTCTTCAATAATAAAAAAAGGTGCCTAAAAGCGTGAACGATACCTATTACCAATGTGCGAAGAAGACCCCCCGCACCCACGCCTCATTTCGGCTTGTATATCTTGAACTAGAGATACAAATAAATCGTCAGGCGTGACCTAAATGTTTCACTTTTGGATAAGAAAAAAAAAATCAGTTATTACAGTCTACATAATATCACAATATAGACTAAAAAGAGAGTGGGGCCCGGGGGTAAAAAAAAAATGTACGCGATATTCTCATCAAGGTAATTGATCATTAAGATGAAATTATTGTGGAATTAACTGTTAATGGATGAAATAAAAATTAATTAAAGTATAGTAAAGTAATACATTCACTCAAAAAAAGGTACAGGAAGATGAGACTAACCGTATAGGGCTGATAACGACTTGGTGATTTGCCTTTACTTAAAAAATATATAAACATCAATTTGATAAATTGCATGAACCTGTCTGCCTAGAATCGCAAATGGCACGATTGGGGAAATAATAGGGAAATGATACAGCTTCCTACTGTTTAGATTATCTGCAGAATGTGTCATAGACAAACCTTTATCTCATTATGTCACTTTTAAATTGATTTCTTATTTTGCTAATTGCATCCGGTCATTATCTGAAAGGGGGTGCCCGTATATTTTGACGCAATAGTTCCTACAGAAAATATTGACATCCCCTGTCGTTAGCAAGAAAAATCATCAGTCATTTAACTTATACAGCTGCAATAGAAAGTTTTTATATCCTTATTTTATTTTCTTTTTTATTATAACTGGACCACGATTAAGCATTTACGTATATTTTCGCTACACGCCATACTAAAGATTATCCAGTTTAGTAATAGAAGAAAAGCAATATGAAATGAAATGAAAATAAAGTTTTTTTTTTTTTTTTTTTTTTTTTTTTTTTTTTTTTTTTTTTGTAATAAGAAATGACAAAGGTCGTGGTGACCAGAATAGAATAGTAATGAAACTTTTCTAGATACAAGCAAAAACTCTAGAAACAAATAATAAGATGTCTCATAAAATCATGTTACTAAAGCCATGCGTGTAAAAAAAAAAAAATAAATCGTCGTCATACTCTGGGTGAAAGCAAATTAAGCCATTTTCGTGTCACAATTTAAGAAATTATATTCATTTTATCGTGGAGGTGGGGTGTGTAATGTAATAAAATTAAATGTTATGAGCATTTATACATTGCAGTTTTTTTGTTTTTGCTTGTTTTTTTGTTTGTTTTATTTTATTTACTTTTTTTTTTTTTTTGTGTGCAATAACAAACACTGTATTTTCTCACGATTGGGGAGGGATATGGTTATATAACCAATAGATATTGGGTACTTATTCAATTCATATAGTTGCTGGTAAGTTGATAAAAGTGCAGGCGTTGTTGTCTTTCCTACTATACATACCCTTCACACGATCATCACACGCACTCTGAAGATCATGGACATCAAGTGCATGGTGTAGTGAAAGAACAAAAGGCGGGCTTGTGAATGACCTGTAAACATGGTAAACGATAGATGCATGAACAACAATGTACCCTCTTCTTCGATGAATCTATTGTAATATAATCGGGTATTTTGTAAGCAGTTTAATTAGGCGCCTTCTCCAAACAAAGTGCGTCAGCTTCCCACGTCTTTTGTACCAAAAGACGATTTATCGGCCTTTGAATAGAATCCCGAAATCTTAATACGGCTTGAACACGTTAAAAGCAGAAAGCCGATTGTTTCCCGCCTTCGATCAGGAAGCTGCGGGAAACTGACGCACTTTGTTTGGAGAAGGCGCCTTAAGGCGGGCTCACACGATGCGACTTACTGCGGTGCGATATTTTAAACAAATGATAGTTTGCATTATAATGCGATATTTGAAACATGCAAAGTTATCTTGTAAGAGTTAAAATTTGTAAAGGAACAATGTAATCGCAATTTTGTTCCAATGCGAGCCTTTAATTATATATAGGAGTAAAGGTCAAATTACCTTAAAATCGCAAGACCGCAGTGACGACACTGCGATTTGGAAACAATTTGATTTTATACAGAGAAGGGGGTTCGCAATCGACTTGAAATTCAATTTTGGTATTCATTAGAATACCTACAACCTTGGTCAGGATGCATTTCCTTGTTTGAAGGTTTGCATCAAATATTATTAAAGTTTTCCTGAAAAATCGCACCGCAGCAAGTCGCATCGTGTAACACGCCCGCCTCATTCTGGTTATTGTGAAACATTCAATCATCAAGATACATACCCCTGGCCCCCTCTGTAAAATTTTCTTACAAAAGCCCTACATTGCATCGCCAATAATTATGTGAACCATCACTACCACGAATACAGCTCTCCAAATCTCTTAAAATCACCGCCGATGTCACTAAAAAACAAACAAACTAACAAACCATGTAATAAAAAGGGGAAGAAAAGAAAGCCCCGAAAGCAATTCCGAGTACAAAGCATACCCCCACGACTTCCTACATTGCCACACATTCAACAGTTATCAGATAATGCATAATCACTCCGTCGACCAACTTTTCTTTTAGTACCGCCATTTTACAGAAAAGTAACTTAATCACACCACCGATCACCATCGTCCCAACCACGACTACCAATGCCACCTGACCACCACCATCAACAACTAAACATCAACAACAACAATAACAACAACACCACCACCACCACCATCAACATTAGCAGCAGCACCAATATAAAACACGACGACCACCACCAAAATAAGTATCAACAACAACAACAAACATTAAAATTCAGTATCGGTAAACTCAACAGCGTTATAATTTCATTTATGCCATATTATATCCACACCACACTCACTCGTTATCATAGTGCTTGTATGCAACAAGCTCAGGCTACAATACCATTATTAACTCTCTCAATCACACGGAAAAATAAGAACAAAGTTCATTGAGTGAGCGGCGAGCGATAGGTCTGAAACTTTCAGACACTCTGATTGGTGAGGTCGATTCAGATTCCTACACGTTACACGGGGGTAGGCAAACTGATTAATATATATCAGTAATCAGAAGAGTGGCATGTAATTATCAAAATATGAGTATATTAGATGAAATTATTTACATATAGATTTATTTGTGGTTGCAAGGTCTGCAAACATTTATCGTAATCGTAATGCAATAAACATTAAATAACTTACTTTGAAAAAGTTACCACAACACCCCTAATAATTAATAATGGAACGGTCTAATAAATAAGAAAGATGATCGTTAATTCATTGTTTGATATAACAATAAATAATTCGTCTATATAAAATGTAAATTGTTAAACTTTTCGTACCAAACATATTTAAATGTATTATTAAAAAAAGTTTAAAATCTATATTTCACTTATTTAGAACAAAAATATTTTACATCTTTAGATTGGCAACACACATTTTTCGATTCGGCAGGTGCATCCACATTCTGTGGGTGCATCATATTGATCGTGCGCGAGGCTAGGCATCTTGTTACATCGAGTGTGTACCTTGGCTGAAGAGGGAGTGCGAGGCATCCGAGCCCGAATTTACTTGGATTGATTGAACGGAATACGGACCAATGGTAGCCCCGAAGCACCGGCATAGTTGGATGTGAGCGTGTCGTTGGAATCATTGAAGGATCGGACTTGCCACTTGGCTCTTATTTTCGGAATAAACATACAAAAGGTACCTCTGGATATCGACAGAGAAATCAGGTCAACATGGCACAAAGGTAGGGAAGTTATTATTTTTCATTTAGATGAATTCAAGTCGATAGAAAATACTGGTAGGCCTATACTATTTCTCATCATTGTTTGGTATCTGATGATGTAGGCAGAAATATTCCACCGTTCTCTGGATGTTTTCTAATATTTCATAATATTTTAGATTTTTTTTTTTTTTCCCAGAGATTTTGTGAGCATTCAGTGTTTAACCAATGCAATCCCAAAATAGCGACTGAATCCTTCGGTCTACTGAAAGTGATGATGATGTCTTCATTGTTTTTGGTGATGAATACTTGATGAATGCATGATGATGATGATGCGTGGGTTTTCGGTAAATGTTTGAGAATTTTGTAAAATAAATCAAATAACACATTAAGACATAAACTAGTAATGGGTGCCTGAACAAGAGTTGTAATTGCAAACTTTCCACGTTTGATTTTTATTATTCAATATTTTATCAACTTTTATGTAAAATGTGATAAGCACATGTGTGTATGCATGCCCTCGCAAAAATGCGATCCCCAGGCCTGTAAATGTGCAGGGAGTGGAGCTAGTGTGAATCATCCAATTCAATGCAATAATCAAGTGTAATGCACTGTACTGTAAAGAACTTTGATTATCCAAAGTACTATACCAAAATCCCTTTTCTCCCTTTCTCTGTTTTCTAGGCACCGTTTTGGGCCTTCGAGTGCCAGTGAGTTTGGATTGATATTTATGTTTTGTATACTGAGTGCTATTCATCAAGCAAGCCCACAAGGTTATGAAGGTAAGAAAACAAGAATTTATGTCACAACTTACAGTGATGATAGATGGATGGAGTTGAGAGAAAGGTAGAATATCTGGTAGAGCAAAGAAGTTAATTTCATATTTTCATAGAGAGGTATAAAACCATTGGAGGGCATTGGGTTAGGGTATTCAGCCCCCACCCACCCCCCCCCCCCCCTCTTCCACCCCCACAATCACATTTGGACACTGTTTCATGTGTAATTATAGAAAGAGCTGGTGTATAGATAATAATGGCTACAACCGGGTTTTCTACATGCAGAAATGATAGTTGTTACAAAAATGCAGAATAACTAGTCTGCAAGCACATCTACTTGAATTTGACACTTTAACAAATTATTGTCTCGGTGGATACTAGCCTCTGAACCCACTGTCTGTGTCAAATAAGAGGTGCCACGGTACATGAGTGAATCTATCCTACTACATTAGCCTCTGAATTATGCACTGTCCCTGCAAAGTACAAAATAGCAGTGATTCTCAAGGGTTTCTTTGGGTGAGTGTGGGGAAACCCTTTTACCACCTTCCCCACCCCTCCCCATTTTCAATGACCTTCTGTCTCTTCCAGACATTGTGTACATGAATGTTCATCCCTTTGTGTTATGTACATCACAAATCTATCATTATGCTCTGCTTTACAGAAAATTTGTACAGTGCGTGACATGGGCAAGGAACCGAGGTCTTTCATTGTACTCAATGTTGATTTATGTTTGTTAATAATGTGGGAGACATTTATACTTGTTCAGTATTGTGCAGGATTGTAAGAGGTAACAGTTTGTAAAGTATTTGTCTGAAAATGTACAATGTGTTGTAGAGTGATAGCTATTATTTTGTGAAATAGTGTGTCTAGTTACTCTAGTTTAATGGAATGTGGGTGTAGATGTGCATGTATAGACAATATCAATTTCATTTCTGTGGACGAATGCAGCCTACAGACCTAGGATTACTCCAACTAACATTTGATAAATTGTATTTCAACCAGCCTTTTCAGGGGACTACCCAACATCTTTTTTAGCATTTTGAAAATAGAATAAACTATTGATGTATCATTTAGTGTATGTATCATCCTACTGATCTAGATTACCAAGGACGTAGAATTACCAATGGGTTCAAGAAGAATAGAGATGGTGAGAAATTTATTCCAGACAAACAAATGTCTCCCAAGCATTGCCTTTGTTGAACCCCGATGAGACGTAGGAGTAGCCTGTGATGTTTCAGTTGGTATTGTTTCACCTTGAGACTTGATAAAAAGAAGAGAGCCTGATGACCTTTACCAAGTTGTCATAATAGACCAGAACACAGCATGTTAGGTCATGATCAGGATCAGTGATAGGTGTCGCCCCAACGTCATGACTAAATTCTGCAGAGAATTGCATCTCATATCATATGTTTGGGAAGTTTTCTGATCTTAGATCATATGTATAGGAAGCATTCTGCTTTGAGTCTCGAGACAGTAGTTATGGAACAAACAATGACCAAGTATTCATTATTTGTTGTTTGCTTGAACTGCAACAAAAATAATTACTGGTAAGAAAAGTCATTACAGAAACTATCAACCTACTGCAACATGCAATAAACCTCGCTACACAGTGACAAAATGTAAGAATTCAACATTGCAGCTGCTTCCAAAGAGAAAAAGGCTTGTCTAACAAAAGTGATAGGCATCCTGGCAGATGAAAGATGCTCAAAGACAAAGCCATGTCTGGAAAGACAGCAAATTTATATGTAGGTTACAAGAGATGGGGGCTGTAAATGATGATGTCATAGAGGTAGAGGCAAGTAAAGAGTATATTGTAGCATTACTTACAAGGGAAATGAGATAGTCCTGTCCTCATAGATGATGATTGGATGACTTTGGCATCTTTCCTGGAAAACCAACTAAAGGATTTCTTCAATATACTTCCAAGGGATGCGGGTCAGTATTCATCTACACTCATTTAAGGATGGGCATAAGGCCAGGTGATAGTAGCTTATGGGGACCCTCAAACTTATTTGAAAATTTAAAAAGACCCTACTGGAGGTGCACAAACCTTAGCAAGTATGATCTGAAACATAGTTCCCATATGAACCAAATGTTAGTTTAGAAATTAGAGGAGGGCTCGTCTTTAATGATTTAGAAATAAATTGGAGAAAAATATAGCACTACGTTAGAATGTAATCTCTATTGTATCTGGGAATGGAATGAATATTTAACAATTTGCTGTGAATTAGGCTAGGTGAAGGCATGGACACATGGAGTTGAAGGTAGCAGGCAGGATCTGCCACTAAACCAGCGGTGGCCAATTTGTGGGCTCGTCTCAAGCTGGTTCGTCTAACGATGACCAAGTGCTTGGCTGCTTCCTCCGAGCTATTTGTTCATTGCCCACATACTCTGCATTCACCCTGGTCACCAATGCCCTCCTTTATAGTACCTGCCAGTCAGGAATAGTTGAATGGTAGAATGTTGATTATTTCCCCCCTTACCACATGAATGTTGTACGCCTGCCAAGACTTATAACCAAAGTACGTTTCCTGAGTTTAGACAATACCTAACCCTAAAAATAGATGTACAGAGTCTTTAATATTAAGACGGCAAGACAAATGACATTTTACAGTAACTGCAGCTCAAATATTGTGAAGAGAAGACTTATCTTTAGTACATTATGCAATGTTTTAAAGTACTTTCTGGCAAAAGTGCCTTCTTAAATTTTAAAAAGTAGGTACATTGTACATGTATATTTTGTAAGACATTACACACACCTGCTACTCTCAACTACTAGCCTTTGCTTCAACCCAGGTAGATACCAGAAATGCTGAAAAGTACTGTCTGTTTGTGTGATCTGTATTCCTTATCATGGTAGCCTGCTAATAAGCTGGGTAATAATTATTGTATTATTAAGCAAAATATTATTTTCGGTTATCCTCTGAATGAGAAGACGTAGTGTTACAATGCAAGTGTAGTAAAGGTTTGCCACTGATATACCAACATTGGTACACCATCTCTGAGTCTCATTCATTTCTGTATCAATTGTTGACACTTGAAGTTCTTCGCTGCATGTCCACCACCCAGCTAATTAATCACTTGAGAAAGGATAAATTTAGAGGTTGTATTTCTATATCCAAGCACGCTTGAGCTACAGTACCACCCCCTGAGTAGGAAGTAGATTAGAAAGTATCCGCTTTAATAGTGCCATTGAGATTCAAATCCCCTTGTTAAGAAAGCTACAATTGAGCCAGGTCCTTTACCTACTTGGTTATCCTCTTAACCTGGTAGGGATCATTGTAAAATTCATCCTAATCCCAACACACTGGCCTAAGCCTAACTTTATCTTGAAAGAGGTTAACTTCAAAGTGTTCAAAACCTAACAGGACAATTCTGCTTTTTTGTATTCAGGTATTAGCTTTGATTATTAGCTCAGAGCTGCGTGGAGCCATGTTATTATTTTTGAAGTACAGGTGTGATGTAATCTATACTGGGTCTCCATTATTG
The DNA here is from genome assembly GCA_940671915.1 of Paracentrotus lividus. Classification (NCBI taxonomy): domain Eukaryota; kingdom Metazoa; phylum Echinodermata; class Echinoidea; order Camarodonta; family Echinidae; genus Paracentrotus; species Paracentrotus lividus. Next base: position 19,802,549 of record CALNVZ010002974.1, on the reverse strand, counting down.
CCAATTCTATCAGTCAAGTACATGTATGTACACACAGTCAAGAATAGACCTCACAGAAGACAGATAATTCAGAAACTTATTTTAAAAACTAAAGTGAATAGTTTTTGGTGCAAATTAGAGTTCAGAATTGCATGTCAACTATTATACTTTTACTGGCTGACAAGGAACAACTTCCTTATAAATAGGGCTAGAATATATGTTCCAGAATTCTCTCTCTTAAAGATTTTTTTTTTTTTTTTTTTTGAGAACCTGGATAGCTGATAGAAAGAGCTCCTGTCTTCATAGACCACTTTTTAGTGTCCTTAGTTAGATGACTCTCTCAAATCAGACTGGTTACGTTTTTTTAATTTCTATACGCTTAATATATTTTTTTTCACACTGGCTGCCATTTGAACAGAATTGTAAGCTTAAAATCATATATACTTTTCAAAACTCCTTTAAATTTGTAACAATTTCTTGAACACACTCTGTATCATGGACAATCCTCTTCCATATTGTAGCAGGATTTTACGTGTCCTAGGAGCAAAAGATTCATGATGTACACCTGTCCAATGACTGACCCTGCTAGAGTCTGGTGCCAACAGGTCAAGTTTGTTTTCTTAGCTCAAGAATTCCAACCATTTTATGATAAAAATTGAGGATTGGGAGATATTACAAGGCATTATTAGAAGTGGAGGTGATCCAGGCTGTTAGATTATTGCAGAAACCTGTTTTTTAGAGTTAATAAAGTCTTGGAAATTTACTCTTGAAGCGAACCATAGTAACCTGAGAGGCAAAGACTGTGGAAGTTTTTTTTTCAGGTCAAGTGTCAGGTTTGCACTGTTGAACAAATAGTTTGAAAACTCTCACTTTTATGGGGAAGCAAATTCATATCTATAGCCTGGAACTACCATCAATCATTTCCTTTTCTATGATATAAAGAAATAGGCCTACTGGTAGAGGAATAACAAGTCAATAAAAATGAAAGGCCTATTTATAGGTTGACATTCATTTTTGAGAATTTCAAGAAAATTTGAGTTAGTTCTAGGCATTTTGCTGAATTAAAGGAAAAAATCCAATCCTTGATTTTAAAAATTGACTAAATAATGTAATAATAATTTTAAAATTTACTTGAATCATGATTTTTGATTGACAGCATTTCTAATAGGTAATTCAGCTTTAGTTTTGCAGATAGTTGGTGCAAAGTGAAAAATTGTACTCCTTCTTTTAAGTCAATACATTTATGTTTTATATTAATAGACAATTTAGCATGATTTGTTAAAAATAGGAAGTGAAATGTAAAAAAATAAAGATATTTCTTCCAGAAACATCCACCCTGGATTAAAATTTAGTCTTGACATATCGGTCAACACTTTTCATTTTCCTGGCAGATATTCTGGCCGTTCTGTTTGCCTATTTCATTGTGCTGTAGGTCACCATGAGGCTAGTGCAATGATTGAAGAAAGCATTCCTCTCTTCCTTAAGTCCTGGAGCTATTCCAAAGCCTAGTCAAATAAAAAACCTCCTAAGCCCTCCCAAAACCTTTCTAACACCCAGGACAATTGTATCCTCCCGTATGGGGAGAAACAAGAAAGTGCAGGTGGTCGGTTGTATTTGGATAATTTTCACCTCAGAGCCTTCGGTAGCAGGTTTCAGGACGATTCCAGAGGGTTGGAACTTTGAAGAATCAGTCGCTTGATGCCGATGGGCAAGGGGCTTTGGAAAAGGGCTGAAGACAGACTCCCTTTCACCTGTATCATCAATTGATTTGAAGTTAGCTCAGTCTTGGTGCTGAAAGCTCAGCTAACCCCAGAGGCCTGAACCAAATATATTTTGTTCATTTGAGAGAGAGAGAGAAAATATTATCACTAGTCAGATGTCTTTGCACTCCTTTTTCCAAATGAAAACAACTTTCCTAGACAAATGTACTGCACACACACTTCTTCCTTCCTATATTTGTTTGTAGATATAATTTCCTGGTCTCTGGCGAGACATAGATATCTTATTTGTCTACACCTACGTACAATCTGTACTTGCACTTCCATACGCAGACGAAACATGCTTGTATTGTATAATGTTGTTAAACTAAACTAATTTTTTTTTTTTACATCCAGCTCCACAATTTGCTTTTGTGTTCCCTAGTATATAGACATACTTAAACACCATCATCCCATTAGATGCAGAAGGGATCTAACTCATCATTTTTGGATAGAATTAACACCTTTCTGTTTCTCAACAAACAATATACAATTACATATTTACGTTCCATAGAAAGGAGTTGGAGAACATAAAAAGTTTGATAAGAAATCTATAAAAGAAGGAAATCAGACTAGTAGGTCAATATTTGAAGCAATTGTCAAGAGATTCAACAAAGGCTTGAAAGTATTAAAACAGGGCATTTGAAGACTTATTTTAAAAATTGAAATGGAGAATTCCAAAGTTCAAGTGTATGTCAACAATGTCCTTTTGCTGAAAAGATTGTTAGAAAGACATTATTATTATTGTAATTCAGATTCATGCACACGAGGAGAATGATCAATATGGGAGAATTTGAAAAGGGCAGACACTGGGCTGAATGTTGAAAATAAATATTTAGCCAGGACTACACGTAGCCTACATAATGCAATGAATATTTGCCTTTCTTAAGTAAATACAAAATAATGTTGGATACATACTTGTATCAGTCATGCAAGTATTGTTAATAAAAATAGGGCCTATATGGAACTATTATGTGTTTGAAAGTTAAAATTAAAGGCTTACATGTATATCCCACTTTCCATATCAAGACAACTATGCTCTGGACAATTACCCCAGGACAAGTAGCCCCTGGAAATAGGGTTAGGGATAGGTATAGAGTTGGGGGGGGGGGGGTAATTTGTGGCGAGGTAGTTGTACAGGGTAATTGTCCAAGGGGTAGTTGTCCGAGAACCCCAACTCTCCTTTTGTTTCAAATTAATTTTCAGTACTTGAGAGTAAAGATGTGCAATGTTTTACTAAGGGCTTCAGAAAATCGTAACATTAAAGTAAATACAAAATTTCAACACAATAACTGCAATACACTGCAGCATCCAGACTATATTTGAGAACCTGTTTTATCATTTAGTCCCTTTGATAATAAGCCAATGCCAAGTTAGAAGTCAAACTAGTTCACGCGTTACATTTAACTGTCAAGGTTTAAAAACTCTCCTGTTTTTACGTGTTAAGGGATTTTCAAGTCTTCTTGGAGAGAGGATTCATCATATAAATAGTAAGGTAAGTTCAGATATACTTTGATACAATTTTCTGTTCCCATCTAATATAACATATAGCACATGCTTATTGTCGTTCAATATACAATATCATTCGTGTCCATAAATTTCAAATTTCTCTTGTGCGTTTATATTTGAACTCGGCCTACGGCCTCGTTGTAATATAAACGCACGCGAGAAATTTGAAATTTATGGACACTCATATTATGGTATATTGCACTCGCTAGCATGCACTATTTGTATAATATTCAATTTGAAATTTAGTCTTTCTATTTCCCGGCTGTCCTATACTCCCTTACTATTTTACTTTATCTCTCTCTATCTCTCTCTCTCTCTCTCCGTCCCTCCTCTCCACCTCCTCTATAACATATCTTGTCATTTTAATACAATTGTCATGACTATATTATTTCATGACATCTGAATGGGTCGATGGACTACTTGGAGCCCTAACTGAACTGTTAGCAGGTAAACAAATCTGAGAGGCTTATGTTCTTTTGGGGCCATTGGTCGAACAATTTCCCATTTATTATTTGAGTTTTCCTCGTAATAAAAAATATTATATTCATTTTGAAATATTACTTGATTTTCGATCATAATGAAAATTATGTCTATTTTGAAATATCTTAATTTTGATAATATGGTTTCTCTTTTAATTTTCCGGCTACCTATACTGTCTTAGTTTATATATCTTTTTGAGCATCCTCACCACCTCCTCCATAACATGGATTTTTAAATTATTATTTTATATGACGCACCTTTTTCCTTCACTCTCTCTTTTTGGGGTGTATATTTTTTATGACGCCCTTTTTAAAATTTCATTAAAAAAAATAAAAAACAAACAAACAAACTATAAAAAAAATTTCAGCCGACCCATTTTTTTTTGTTTTGTTTGTTTTTGGTGTTTTTACTGTTGTTGTTTAAAATATATTAATAAAAGAGGAATATCGTGTCGTTATATTACATGTAAAAATGTTTCGATACCTTGAAAACCGTCCGCCATAGATTGTTTATTCCTTTTCCCCATCTCTCTCTCTCTCTCTCTCTCTCTCTCTCTCTTTCTTGTCTCTCTCTCTATCTTTCCCCTCCGATTCAAGTTGCTTTCTCATACATATTTTATATATGCGATTAGACTTCTTTTCCTTCTAGATTTTGCTAACTTTGCATTCGGAATTAATATCAATCATCACACAAAACAACAACAACAAAAAAAAACACACAACAAAAAACCACACATTTCAGGCTCTGCTAATCAACAAATTATTCCAATACAGTCACCCCTTACTTTTATCCTTTTCTCGTTCCATCCTCTTTCTATACTCATAGTTTTACTTTCGTTTTCCTTTTCCTCTCCGGATTTTGCCACTATT
>CALNVZ010002974.1:19598826-19776279 GCA_940671915.1 Paracentrotus lividus | reverse complement strand
AGGGATCTTTTGGGGTTTGCTGTAGGAAAGGAGACTTTTCGCTTCAAAGCCCTTCCTTTCGGGCTGCGTCCCGCTCCCAGAGTATTCACCCGGGTGGTCTCGGCGTTGATGTCGTTCCTCAGAGGCAAGGGCCTTTGGATTTTCGCTTACTTAGACGATTGGCTTCTCGTCGCCAGTTCGGAGGTCCTGCTTTCACACCATCTTTCGCTATTAGTGGAAACAACCGAGAGCTTGGGATTCATGATCAACTGGTCCAAATCGGAATTCATTCCCTCCCGAACTCCGATCTACTTGGGTGCCCATTTGGATATCAAGAATCAGCTGGCTCGGCCGAGTCTCGAGAGGGTAGAGACTCTGGTCAGTCTTGCCGGGTTCCTCCTGAGCAGGCGGAGGGTTCGAGCCGAGGTTTGGTTGAGATGGCTGGGGCTTTTAGCCAGTCTGGTGGACATCTTGCCGAATTGTCGTCTCTTTATGAGACCCTTCCAGCTGCATCTCCTGAAATTTTTCAGGCCGAACCTCAGCTCCCTTCTGGTCTGGATTCCTTTGACGGTGGAGATCAAGAAGCTTCTCTCCCCTTGGACTAACCGTACCTTCCTTCTTCAGGGAAAGAGATTCAAGGACCCTCTTCCCTCAATTACAGTGACCACGGACGCGTCACTTCAAGGTTGGGGGGCCATTGTCAAGGTCGGATGGTTTCCGGATCTTGGGTCCTTCCGAGGCCGCTGCCTCACATCAACGTTCTGGGAACTTTTATCAGTTCTGTTTGTCCTCCAACGTTTTCGCGACCTGTTGGTGGGCCCGTTCGGTGTTGATTCTCACGGACAACACCTCTGTGAAGGCCTACATCAACAAACAAGGAGGACACACTCTTTGGAGTTGAACAGGGTAGCGTTCCTCCTTTGGGAATGGTGCAATCGGGAGGAGATCATCCCGGTGGCCTCCCACATTCCGGGGGAGGACACATCTGATAGCAGATTTCCTATCCCGAGGTCGCTCGCTGCCATCGGAATGGATGTTGTCCCCTCATGTCTTCGAGTTAGATAATCAAGGTTCGGGGCCTGGAAATAGATCTGTTTGCAACCTCTGAACAACAGACTTCCTCGGTTTTGCTCCCGAGTCAGGGAGACTTCGGCTTTCGTTCTGGACGCGTTCTCTCTTCATTGGAAGGGGTGGAAGGCGTACGCCTTTCCACCATTCAAGCTGATCCCTCTGGTTCTCAGAAAGATCAGGGAGGATCAGGCAACAGTGGTCTTGATTGCTCCCCACTGGCCTGGTCGGGCCTGGTTTCAGGATCTGTTGCTCCTGTTAGTAGGGGAGCCGCTGCCCCTTCGGCCGTACCGAACTTAGTCTCTCAACCTTGTCGGGGTTCTTCATGCGAATCCATCGCACCTTTATCTCACTGCATGGCCTCTATCGGCCAGCGGGCTAGGAGATGAAGGCTTTTCAGACCGAGCAGCTGAGCTGCTAGTTGAAAGTAGGCGGAAGTCGACTAGGATTGTATACAATTCGCGCCTTGAGGCTTTCTTTGCCTGGTGCGAACCTCTTGGGTGTCCCCCAAGAGACTCCTTGCCTCTTATTGCCATTTCCTTATTTCTCTGTTCGATAAGGTAGGTCTCTTTCGACGATTCGTGGATATCGTCGGCCTATTTCGGCCATTCATACTGGTTTTGCTAATGGGGATCGGTCTCACCTCCCCCCAGCTCTCGGCGTTGCTTAGGCCTTTTCTCTTAAAACGCCCTATTTTCTAAGCCCTTGACTCCAGCCTGGAATCTTCCCAAAGTCTTGGAGGCTTTGTCAAAGCCCACGTTCGAGCCTTTGAACTCGATTTCCCTGTTGAATCTATCCATTTAACAAGCTTTCTCCTAGCTATCGCCTCGGGCAAAGGAGGAGTCACTACATGCTCTCTCAATATCACCAGGTCATATTCGTTAGGAGAGACATGGGGTTCGGCTGATTCCTATCACATCATTCATTGCTAAGAACCAAACAGCCTCGTCGGCTCTATCGAGATCTTCATTCGGCCTCTGACGGGGTTCTCATCTATCAGAAGAAGACAATTCTGTGCCCCGTTAGGGCCCTCAAATGGTACATCACAGAGAACGGAGAATCTTCGCAAATCTTCACAGTTATTTGTTACTTCCGTGAACCCATAAGAGGGTTTCTAGAGATACGTTATCCCGGCGGATAGTCTCCGCAATCAAGCTGCGGGAGTGAAGGCCCTTGAAGGAGGAACTACTCCCAAGGCCCATCAGACCAGGAGCATCAGCTCCTCTTGGGCCCTATTTACAGGGGTCGGGGGAAGATATCTGCAAAGCGGCCTTTTGGCGTTCTGCGAATTTCTTCACCTCCTTTTACCTGAGAGACATCGCCCGCTAGCGAGAGGTGTTCTCCACCGCACCTCTCAAAGCGGCGGCGTCCTCCATAGTTTCATAACCGTATGGTTGCCCTCCCGTCTTTTGTCGCGTGCTGGTCGTAGCAATGGTAGGCAAATTATATTCTATTGAAGTAAATCATAATTACAATCTAATTTCATTATTTACGATATGGAAATAATACATTTGCCTACATTCCCTCCCTCCGTCCCCCTATCCTTTGCAAACACATACAAGGAAGTTTTTTTGGGGCGAGAGAGTTAGAGGAAGAGTATAGGATCGCATGCGGCCGCATCCTCGTCAATGGAGGGCGCTATTTAATGGGGGGTGGGGGGGTAAATAGGCAAATGATAGGGCAAAAATTTCGGTGTAAATTTCGATTTGTGGTGATTCGAGGTCGAATAGCAATGGTAGGCAAAGGTAATGGTAGGCAAAGCAATGGTAGGCAAATGTATATTTCCATATCGTAAATAATAAAATTAGATTGTAATTTTTATGGTTTATTGTAAATTTCAAACAATGAAATCACACAGATATGTAAAATGTGACCAATTGCAATCTTCTGCCAACTCTATTCTGTGAAATTGTTCATGTTACAACCAAAAATATTCCACAAAGATTTTTTCTTAGCGGAAAGCATCCAGATATAGGCCAACTGGCATGACTGGTACATGTATGTGTGTGTGTGCTGAGTAGGATTTTTGAATCAATTACCAATTCTATGAGATGTTTGTCCAGAAACGTAGAAAGTATCGCAAATTGTAAAACTCAGAAAGCTTAGTACTTCAGTACAAAGGTATCTCATTGTGCAGGGCATGCTGAACTAAGTTATTCTGATCTAAGCTTTGAAATGTGAAAAAGACTTGCAACAAAAGCTAATGAAAAGAGAGATCTATTTGTAGTCTAGCCACACATAGATGTAAATGGATGCAGAAATTACTTCTCACACTTTTATCGTTTGATGTTTTTCACACAAAATGTTAATTCAAGAATTAAAAAAATTGTTTTACAAGTAATGGTCCTGTTTCGTGAATAGTCGTACCCAAAACAGAAAGACACAATGGGTAGGACCACCCTAGTCTAATACCTAATAGTCTAATAGGATGGAAGAACCAAAGTTTGTCACAGATTGAAGAAAATCAAGTAAAAACTTTCCAGTAAAAAAAAAGTCTTAACATTTATCTTGTACATTTATATGTAAAATTGATGATGAAATACATTGAAAAAGAGGGCATATTAATCGTATATTTTAGAGTACAATTTAGAAATGTTTATATAGAAACAGAATTTTTTTACAAAAAATATCAGGCAAAGTCATTCCCATCTTTACAAACAATTTACTGCAGGGAATCTAAAGTACTTATTGAGGTTGTTTTTATTCCCAAGTCAAATTGTTAATAAAAAGGGAAAAAAGAGTATGTTTAACTGCTAGTCAGACAATTAGTCTACATTAAATTTGAACAATGTGGAGTATATTTGCAAAGTGATACATTCTATCTCGCAGACTGATAAAAGTGATAAATGAGAGATTACATAATTGATTTTAGTTCATCTGTTTACTGTGAGTCAACTTGTTTCTAGGGAATTGACATTGTTAGGTGATTAATCAAAGAAAAAAAACAACATAGGTTTGTTTTCGTCTGTGAAAGGGTGGGGCATAATGTAGCTAAATAAGACGTTTGCAGAGATGCCACTTTACCGGAAATTTCCTGAATTCAGGAAATTATCAAGAATTACGAGTTTCGATATATTTTAAGCCATTTTTAAAAGCTTTTTTTGTCCAAATTTGTGTGTTTTTTTTCTTCAGGATTTTTAGTTAATTTCAGGATTTTTTAATGTTACTAAGTGGCATCATTTTCACTAAAAAAATCCCTTGCAAAATTTGTTTTTTGTGTAATCTGCATTTGGGGAAGTTGTTTTAAGTTCGAAGCGTCATGAGTAATGAATATGGACGTCATAAGAGACGTAGATAATTTAGCGTTTGAGCGAGTTGGACGTACTTTATTGTGGTTTGCTATTCCTGGAAGTATGGAGGCTGATCAGGTTCCTGTGTTGCCTACAACACTTCATCTCGCAGGATGGAGTAAAGGAAGTAATAATTCCTTCAGTTTCAATCTCACGAGAGGATACCTAGACCTTGCCAACTGAGCTGTCAATCAATGTCATGATTAACCACGCAATTAGAATATTAAAATACTTAGATGTGATGCATAATTCTTGGAATGGACACAATTTTTTATTGCCTTTGTCATGTGTGTGTAAGACTGTTTTCTCTGTCTTACAGAATAAAGAGCCTGAGCTTTCGATCCTAGCAGAATTTTCGTCAGAGACAAAAAGAAAGCAATACAATTGAATAGGTACAATGTATAAGACCACTTGTTGTAGTATACTATTTTGAAAACAACAATTTGGACCATTTTGCAACTTATGGACCATATCGGGGAGGGGTCGAGTGCAAATGTTACACTGTTAGAGAATTCCCGATACCCTCCATTTATTAGTTCATTGCAAATATAGCAAACAATTTTATTGATGACCATACACCATACTACATTTTAGCTATCAAACTACAAGATTTGTTTTTTCGGTATTTGTGCTTGTATTCATGTAGAAATGACAGGGATCGTTATTTCTGTATTATATAAAGGGTCTTAGAGACATAATATAGAAGACGATATTCCTACTTGGAAATCAGACTATTTTCATAAGATTGCAATCGATCGTATATTACAGTCGTTTGTCAGGTCATTAGTCAGAATAAAATCTATCAATTTAAATTCCTGATTTTACTTCAAGAAATGACAAGCACCATTGTCTTCTTAATGTTCTGATGTTCTACAGGCATGGTACATGCTTATCCGATGAGTCATTTCAAAAGGGCACCCAAAGCTATGTTTTAATGGCCGCTCAGAAATCCTATACTTTTTCTTGGAGTTGAACTTGTAGCTTTTCGATATTAGTTTCACATCAATCAGATGCAATGAGATGATAAAAGTTGTATTATTATGATACAAACAAACCCCTAACTTGCTTTTTGTGGTGATGTACAAGTTATCAAAAGGCACTGCTTTATTACTATAGCCCGAAACCGGGAGATAAAGCACTATTTCTGATCCAATGAATTATCCCAGTCAGCGAACATCAGGCTTTTCCTCTCAAACAGCACTATTATCATTGCACTGCCACATAACTTGAGCCTATGTATTTCGAATTAGTATAGTAGTAAGCTAATTTTGCAGTTAATTTGCTTGTTAATTGCAGAATAGTTCACTAAATTGAGCCCAGTATGGGTAAATAAAAAAACCAAGTGTTGTTAGTTTACATCGGGTTTAACCTTTGAGCTAGCTCGCTATTTTAAAATTTCGGTCTGATGTAAGGAGTTTCATCATCACCTGAAGCGTGCTATTTGAAGATTTTGGGCTAGTGTAAAATCACCCTTTGAGAGCTTGTAGTAGGCCTACATCTTACTATTGTGACTGAGCTTTCAGGGTAGATACCTTTCCCAGCTCTTGTTATATCAAGTTTATCTACTTTGGCAGTAATCATGTGAATCGATGTGTGCTAGCTCTGGGAGACACTGAGATGGCAAGCTTTGATCTTCAATGAATGAAACATGTTCCATTCATTGAGTTTGATTACTATGAAGTTCAAAGTACTGTCGCCATTGTCGTCAAGTTTCACCATTTATCCATGAGAAAGATTGCGGAGCTAAATAGTATTTTCAGTCAATCATAATCTTTCCCATAGTCCCACTAAATGAAGGATGGTCATGGTATTGATAAATGCAAATCACGTAATTAGAGATGTGTGTGTAATTGTGTCTTTTACAGACTTGAATCATCTATCACACATGTTTGCCGACCCACCTATAATGCTATACCATCTGGAAGACAAAGATTTGACTTGGGATTGAACCCTGGGGTGTTCTATAGCCAGACAAAAGACTTAACCACTGGACCATAATATACATATCATATAGGCTTATAGCCCTACATGTTTATCTTAAAGGCAATCTTGCACGAGCATCGCTAAGCTAAAACGAGGACTGAAGATGCAATCTGTGTGCAAGCCGCCATTGTTCCACGAATCATTCGCGAAGAGCATGGCTTAATTTGCATACGGTTTTATGCAAACACACGCCAGCCAATCGCGATCGCGCTGCATATGAGTGCGATTAGCGTACAAGCGTGTGTGTGTGCATAGAGCATGCACTGTATCATCAGTGTTCTGATCTCGCACAGGCGGGGACAAGCTGCGAGCAGTCGAATCAATGCCGATAACAAATTGGCTCATGACTTCGGCAATCGTTCGGGCGTTCCAGCTTTCGGTTTTTGGACCACTGCGTAAGAGTCGCACATCGTTGGTATGAATGGGCATCTTGCAAAGTTCGCTACCGCGTACGTATTTTGAACTCCCTCTACACTATGAGGAACGTGCATCTTTAATATTTGTGATGAGGTCAAAACTGTCGTATATTATGATGCTAAACATTTGTTCTTCTATTTTATTTCTACTGTGTATTGATTAAATTTTAGTAATAGACTTCATCATTTGAATAATGTATTGAAGGCACATTTTCATGCTGAAATTTGCAGAATGTTTCTTGAACCTCTCTCTCAACAGAATATGGATACTAATACAATCCTGTGCAAAACCTTTTCTCTCTGTGACAATACATCTTAACAATGGAAACAATCTCAGAAATACATGTTCTCATTCTCTCCCCCAATAAGGCCCAAAACGGCTTTATAATGGACTTGCCTAGTACATTAGTACAATGAGTTCAAACATGTTGACCAATCGGTTTACAGGTTCAGAGCAAACAGACTGAGTTTGTTTTTTGGCTTTGCTCTTTTCAGTCCAGTACTTGTAGGCAGCTTTATAAAACCCATTCCAGTCTTTGTCCTGGGGATATTTAAGTGTTTGAGGACTTGTATGATTAATTGCAACAATGTTGCACATGAAACATTATCCTCTTGAGAAATAATGAAAAGTGTTTGAATTGGTCTAATAACATCAATAGCTGCTGGTCTGTGAAAAAGGAAAATTAAATTCTTAAATGTGTTGATATTTTGTTGGGTTTGCTTTTAACTAGACTCACAGTGCCATTATTTGCACTTCATGGATTTTTAATACATTCTTTTTGGGTCAATACAAAAGTGGTGGAGACCCTTTTCTGTAATTTCATGAATTGAAAAATCAAGCTTTTCTATCATCTTCAGGTAACCTTTTTTCAATCATATTGATTTTACAGAGAAATACATGTGTGCTATGAAATATATAGGCCTACATGTAATGCCTTTAGCCTTTTGCCATGCAACTCATGTTTGAGTGTTTCAAATCAAAACAAAATATTTCAGGAACAATATCTTTCAAAAAGCTATCGCTGTAGGGACATAAATTTTGACTCACAGCTCAAAAATGTTTATGGAGCGTTTTATTCCAACATTCCAATGCTGCAGAAATGAGATTTATTATAGATATTAAAGATATATGATTTAAGAAGTTATTTGAAATGAGAAAAAAACATTCTATATATCAAAATTCACCCTTGAGGCTCGTATTTCCCCAAATGAATCTGTCCAGACACATTTGGGAATTTCATTTGTTTATAGAAAATATTCCAATGTGAAACATAATCATAGATTACTAAAACTGCAAGTTTGCTATAGTTAATATTAATTATAACTATATAGCACAAATGTTTATTTTGGAAATGCATTTAATTCAATTAAATTTTGATTTAGTGTTTTTTACAATTGGTTTCCCTAAAATTTATCCTGGAAAATTCTGAAAGAGCTGTATGTTCTCCTTAAAAAAGAGAAATATATAGCAATTTCAATAAAGAAATATAACTACATAACTGCTACCTCCACCACCACCACCACTTCCATCATCCCCACCATCACCATACTACCACCACCCCCACCACCCCCACCACCACCCCACCCCCACCACCACCACCACCACCACCACCACAATCACCACCATCACACCACACCACCACCATCACCAACCATCACCACCACCAACCACCACCACACCACCACCCACCACCACCACCACCACCCCATCACCACCACCACCACCACCACCACCCAATCACCACCATCACCACCACCACCATCATCACCTCTACGAAACTTCATCTCCTCCACCAAACTTCATCTCCTGCACCTTTACCTGGTTACTAGAATACACTTGGCATTCTCATGACATGACACCCATTGAACAACTTATGCCAGTTGTAAATTAGATTTGCTGTTTGTAATATTAGATCCTTTTGACTTGTCTGACTCTAACAGGTAATAATGAAACAAGATTTCTCTGTAAAGGAAGATATTGTCTGCAAGGCTGTTCACTTCTTTTAAAATTACTCTGTCAGACTCGAAAAGTCAGCGATTGATTCTTCTTTGGAATTCGTTAGAGGTATAATCATCTCATTTTCCCTGACAACTGTATTTTCTGAATGAACAAACCGACACTGACTCTGTAAACTGAATTATGTCTTTGAAGCTGTCTCAGGTGAATGGATAAAATTGGTGCTTGTTAGCTTTCAGAAGGTGATGGCATTAACAGTGACCATTGCTTCTTTTCTCAGATCATGACCTCAGGATATTTTTTTTTATCAAGGACAGAGTTTAAAAAAAAAAATCATTAATGCAATAGCTCAGGTGTTGTAAGCAACCAGAAATTGTTAAAAAGAGATATTATGTTAGTATGGTTGTAATTGTATATTTCTAGACATTAACGAGTCAGGGAAATGTATTTTAAATGTCTAAAGTTTTATTCGTCTGTCCAGAAAATATGTTGGCCTGACAATTTTCTATTTAAAGGTGATTCGGGCGGGGGGGGGGGGGGTAGGGGGTAATGAATTCCCCTATACCCCAGTCTAGAGTACACCTGTAACCTATTTTATACCAATGTATTCATGTCACTTCACCTCAAAAGAGCTAACATCCTATCATAAACAACACTCATCCTGTGCTACTTCTGTCTTTATGATAACTTCCTTTTTATCCATCTATCTATCTGTCTGTCTTTCTCTTGATCCCCCATTTTGTATAAGATGTTAAACCCAGTCACTGATAGTACCTTTATTTCTATCATTATTTTCAACTGTATACCAAGATTCAATAAAATTTTGTTGTAAAATAGATATGTAATATTGATTGATTTATTCTTATTAATCTGCCAATCTTCATCTCTATCTTTGTCAATCTCTTTTTCTATCTCTCTGGTATTGGTAATCTCTCTTCCAATCTCTTTGTCTTAAAATATCTTCTTCTTCTTTGGGAATAGTGCTTTTCTTTACATTTCACCTGTGATTTGTACTTCAAAGAAGCGCACCTCTTGCTCTTTTAACCTTCTGTCTGATCGATTCAACAGGATTCCCAACTGGTTATGGCGAAGCTGAAAACTTTATTTCTCCAAGGTGTAATGCAGCTTTTCTTCAATTTCATCAGTTTTGTCACTTGTATAAATGTGCATCCATGTGTGCCAGATCTGGTTGATTAGGCTAAATTGCACTTCCCTTCTGTGTACTTAGGTATAGGTCTACTCAGTTACATGTGTCATTAATTTTGGCGACAAAGTTACCCTAGTTTAAATGAACTGAAATTAATTAGTATTCATGTAGAATATGTTAGAATTTTCATATTTGGTCATTAGAAACCTTATGAGAGATCTCTTATTCTAAGAAATTGTGATGTTGCTTTTTCAGTTATTCATCACATCCATATATCTCAGCTAGTATCCCAGATTTTCACTTTGTATGCCTTTCATGGACAAAAATATTTCCTTTATGAATTCATCCAAAGTACATATTTGCCATCACCATTTGGGTACATGCTCCACCCTCCTAATCTTCTACAATCCTTGTAGAATGTTCTTGATACATAGAAGATGGATGGAATCGGTTCTTGTTACCCATTATCGACTCATTTCACGACCTTGACCCTCAAAACATGGCATATGGTGGACTTGAAACCTAAGAATGAAGTGACCTTTATGTGACTCTAGGATCTCTGGGGCCTATACAGTGCGTCCCAAATAAAAGTAAACCCATCTTTGAGAGCCTCGTATTAGAATTGTATAATTAATGTGCCATTCATTTTTTTATATCATACCAAAGAGTAACTCATAATCTATCCATTGATTCCAAAATTATTTGTGTATTGTCATGGATGACTGAGCCCTTGAGTTTTTAAAAACTTTGGCTTTCTGATCATTCATTGTTTGTTTGAGGTCAGGCTTCTGACATTGTGTAAGTCCATTCATATTAAAGGGTGAAAGGAGTACTTGGACTATTTTTTTTTTGAAGTGCAAGTGTTGATTCTGCCCAAACTTGGTACAAGTCAATTTTTACGCTTGTTTAAAGCCCAAGTGCTGAGTCATCCAAAAAGGGTATCATTGAGTAGAATACGAGTTACTCTTTATCTTTAGATAAATATCAATGTCACAAGAGCTATACAGTTTTTATATATCAGGATCTCAAAGTTGGGTTTACTTTTTTTCTGGGACGCACTGTAGAGCTCTTGGGTTGGGTTATAGCTTTCCTGCAGGTGTAAGGTGGTAGCCAGATGTAATGAATCACCAGGGTTTGACCTCCTCAAGGTGAGCTCTAAGACATTTAAACTTGATCATGATGAGATGCTGAAGTCATTAGTATCCATTATATCAGGGAGATCCCCTCCCTTCCTGCTTACAGATCAAATAAGTTCAGTTCTCATTTGCCAGACATTGTGCGAATTTCCCATTTCGTTAGATACAATATTTTGCTATTAAGGGTTATCTATACCCTTTTTTCACGGGCCTTTTCTTAACCCGTACTATCATTAACCCCATACTTTCCTTTACCCCGTATTACTTATTTTCCTTTTCCGACGAGCCAAAATATCTGCCTATCCCCGGCTAAGAAAATGCACGCTGTTCTCACACAGAAATCGGTAACCCCGTACTATCGTTACCTTATGAATATTCATGAGCGCATCGCTGTGAGCCTCCGTTGTGGCTCGCTAGTACAGCATGTGCACAGCTGTTGGCTTAGCTGGGTTTCTGTTCCGACGAGAGTTTGTAATCCCGGCTTTTCACTTCGAACACCGCGATTGCCCGGCTAACCCTGCTATTTTGCAGGGCCAGAGAATCCCGTACTATAGGTGGGGTTAGCCTACTTTGCCAAAACGTCGTCGGAACAGAAAGTGGAATAAGCTTTACCCCGTACTATAGGTGGGGCTAAATGGCAAGTTAGTACTACCTATAGTACGGGGCTAAGGAAATTTTGGTATGTGAGAAAAGGTTACGGGTCACAAAAACTTTCATTGCAATGCATCATGGGACAGAATTCTAGTATATATAATTCAGCTGATTGCAGTGCCTGCTGTGCGATATTGATGTAAACCCAAGTTAAAAATGTGATTTTCACCAATGCCCCACAATTTATACACAAATCCTCTCCTACCAAGGATATTTACTTTGAGATTGAATGTTAATAGTTTTGGTTTACAGGGCGCGACAAACCCGCTTGCCCGCTTGCCCGGGGCAAGTGAAAACCACGGGCGGGCAAGCAAAATTTTATAACACTTGCCCGATCGGGCAAGCGGTGATTTTCAAAATAAAAATGTAAAAAGGGGACATTATCTCAGTACTGAGGTGGTAAAATCACAGTATTTCGTAATCGTATTTTCGTATTTGAGTAATCACAAATCGGGCGATAAACAGAAACACATATCAAAAGATTACCATGATTTCTTGTTTAGTTAATCAACTAAAAAGAAGTAAATTTCTACGCAACGGACTCCGTTGCATGGAGGCTGCCATATTGATTGAAAACGTAAACAATTAGCGCTAATTCGCCGATAGATGGCGCTAGATTGCTGCAAAATTAAAACCCATCAGCGCGCGGAGATCGCTGTTGTTTTGTGCATGTGCAGGGCGAGGGCTGTTCTGGGATCCGAGGGGCGCGCGTTTACGTCCGTGTGCTGTGTGCACCGTCGAGTCTCGTGTGTTTTTGTTGATGACGGCGACTCGAGCGCGAGGAAGACGATCATGGCTCAAAGAAAGATAGGAGATTTTTTTTGCGCAACGTCAACGAGCGGGAGAGAAAGACACTCAACCACCGACAACGGAAAAAACACTGACAACGGACAAAAGACAAGCGGCTGCTCCAGCAATACCAGCGAGCTCGAATGCAGAGAAAAGGCTGCGAGCAGGCAACACTCGAAGGCCTACTCCAACAGCCGCGGCGACGAAAGAAAAGAGGAAAAAATACGAATTTGTGTTAAACATAAATACTGTCTTCAAATGTTTTTTATTGACTCGTAATTAGATTAGACCTCCTAGAGGATCTATATTTCCTACAAAAATAAAAAGTCATTAAAAACAAAGAACATAAAAAGAAAATTTGGGCAAGTGGTTTTTCCTCTCGGGCAAGCCAAAAAAAAATCCACTTGCCCAACAGGGCAAGTGATTTTTTTTTTTTTTGTAGAGGCCTGGTTTATACTGAACCACAAAACAAACACAAAGTAAATTTTTCATAGTGTTATCATGGGATTGTGATTGAATTATATCCCATCTTGCATTACTATGCTAGAACCCTAAATGCACACATATTCAGGATGACTGTACCGTAAGTTTTGTCTGAACGCAGGGCTTGTGAGGTTGACACTTTCAAGTAATCCCGGTATTTCATTCTCGTCATATCGACCAGGGGAATAGGTAACATGATGAGGATGTGTGTAGGAAGTTGTCTTCGTCATATCTTGATCCTAGCGTGAGCATGCTGATTTTCATTGCGAAAGTAGCGAGAGAAAGTGGATATAGTATCGATCCAGACATGTTGTCATACGGATTAAGTATAAAGAAAGAAAATAATGTGCCCTACTTAAGCTACATGTGTTCTCTCGGTTGGTGATTTGAAATTTGTTCTAGATCTTATTTCTTTTATGATATGAATAAGGGTAATATGATATAAAAAAAGTTTTCAGCCTAGAGTTAGGATTGAGTTCAAGTTTGAAAGCTCTATGAATTTGTGTTCAACAGTTGTTATAATGTAGGTCTATAGAGCGTATGTAGCATAAATAGAAGATATTTAAGTGGCATATGATAACTATCCAATGAAGCATTCTCTTATCTTACCTTGTTTACACTGTGACTCGGGTCGCGGGTTCGACACGGCAATTTTATGCCATGTAAACGGGATCAGTGTAATCCGCGAGCCGGGTTCGACACGCCTTTTTTGCTCTGCCAAAATCGTAGGTTTCGATCCGGGAGGCGGGTTCGACACGGAAATTTTTATGAGTGTAAACAGAAAGCCCTGTCGAAGTCGATGACCTTGAGGTCGGATATGGACTTTGGCTATACATCGCAACACACATTAATGACGTCCCTTACTTCCGGGCATGATCTGGGAGCCGTGTTGAACTCACCTTTTTTGTTGTGTATAAACACGATCACATGTTCACTCTTTGCAGTGTCGAACCCTTACCGTGGATTTGATACGAGAGCAGAGTCTCAATGTAAACGCGGTATCTGTCATCATCCCTTTCATTACGAATTCATATTGTATTTGATTCCAATAATTGTCATTCATCTTGCTTGCTTGGTAATCTTGGATGTCACGAACTCAAATCTCTTTGGACACTCCTTGCACATAACTGTACATTTAATGTGCTATGTCCCATTGCCGAGATGTCTGTGAGGTGTCCCTGAGACTTTTGCCTAATGGAGGGGGGAAAAAAAAGAAAAATATCAAAAAGTTCAATTTGTTTAAAAAATAAAGCTTGTGTGAAAAACGCCTGTGAATGTTTGGTATCTAATGTCTTGAATTCATGAACCTGGCAGATACACTTGTACAAATCAAGCTACATGGATATCAGATGCTTGACAAGGTTAGGATGATATCTCTTGGGAGATGGATGGGTGTGTGTGGAGGAGTGAGTTGAAGAAAGATGAGAGAAAGAGAGAGAAGGGAAGAGACAGACACAGATAAAGGAAGAGGGAGAGAGAGAGAGAGAGAGAGAGAGAGAGAGGCCTACATAGAACTATAGAAAGTGATCATTTTAAAGAAAGACTGATGATAGACAAAAAGATCGAGATTAAAAGACAGATTTAAAGAAAGAAAAGCAGAGAGAGAGGGGAGGGAGAGAGACAGAGAGAGAGAGAGGGGGGAGATACAGAGAGAGACAGAGAGAGAGAGAGAGAGAGAGGGGGGGGGGAGGGAGAGAGAGAAAGAGAGAGAGAGAGAGGGAAAGAGAAAGGGGATGTGTGGATAAACATACAGGATGTGGGTGAAGGATGAGGAAAGGGAGAGAAAAGAGCAGAGTGAGAGAAGGTGGTAGAAAGGCAAACAATACACAAAAAAAAGGTTGGACGGACATGATTGTGAAAATGAGAAAGAAGAGATAAAGAGAGATAGATGGAGAATGAGACCAAAAGAAATGTCAAACAAGTGGGTGGAGGAATATAAAACTCCTATCACAACCTTCAAGTTTATTGCCACCGTGGGATAATGTCTTTCTTCCCCCACAATCTCTGCCATATTTAGCAGTTTTATGTCTGCCAGAAACTACTTTAAACACTTTTTGAAAAGACATTTTTACTTTGACCTTACATTTCAGTTCAAATAAAATGAGAGGATTATCATTCTTTTCACATACACACATGTATCATGTTAAAGAGGTAAACAATAGTTTGTTCTGTTTTTATATTATTTGCTGAAAGAAAGGGGCTATGTAGGTATGGTTATGTAAATTATTTTGACTTTCTCATAACTCTTGGGAAAAATTTGACAGATATATTACTATTAGTACCTTGCGCAGGTAGGTTGAAAGATTTATTATGAAGTATTGAGAAAGAAGGATGTTAAAAGAAATCAGGTTTGGACCATTTAATGTAATTGTAAGTGAATAATAAACAAATGTTAGTTAAGTTAAGCTGCTCAGTGAATACAAAAGCCATCATATATAAATTAGATTCTTTGTTTATATTTTGTCGCTATTTTGTTAGTCTGAAAAAAAAACCCATCTTCCATAGTTCATATTTCGTAATCATTTTAAACCAGTTTAGTTTTAGGTTAGGTTACGCATGTTCACAAAATATATCTGTGTGTTCACATAATGTGCCTATCTGCCATCAAAAGTACATCATTATGTATAGTTAGGGATACAAACAAAATATCATCAGAAAAGTACAAGTTATAGAGATGAAATCTTCAAAGGAATTCTTGTTTGCCAATATCAGTCCTGGGATACAGACAACAGATGTTCGTTAGACTTAGTTTCAAGTTGGTTTCAATGTCCATTTGGACTGGAAGTTTTCCATAGATTGGTCCAAATCAGCCATGACGGCTGGCTGACATGCAATCACATCAACCCTCCCTCATAGATGTAGATGGTGTCTGGATTGCTTAGAGTTCGGTCACTATTGACAACGGATACCAGTCTTTAGGAGACCGGGAGGAGGGAGTAAACTGGGGCAAAGAGTGCATTGGATTAAAGGATGCTCCAGTTGAAAAATATGTACAACATGGAAGTAATGTTACATTAGATACTTCCATGCGTACAACGTTTAAAATTTTGGTTGTTTTCCTGCATAAATTTTAAGTGTTGAGATTGTAAATGCTGATGCAAATAAAGAGATGGGGAGGATTGACGGACAGGGTTCTGGGACTGGGGTACAATGGGGTAGACTGAGTACCGTAGAGTGTAGGACTGCTCCATGTATTTGAATAGGTAGTTACTTGATTTCTTTATTGAAGGTGGCTTTAATTGAAAATCGATTTACAATTCATTATGATACATGAAAAAAAAATGGTTTAAATCTTAATTCCTGATCATAAAATTGTGCATGTTTGATTGAATTGAATACATGTAACTTGAACTTACTCGAACCACCTATGTATTGTTTTAAGATTGAAACCAGCTTTGTTTTGCAGGGAGCTCTTTAAAAAGCTCTTTGTTTCGTTCACTGCCATGTTATTGCCCGAGGGCCCACTTTACAAATGCAGAGTGCATGATCAAGAAGAAAGAGAGGGGAACAAATGTTACTTGTAAAATTTCATCTGTTTCAATTTGTTGTGATTTCGTTTAGAAATAAGAATTGAGCAATTTTCATTTCCTTCAGGTCAAATTCTCCCTAATGAAACCCAGATGATGTGAATTACATGGAGCTTTGGGAATGTAAATGTATGGGGAATATTTTAACCTTTGAAACAAGAAATATAGGTCAGAATCTCCTTGACATTCACATGGAGGTGGTTTTAACCAATGAATACATTTATAAAGTTTTACAAAGTATTTCAAAGTTTGAACAAAATTAATGAATTAAACCATTTTGACTATTTTTGAAAAGATTCTTTCAAATATATTGTAAAGAGTTTTACAAGATTAAAATAATATATGAATAATTTTTAATAAAAAATGATTTTAATAATCATAAATTATTATGTGTTTTCATTTTTATATTTGTACATTAGTTTTCTTAAAATGATTTTTATTAGCTTCAAAAGTTCAACATAGGTCACAATCATGAAAATGTAAAGTGCTTTTTTGGAAACTTTTGTATCTTGCTAACGGCATTAAGAGAACATTATAAGTTGTAGTAAAGAATTTACCTCAATGGTATTGTTCAAAATTGTGTGAAGCTGCCACAATGTAAGCGATTTTGTCATAGATAAAGCCTTAGAAATTAGCACAAATGATACCTGTATGTATTTTGTTCAAGGAAATCCTTTTGAATCAAACCAGCAGTGCACAATATCTTTAAAACTTAGTATTGTTGAGACACATTTGTCGGCACTTTTCAGGCTTCACACCAAGAACATTATCTCATGCCAAAAGCTTGTTCATAAAAATGTTTAGATGTTAGTGTATTCTTTATACTGGAGGTCACATTTTTAAAGCTTTTTTGGTTTCACACCCAAACATTTTCTGTTCGATATTTGTTCTGGAAGTAGCAAGAAACCTGGACAATCTTTTTATCAGATAGTCACATTCACAGAGCTTTTTAGGTTTCACACCTGAACATTTTCTGTTCTGAAGTCACTAGAAACTGTGAAATCGTTTGGAAAGTCACATTTTCAGTTTTTTTTTCACACCTCAACAATAATGTTTTCTGTTCTTTATTTCCTCTAGTAATAGCAAGAAACTGTGAAAATTCTATCTCAGAAAGTCACAATTTTTAGAGCCTTTTTAGGTTTCACACCTGAACATTTTTTGTTTAGTATTTCTTCTGGAAATAACAAGAATCATGTAGTATAGAGAATCACATTTTCAGAGCCTTCCAGGGGGGCATTTCATCAAAGGACTTGTCGGACGTTTTATCCGACAAACCGTTATAAGCTACTGAGATGCTTGCATCTGATTGGCTTAGAGTAGATTTGTCGGATAAAATGTCTGACAAGTCCTTTGATGAAATGCCCCCCTGGTATCACACCTGAATGATAGAAACGTTCTGTTATTTTTTCTCGGAATAAGAAGAAACTGAAGTCTTTAAATATTGGGAAGTCACATTTTCAGAGCTTTTCACACCTCAATAATAGAATTCATTATTTTTTTTTTTCCTTTAGCAATAATAAGAAACTGTGAAAACTTTGTCTTGGAAAGTTACAATTTCAGAGCTTTTTGGGTTTCACGCCTTAACGGTATCTCTTTATAGTAATAAAACGAAACCTGCAATTGCTGAAAACAATAAATAACCTTGCATCTACATAGAGACTGTTTGCAGGAGCAATTGCATGTTTAGTTTGATCCCATCCTTTTAGTGCAATAGTTTCTTTAGCTAACATACTTCAATCTCGCATTATTTACCGAGACACTATTAAAGAAAAGTAGAAGACATACAGCCAGGGGGTAAAGTTCTTCTATCCTACAGTTGAAATACAACCTGTTCGCCCATAACAAAAAAGTTTATTCTTTAACTCTACAAAGAAACATAGAAGTGATAAATGATTGTACAGAATCGTTCAATAATAAACAAAGCATCTAGACACCACAAGATTAAACAGGATTTTTTTTAAACTTAAGAATCACAAGTAGGAAGGAAGCAACCAAAATTTTCAATTGTCGGGTGGGCGGGCGATTGCTGGTAGGTCAGTTGCAAATAGCAAATATTGCGTATGTGGAGATAAGGATATCGTCCTAAATCCTGCAAGAATTGGGGGAGGGAATCTATTGTGTGGCCCTATTTACTATCAGCCTAATCTATTGAGGTACTTGTACATCAAACAGAGTAAAGACTTATTCAGCTACTTAACAGAATTCAGCTTTTTAGATACAAAGAGCTGCATTTAAACTATACTCATGATAAGAACATATGTTATTTCACAGGCTTATAATTACTCTTAATTCCTAAGCTGTATTTGATACCAAAACAATGTGAGTTTACAAACACTTTATTGTCCAGCTACTCATTGGAATTGCTTTTATCTTAAAAAGAAAAACAAAAAGGCAGAGCTTGTATCAAATACAAGAGCTGAATTTGAACTACCCATAAGAAGAAAAGTCATTACACGGGTTGATGATTACTTGGAATCAATTTATAGAAAGATCTTTGGTGGTATTTAATTGCTTTAACAAAAATGTGTTTAACCTACAAACAAAAGACGAAAGCTTTTATATCCTCCTTGGCTTTGAAAATTAAAGCATATATCAAAGAATTCTTTACATGTAGGCAAAGTTCAGGAAGGGGATTATCCTCTTACAGATCAAAGAGTCACTCCCTAATCTGTGGATAAGCCTCAATCTATAGGTAGTTACAGTAACTGTAATCATGATTATTATTATCACCAAGCAATTAGGCCTATTGTACATGCACGTTAAATGGGACTATTACTCGACTCGCCTTGTGTGGCCTACAAAAATATGTTTAGTATTGGGAATTGCTTATAACAGTTTGGACACCCAATGATTATGAGGCATTTAAACTGTTGTCTGTGGGAATTGGGTGGTCCCTGTATTAAAAATGGAAAAAAAAAAGAAAAGAAAAAAGAATGGACTTGTATTATTAACAACAAAAACAACCCCCTAAAAAAAACCCCAATAATAACAAAAACATAGAAGGAGAAAAAAAGATGATGTGCTAATGTCTAAAGCCATTTTCAGATGTTGTATAAATGCACATAAAAAAAAACAAAAAAAAAACAGAAAATCAATCAATCGTCATTATTGGTCCTGTATATCCCATAATGCTCTTCTGTCTGGATCAGATGATGCTGATTACATAATCACTTGATTTTAATCCTCGTCTTTCCTGGCTGAGGAGGTACGCAGGAAGATGATCGATTGCTGCAGTCTCAAATTGGCAACTTTATTGCTGACTGTTCCTGGCAGGTGCAGGATGGGACGTTAGCAGCATAGGTCTATATATTCATGATGTTGATTTGTCTTGGTGAATATATAGGTCACTTTGTGAAATATTTTGACATCACAAGCCACACCAAGATTTGCCATGACAAGTAGCTGACATAATGAAATAAAAGGGAGAATATTTCCTTTAAAATTCCATATTCAAGTTCAATGATATAATATGCAGAGCAGCCATGCTCCTGTATATTGAAGTGAGAGGTTCATTGGTGATCATTAAATTCATTTTATTCTTTGTTCTTTTCCCTCAAATAATGTTGACAAATTAGTTATTGAATCATCCACACATGTACATCTGTTTAGCCATGCGTAATGTTTAAATTCCTGAATTATGTCTCTTTGATGTTAATTTAAATTCAGAATATGATTATGAAATTTTATGTCTTGGTGTATGGGCACATGAATTTTACACTTGTCATCCATGACGTTATGGTCAGAACTTATACATCGTGGCTTTCACTACAAACCATCCTCTCTGCAATGCCTATGAAATTGTGTTAATTTCAGAAACCAATGAAAATATTGTTCAATGCTTGAAACAATATAGTAGGAATATTTGTTTATTTATGCATAATTTATGAAGGGAGCAACCTTGTAAAATAAAAAGAACTGATATAAATTACAGACTATATATACACTAATGAAATCTACATGTACTTACCTTGGTCAATCGGTCAATTAATAAGAACTAATATATTTTATTCTAGATTCTTGTCTGTATATTATTCATTGTTTTTGTCCTTTACTGATCTCTTAAGTACATTGGTATCACCTTGAAGACTTATGACTAATTCCTTATAGATATATTTATAGCTCCACCTGTCCTGATAACTGTACTAAACATCCAAGGTAGTTGGTGTAAATGTGTTGTGTGGAATTATGACGGTTGCTAACTGTAGATAGCTTGTAATATCATATTTGCTAATTAATCATAAACCCCTTCTTTGTGTTCCTTCCTACCTCTCTCTTTGTCCCTGTATAGTCTTGGAGGAAAGCAAGTTGTTTGGTGAAGTCCCTGAGGAACCCGTAAACTTCAAAGCCACACCCTATTCCACCCAAATATCCCTCCGCTGGGACCCTCCTGCTCCTGACTCCACCCCAATCTCCCACTATCTCCTCGCGTACGGGGTAACCATCCCAACCCACGTGGTAGTCGTAAGCCGCGACGTCTCCCGGTATACCCTCACGGATCTCGAACCTGGCACCGATTACGTTGTGTCGCTACGGGCTGCCAACGAGTTTGGACCCAGCGATGCACTGTCTACCGTGGCCACCACCAAAAATACCAGTGACCCCAGTAGTAAGTCCTTCTTGCACCGATTGTACCTATCCCAGCATGCCCTGCATGGTCACCAGAATGCATCATCGTCAATATCTTGTCGTTCGTCTCATCTACGTTTCATTGCAGTATGATCCTTGTTCCTGCATCTTCAAAACTAACTGCCATTTTTTCATCTCAAAGTTTATTCATTTGTCATGTTTTGTCCTAACAGGTCGTTATGTCATCCTGCTCTGGAGTTCAATTCACAGTCCTTGTATAAAGTTAACTCATCTATATATTAATATGCAGTCACAATATTCTAATCCTAATT
Source organism: Paracentrotus lividus (assembly GCA_940671915.1). Classification (NCBI taxonomy): domain Eukaryota; kingdom Metazoa; phylum Echinodermata; class Echinoidea; order Camarodonta; family Echinidae; genus Paracentrotus; species Paracentrotus lividus. Next base: position 19,754,955 of record CALNVZ010002974.1, on the reverse strand, counting down.
CATTGAATGATTGTTGATTAGAATATGTTTAAATTGTCCTTTAATAGACAGAATGAAGCCCTTGAATACTCGGATTGAAACCTGACAAGCATGGTGTATTAAAGGGAGTCAGATCGTATAGATTACTAACTTTACTTGTCATAACTGTATATAAATGTATCATAATGAACATGTTCATTTTAAATAATACATTTGATTAACATGTTTGTATATAATCCCTTACTCTATTGTTAACATGTCAACTGGAAGTCTTGAAGCCCTGTTGCATAAAATTAACCATCAATGTAAATTGGCTGTCAATGGCTATATGGTGAGGGGTTTTTTTAAATTAACATTTGTGGTAAAGTTATGATTAATATAAGTTTTATGCAACAGGGCTCAAATCATATTGGCCTAACTCCAGATGGCTAAACCTGAATTATATATTGTGCCTATACTGTTATAATATTCATCCAAATAAAATAACTCATAAATTATCTCATTCCAACTAATTTGAATATTTTCTCCTAGTTCTTATAGTCTTTTCGTAACAACTTCACTGCATGATTTGTTGTTAATCTGATGTTCTTTTGTTCTTATTTTGTTCTTTGTTATTATATTTATAGCTTAATAAATTTATCTATATGATATTATAAACATGATAGATGTTAAAACTGTATTTGTTTACTTATGTGGGGACCAGAATACTCCTTTGATCACACAGTTTTAGTCTTGAAGAACTAAAAGAATAGATTTAGGTCAATAGAGTGTACTGGACCATACCTTAACGGAATCCAAATGTTTATAGACGAAGGAAGTTATTACTGTTATCCCTCCAAAGTTAACAGTTTCATTCTATCAAACTCCGAATTATAACGGTGTTCCTTCTAGCCATTTCCATATTTCCGTAATAAATCAGATTATTTCTGCTATAGTGTTTGTCCTTACTTCAGGTCAAAGGTCACTATTGGGGTCAGACAGCAGTCACAGTCATTTTTTTATCATGCCCTTGATGATTATCCTCTGGGTATCATGAGGGGAGATTTATGACTTGTTTAGACATTGGTAGTGATCTATAGAGATGCTTGCCCTTTAGGCATGCCCAAGAAGAGATTGACTGACAAAAGTGACATAACGTCGTCGTTTGAGGAAGAGAAGGGCGTTAACCCGTTTTTGTGTTTGTGAGATAATCGCGTTTAAAGTTTTTGAGGGGGGGGGTGGGGGGGCTTTTTTAAATACCTTTTCGGGAGGTCACAAGAAGTAAAAGTTTGGTTGATGAATGAATGATAGATCTTTTACAACATATCTGAACAAAAATTAGAAATAAAGACCAATTCCAATTTTAGAACAAAGAAAATTACTTCTAGCCCTTCTCACTCTGAGGAAATAAAAAATGGCAAAAATTACATTAACGACCTTCTCTTTCTCAACCAAAAAAATGGCAACCTCGAAGGATCCAGGTTTTTCAGAAATAGAGGGGCTTAAATGGCAAATTTGAAAATACAGTGGGGGGAGGGGGCAGGGCACAGACAGAAAAAATCTGTATTAAATAGAAACAGTAGTGGGGTGCATGCCTCTTTAGCCCCCATTTGGATCCTCCTCTGAGGAGGGAACACAGAATTTTTTTTTAGGGGGATTAAAATCATGGATATGTACTGTATAAGGGGTTATTTTCGCGATGACTTTATTTTCACGAATTTCGTGAGTCAGTCATCGCGAAAATTTCCACTTCAATACAAGGCTATTTATAGTAATAAAACCGTCACCAAAATTGCGAAATTTTGCTCTCGTGAATTTCTCCAACTAGTCCAAAATCGCAAAAATATCTGTACGCGAAATATTTGCTTATACTGTAATAAAACTATGAGAAAAGGGGGAAGAGAGAGGGAAATGCAGAGAAATAGTTGGGGGGGGGGTGAGGTAGCAGGAAAATAAAAATTGTTACACGTAAGTGCATTTGAGTTTAGTTTTCTTGTTGTGTTTTTTGGTTTTGTGCATGTGCATTTGAATAAGATAAGAATAATTAAGATTTTAATGGCCATTGTTCTGAGACAAGTTTTGGGGTTAGTTGACATGTTCTTGAAAGATGTCATGAGTAATTAGACTTCAAGGAAATGAATCGGCCTCTTAATGGGTTATTTTAACCAGTAGTCAATCCCACTAACCCTAATTGGGCACCGTCTCCAGTTTTATGAGTCTTATGTAAGGTGTGTTCCAGAGTTGAAATGTAGAGTCGTATTATTTAATGAAATAGGAAAAAAAGCCCCTGTAAATGATGAAAGAGCCACCACAAAACAAGTTGTGGAAAAAGTTCACAATCAGGATAATATTATAAATTTTGATGTAGGAGAAAACAACTTTTACACTTTATTAATTCCCTCCGAATCTCTGCCGAGGATGCATAGTTCTTTTAGAAAAATGTTTTAATTGATACAAAATGGAAAGTATATAGGAGGTTCTAAATACCCCTGTATTCAAAATTTTGATTTGATTTTGTCTGACCCTCCCTCTCCTATTGTAACTCTTCTCAAGATGCCTCTGGTCATTGGCTGTGTAGCTTCTGAACATTCAACAGGATGATAGTGCTTTGATTCCAGTCAAAACTAGCCCTGAGGGAAGAGGAATACTGAAGATAGGGAAATATGTAGGATAGGATTTCAAGAGATTTCCGTTCTGCGAGGTAATCCCCAAACATTGTGAAGTATGTCTAAACTGACATTTTGAAGAGTACTCCCCTTGTCTCTGTCGTGGTCAATTCAGGATGTCCTCTAGTGGACTGAACCCTTCACCGTATACCAACTTCAGTCTGATAAAGGATGTCCTACATACATGTAATAGGCAATACCAGATTAACATAGGCCACAGTTTTAGCCTATATAACCTAAATGAAGTATTTATATGAAAAAATTGAATCATTAAACTAAAATTTTGCTTTTAAAGGTACATTTGATGTCAGAATGAGAAAGTTTTGAAGTAATAAACAGTTTGTTCCGCCCTGCCCCAAAGTACCATTAGCGGACTGCCAATGTGTAAATATGCATTAGACAAGATGAACAAAGGCCACAGTTTTAGCCTAAATAATCTAAATTATGTATTTAATTTAAAAAATTGAATCATTAAACTAAAATTTTGGTTTTAAAGGTCCATTTGATCTCTGATGGGGAAAGTTTGAAGCAATAAACAGTTTGTTCCACCCTTCCCCAAAATACCATCACTAGAAAACCGACATGTAAATATGCATTAGACCAGATGAGCTATAGGCCAATGACTTAGCCCAAATAGACTAAATTGAATATTTAAATGAAAATTGAAACATTTAACTGAAACTTCAGATTTAAAGGTCCATTTGACCTCAGAATGGGAAAGTTTGAAATAATAAACAGTTTGTTCCACCCTTCCCCAAAATACCATCAGCAGAAAACCGACATGTAAATATGCATTAGACCAGATGGGCTATAGGCCAAAGACTTAGCCCAAATAGACTAAATTAAATATTTAAATGAAAAATTGAAACATTTAACAGAAACTTCAGATTTAAAGGTCCATTTGACCTCAGAATGGGAAAGTTTGAAGTAATAAACAGTTCGTTACACCCTGCCCCAAAATACCATCAGCACAGCTAATAACCTTGTATTCCATAATGAGAGGAATCTGCTACCCACCTGGGTCATTAACACATTTACCTTATTTAAGCTCATATCCTGATTACTTCCTGATATCATTATGATTCAGGGATAATTTGTTTACTGATTGGTTAATTATACAAGCCGACAGCAGGTAGGTGTCTGGTGGGTACCTGGTAGGTATCGTTAAAGGGACTGATGTTTGAAATTAAATTTCATGATGTAGGGCCTATAGAGCATAATTATAAGCAATGTTGGTTTTGAATCATGCTGACAGACAAATGTTAGAGTGCTTTGTCACTTTAAAGGATGTAAGGTATGAATTAACATTGGTCCTTTGGAAAGGATGTTAAATAAAGGTCCTGTGTAAAGGAGGTCATACCTGTGTAGGTTAAAAACAAAGAGTAGGGTGTCGACCTGGTGTATGATCAGCCAGTTCATGGATTAAACAGAATTAAAGGAGGCAATTGTTGAATTCAAGAACCTAATTTACCAGGCATTTCAGAAATGATTTTTTTTGGGGTAAATACTCACATTATTAATGCACATCAGGACAACTACCTCCTAGACAATTACCCCCAGGACAACTACCCCCGGAATACGGTTAGGGTTAGGTGTAGATTTAGGGGGTAGATATTTGGTGGGGGTAATTGTTAAGGGGTAGTTATCCTAGAACCTATGAATGACATTTCTGTAAAAACTAAGAACAACACCAACTTTTGATCTTCCAACTGAAATTTCATGTGACTTTCATGTCTCTATCAAATTTTGTTGTTTAGCTTATTTTCTGATTGTTTACACAGACATGAAAACCTTGATGTTATGGGACCTGGGTCTTTTTTCTCTTTTTTTTCTTTTTTTTCCTCATTACTTTATTTTAAAATCCTTGTGGTTTAATGTCTTCCTTCCTCATACATGAGGTTGACCTTCAAAAATGTTTTTGTTTTTCATACCAGGCAAGATGGCACCAAAAAATGCTTAATAAACATATACAATTTAGAGTCAAATTTCCCTTGTGAGGTCAAGAAGCTTGAATTATTATTTGAAAATGGAATAATAACCAAAGTTGTGTTAATTCCGTGGATTTTACTATTTCTTTTAAAGATTCACTGTCGATGAACACCAGCTTCCCCAAATCAATGATTCATATGATTCCAGATCATAATCCAAAATAAACATTACCAGGTAGATATATTCAGGAAGAGATTGTTTAATCTATGTCAGAGACGGTTTTTCGCGTTTTCCTGCTTCTAAAGAAATAGAGGTGTACTTTCTTTTCTTTTTTAATGTCCTAGGGTCTTTTCAAAATACCTTTTATATAATCTTCACCAGACAACAATGTGGCAATAATTCTAACCAAAAACAAACAAAGTCATTGTCTTGATTTCTGGGATAGACTTCCATGTCAGACATAAACTGTTTATTTAGATTTTATCACTCATGTGTGGTCAGGATACTTTCAATAGCTGACAGGAGATTTGATAGCTCAGTTGTCTGCAAGAGTAGGTTTAGAGTAATGGTCTAGTATTCGGGAGGTCCAGGTCTCAAAACCAAGACCCTTGTTACATTTATTTTTAAAGCTACCTCGATTGGGACTGGGTCATGTCCAAGGTGGCTTTGGAAATAGGTATGAAAACTTGTCCTACCTTTTTCGTACCCAAGTCCCCTTCCAAGTGTGCCATATCGGAAGGTAGTCCCTGAGGTAACTTTGCTTTTAAGCAATTAGGCCTTCGTAAAAGTTCCAAGTAAAAAAATACACATGCATTCCTTTAGTTCACCTCTTTGTTCTGGTGTTACTCTCAGGTGTGAAAACATATCTTTCCACCCTGCCTGGAAAGAAGGTTGCTATTTGAATGTTTGTTATTCCACTAAACAGAGAAAGTGGGAAGAAATGATAGCTGTGAATTATTTGTTGATATTTCAGTACCTACTTTTGGAGCGAATAACTGAAAGAGACAGCACTGGTTCTGGCAAGACAGTAAATCTCGTTTCGATCCCCATCAACGATTGCCTTTTCATTTATCGGTTTACGGCAGGAGCTTTCATTTTCACTGCTCTATTTTTTAAACCAAAGTGATGATGGTGAAAGGTTCTATGTTATCTCTGTATACAAAGACAGGAAGAAATGGTCTTAAATGTGGTCTGCCTTAGATCACATACCTTATGATATTTATAAAGAGAGAAACTCCTCGATAATCGAGCCCAGAATACTTTTGTGAATATATGTGGTATGAAAATATAATCATCTCCAGTAGGTTAAAAGTAATGGAGAGAGAGATTGACGGAGCAGAGCTGAAGACGAGATCTCAAGAATGAAATGATATCCTGATAGAAATGTTTTATCCGCTGATTTGTGAATTGGGCTAAGGTGTTGAAGATTGGACTTGGGAGTACATTTGAAACTTGTCATAACGAGATCCTTGCGGTGATGGAAATTACCTTTTAAATTAGGAATCTCTCAATCTGAAAGAAAAAACAAAAAACAAAATAATACAAAGAGCTTGGAACAGCAAAATTACATTGTCTTATCAAGAACCTTGTTATATCGGACCTCTTTATAATGAGTTTCCAGTGTACAAACTTTAAAGCAGTATAGAAGAAAAGATACTGATACCCAACATTTTGAAAAGGAAGATAGGGTTTTGTGAGGCAGAATGAAGAAGATTCTACTTTGCAAGCAAGAAGGTCGTTTCTCATATCTTTACCAAGATAACGCCCTTTCAGCTCTAAACAAACGGATAAGAAGTTGACTTTGGACAAGATTGATGGGCTAGGGTTGCTTGGTGTTAGTGCCAGGCCAGGGATGCTACAATCACTGTCAAGAAAGCAAATACAAGGCTCGGCTTGATGACTCGTTAGATAAACATGGATGCAGGGAAACCCTGATGACCTAACACACATAACAAGCATTCCTCCCCTCTCACAGCTAATGATAATAATGACCATGTCATAGATAGCCCCTCTCGTCTAATAACCGGTGTACAATTACAATGCCATATAAATAGCTTGCATTTAGGCCTATATGTGGGGCTAATATGTGTTAATCTACTAGCTGTAGATTTGCTGTTTGACGGAGCCACGGAGGTAAAAGAGCGACGGAACCGACATAAAGTGGGCCGCTGTAGATGATTTATATCATTTCAAAATCTCCCATTTTCTTTATAGGCCTAGATATATAAATTCTGTCAGGGCAGATTCTTGTAATGATTTTAAATAATTTAGCATAGTTTGAGGAAAGTTGTTAATAGCATTTAGTAATGAGTATACATGGGGGGGGGGTTGTTTAATTCTTTAAAAGGTCAAATTTTCTTGTTGGTGGAATGATGGACAATTTTCATGTTTTTCAGCATTTCAAAACTATGCTCATGCTGTTTTAATACCAGTCTATGTGTAAACATATTAATAACTATTCAATGAGTCATCATTTGATATGAGATGCTTTAAAGTATTAAATGGCTCAATATATAAACATTGTGAAAGGGCCAAAGCCCATTAATCTGCCATTTTATGGATTTCTGTCTTTCACTGATAAACCTAGGGAAACGATGTTTGTAAGATGATAAATATCTCATCTGGCCCGTGCTGATTATGTACAATATCAAAAGAAAATATGAAAAATAAGTTAATAATCTTTTGCATAGCTTGTCACTTTAAAATTAATAGTCTTGATTTGTTTGATATTGGAGCAGTCCAACATAATATATGCATGACCTCTTTCTTCCTTCAATCATTTTGTGTCACTGCTGAAAGCTCCATATTTATTACGGGTCCTTTGTAATTTTCAATAAATTAAGAGTTATTTATTCATGGCATTGTCTTGTCTCTCAGATGGTGTCGAAAAACTAATTAGTCTGTGATTTCGATATGACCAATGAAAAAAAAAAAAATTTGCTGGCAATAGGCCAGGTATAGTTGCAAAACAGTTCGAGCTGGAAATGGCACTACAAATCTGGATGCAGTTTTATTCAATTGAGACCTTTAAATTTCTCTTTTGATAGGTTAATTATACATGTGGATTGTTATGTCTGATATCTGATGAAATATGACTGAGGTATTTTTCTGAGATACTTTGGTAGTCATTAGGCCTATAAATAATGGGGGCTTATTATATAGTAGACACAAATTTGGAATCCTGTTTAACATGGAGATCTTTCATCACTACCCTGTACATTCAAGCACATTTTGTCTCTCTTAGAGTGTGTTCAATGTCCAGTTTCAAATTTATACGCCAACATGAATCATGATACAAAACGCAATCACAAAACACAAACACAAACGCGATCAGCGGTGCATCGTTCAGTGTCCAAAATTTAAACGTGTTTATACGTCGATCGTCTTTAAATTCCCCACTCTCAAAAAACAAATATATTCTCCTTTTTTCAATTGCACCGGAAGCTTCCATTGCGAGAGCACATTTAATCACGTTTGAAAACTCAATCCTGTTCAATGTCGCATTTCGTTGCAATCGCGATGCTCAAGGTCGTAAAATTTAAACCGATTGCGTTTGTAAACGCATCTTTTTCGGCGTTTAAATTTTCGGCGTTTAAATTTTCGGCGTTTAGATTTTAATTGAGATTTGAAACACGTTTATTTTTACGACCGGCGATGGGGGACAATGAACACCCTTTTGTTTTTCTTTATATCAGCGTTTTGTGTTTCCGTTTTGTATCATGATTCATGTTGGCGTATAAATTTGAAACTGGACATTGAACACACTCTTATACAAGAGTAGTCCTCTCCCATAATGTCCCTCCTGATGGCAAATGGATGGGTTAAAAGAAAAAAGAAAGAAGTTCATCAACATTCTCTTGGGCTCTGAACACCATCCCGTGCATATGGTAAGGGATCCCAAAATCTATGCCGAATCTATGTAAGTCCCACTCACACAAATAAGTGTAGCCCTTTAGATTTTCACCTCCAATTATAACATTTAATTAGCTTGTATGAATGATAGATAGGCCTATACACAAAGAATGATGAATGTGAAAATTTACTTGAAGTAGGTTAGCAATGAACTTTATGACAGCTGAAATAACCGAAATTCTTTGAATATGAAGTCCTATGAGTGAAGAGGCGTCATACATCACTATAAATATGGTAATTTGGTATTTTAAGCATACAGTTATTCTTCCATAAAATGGCTATATAGAATGCATTTATATAAACTAGGACAACCCCAAAAAGGTAAAAGCGTCATTGGCGCGGTTTCCAAAGGCTGCATGGGGCTGATTTATTTCACAAGTCATCAATTAAATTGTGTTCAGTGTTTACCATAAACTACACCCAGCAGCCCATGATGGTGTGAAACCACAAGCTACCATTTCCCTCATGCTCATGCTTTCTTTATTGGATTCATAGTATCAAAGAATAGACATCTTGTGAAATCTCTGCAGGCGATAAAGGGGTTGTGTACTCTAATAAACTCCACTACAAACACGCCCCATTTTGGTTTCTAAACCCGCAACAACACCCACCCAGATCCAGCCATGGACACTACCTCTGGGCCCAATTAAAGGTACAATTCTGTCCATTTGAAAGCAAAAAGGGTGTTAGTTCAATGTAGAAGTTTATATAAAGCTGATGCATTTCTGAATGTCACTGGATAGTTTAACATGATATGACCATGGATGAAGTGTAACTTTGTTAGAAATATTGTGTCCCGTCACAATTTATAAAAAACATGCTTTCAAAAGTTGGGTAGTACCTTAGTGTCTTTTTTTATTTGATTTAAAACCTTTTCTCATTGTAATGTTGCTTAACTTCATGCAGATGTTAAAGTATAATCACTACTAATGATTATCAGAAGACTCTACCACCTTTCTAAATTGTTTTTAGAAATCAGAAGGGCACTAACCTTCAGAACTAACTTTTTCTTGCTTTATAGACATGTCTGGCACATAGAAATCATCTTTTTTCATTTAGCTCTCAAAATGCATATAAGTTATGCAATATTTTGAGAACAGACACTGACTAACAAAGGGCTAACAATGACTTTTTAGGGGGTCCAGTTTGATATTTATGTCCATAGATCCTCTCTTTTTTTCTTCTTTTTTTTTTTTCTTTTTTTCCTTTTTTTTTTTTTTTTTTTTTTCCTTTTTTTTTTATTTGGGGGGGCGGGGGGGGAGAGCGTGGGGACTTTAATTCAATGAAGGGGTCCATTTAGCTGACTCCCTGATGCATGCAATAGAACTGGAAATAGGAAGGTACTGAGACTCATACCAGTGTGTGAACTTTCTTTTCCAAACTTAGGAAGGGATATTATTTGTCCAGTCTTTTATGACCACATATTATTTGTACTCTTAGCAGGTGGTGGTATAGGTCCTATATCTGGATGTGTGAGTCATTGCATGAGATGACCACCTTACCACCCCTGCGTGTTTGGCGTAGGGAGTAATGCAGTTTTGATGAGGGCAAAATATATAGAATGGGTGTTCTATTGGTCCTAAGGGGCGTATGAATGGAGCCACTTTCAAAAACTTTGGGGTCTTTATGTATGGATTTCACAATTTATGATTTTGACTTTTTAAGCACATAATTCAAAGACTGACTGAAACGCACTGAATAATTAAAATTAATTCCAGTGCTGTGAAAATTAATGAAAGATTCATCTATCAGGAAAAAAAAATAGAAAGAATAGTTAGATGGCCTCTTGTTTATTTTGACATTGTTAATTTAATAACTACTTAAATAATATGCACAAACATCATTCGAGTGTGGTACAAACGTTCACAATTTTTGGGTCACAAAAGTTTTTGTGTTAAAGTGACATTTCATGTAAAGAAAAACACTAGATATGAAGATGCAGACCCAAGTTGTCAAGGCAGCAAAACAGCAATACACAAAATTATAAAGAATGAGATATGATAAATGGGGCTGTTAAAGAACTAGGCCCTAAATACTTTTTAAGTGACCATTAATTGAAAAAAGTGGCAACTCTCTTGTTATTGAACTCCATTGAGAAGGGAATCTGTCAGTAATTCAGAACACAAGTCTGATTATTTTCTTACCCCTATTTTGAAACTTCCCCTCTAGGTGTTACCCTTGATATTACCCCCTCTCATCATATTCCAATATTTGACCAAGTATCTACATGAGCCTATCAGCATTGTAGAATGTATGAGTCATCTTTAAGTAAATGTTGATAGATGAAATATGAAGGATAAACCCCAGTTATAAATCGGTTCCACCTGCGGGCAGTTCAGACCCCCTGAACAATCAGTATTCTGTGGGGGAGATTTAGGAGGCAAGTTTAATGGTAGAGGGAGTTATTCTTGACCACCTCCGTAGTGTGTGGTCAGTAGGGAGATGGGCTGGACCAAGTGTTCCCTTTAGTGCTACAAGGACTTTAGGTGTATGTGAGAGTGTAGGAATTAATGCCTCTCTGGCACTTAATGGACAGTATGAAGGGGGAAAAGGAATAGAGGAACTAAAGGCTAAATATGGATGAGGGAACGAGGGAGATCAAGGAGGCAGGTACTGGAAGGAATACCAAAGAAAGATCTCTTTATGATTTGGCTTGAATAAGGATCAAAGAAACAGCCAGACAGATAAATGAAAACAAATAAACATACAAACGAAATACAGAGGAAGATGTGCATTATTACAGACATGTTCAGTGAGACAAACTTGATAGAAAACCCCCAAAGAAGAGTACAATACCAATGCAGACAAGAAAGTTCAAAGGGAATTTAAAAAAAAAATGAAATGAATAAAGAAAATGTAAGAGAGAGAGAATGAAGGGATGGAGAAAAGGAGAGGGTGTGGGATACAGAGAGCAGATAGAAAGAGACATGAGTAGTTGGTAATAACAAGCAAAAGAGACATAAATGGTTAAAATGACATAAAAATATTGATGGATTGCCCATCAGAGATTCATGTTTAGAAATGTTGCAGTAAAAGATGGGCAAACATGGATTCATAAGAAAGGAATTTTTATTGCTTTAGATGATTGATGTAGTAGACACATTTATGATGTTATTTAAAAATGATATCTGAAACTTAGTTTCATATATCAGAGAATCTATTCTACATTTTCCTCAGTTTAGAACAGGCCAATCCTTAGACTGTAATAAAGTACATTTGTAGTAAGCAAATGTATTTTGTGCAAAACTGGTTGTTTTCGTTAAAAAGGAACAACATAAAAACATTATCTTCCATAACATTTTATATCAACAGAGCTATCAACATCATTTGCTATGTCAAGGCCAGGTAATGAATATTAAATCCAACTTTAAGAGTTGTTTGTGAACTTGAAATTGCAGTTAATCCACGAGCACCCCTATGCCCTTTGAATCCATGTCAGTGACAAATATCACTGTTGATATATGATGAAAGCGTCTTTTAAGGGAATAGGTTATTGATGAGAAGTCTTTATGAGATCAATGTCATGGATATATTTCTATCAAAATAAATCTATAGGCCTTGTGGCTGAGTTATCAGATAGTGAATATGATCTGGCCCTTCAAAATCTCATTAAAATACCTCAATAAAATGATTAAAACCACAGCCTCTGTTCCTGGAGACGGATTTGTTATTTGAAAATTTTTTAAAAATAATAATAATACTAATTACCAATTTTTCTACTTGACTTCAGAGGTGTATTAGTTATTTTGCTCAATGATCTATTCAATTTATCGCTGTCTAAAAATTGTTATATTTACAAAAGTTTGGTTTGAAAGAATATGTATGGAACAGTGATCAGTCTCGTATACGGCATTAATTTGATTTTAAATTTCTCTTTTAGTAACAATACTTGTCCTTATTAATGGACCATTAGTCTTGCCGCCTGTATTCTTGTGAATTTATCATAATACAGTTCCTTTTCAAATATATATGTTAGATTTAATTGAGGCAGAAATAGAGAGGATAGGTGGCAAAACAAAGCGATTATTGATACAACGATATGTCAGAAGTAACCGCTCTTTTGAGAGTCTATCGTTGCGCCGTGCCACTTCACAAACTGCTTTATAATTTGACACCAAATCATCAAATACCACGGCTCATTTCAGATGCTAAATGGGTGCCTTGCCTTTAACATGAGCTCACAGAATGCAATTGTTACATTTTTGCTCTCAAATAATCTCTCTTTAGAATAGTGTATAAATGTTTCGGAGAGACGAAAATAATGCCCCGCCGTCATCCAATTGGGGCTTTTGTTGGGTGACAAAAAGACCCTGTATATCTAAACATGTGCTTTGAATGCCATTCTGAGATGTAGAGGGAAAATAACCAACCTTGCAAATTAGGAACGATAAATCAGTGGCGGCAGTTCCCTTTGAAAACCAACCTCAAAAACTTGATCAAAATATCGTGAAAGTTCAATTGGCCTTGGGGTAGATTTCAAACCTTTTCATCTTTGAAAAGTTTTTGATATCTGTGTGAAAAAGGGATCAATATTTACGAGTGTCTCTGAGCTAGACAGTAATCAATCTTTTAATGTCTGGAATATGGTAATTATAAGGGGACCCATGGGATCTAATATTAATATCAGACAGATGAAATGGAATATCATACAATTCCATGGGGAAATGCAAACTTATTTATACTCAACCTCTATTCAGTGTAGTCTAATATTGTTAATACCGTACTATCAATTGTTATTTAATTATGTTTCTAAAGCCCATATTTTCATCAGTATCTTTGAACAAGACAATCAAATTTCTAAGGACTAAATAAACTACAGGGAAAACTCCTTCATTGTTCTTTTTTTTTCAAGCTGAACATTGTAATGTTTTAGTCCCCTCCTATTATCTGACTTATTTGATCAAGCTCAAGGTTAAATCGTAAGGCTGAAGCTCAAGCTGGTGTAGCATCAACTTCTTCCTTTAATTGACTGGGTTTCCCCCTTTCCACCACATATTGTGCTGTTAATCGGGCTAGAGATAATAAAGCACCACCTATTGAAATATATGTTGGTGCAGATCCCTGGTAAATGCCCTTTTTGTTCTTTACAATTACATATCATATTAAGACGTTTGTGTTTTATATCTGTTTGACATTGGTAAAACATTTCCTGTGAAAACAAACCCATTCACCTTTATCTGTCAAGGTTACAAGGGTTTCCTTTTCAAACTGAAATACAACAACTAAAACAAGTTCATAGCACTTTGGTCCAACCTGTTACCTATCTGTTTCAGACATCAACATGAAGTTGCCATGGAAATAGGTTTTTCTTTTAAGACTTCTAATTTCACACCGAAGGTCTACGATGATTTTTTTTCTCTTCTTTTTAAGTTACAGAACATTTTCAAGAAATGACTTATGGTAATGATCAAATTCATGGATGAAATATTTGAAGAAACTTATCTCTTTTAATTTAAAGATACTTTGAAAAAAATACTTTCCACGGCTTGCAGTTCCTGCATGAATCAAACAGCGGTTTTGCTTTATGAGACTCGTACATCTTTTATCATTTTCTTCCGTTCAATGCTTATCTTTGCAAAACCATTGCTCCCAAGCAGAAATCTTTATTTTATCATATTTCTTGAGTTACCAATCTAGGCCACCCGCCAAATTTCTTTCACTTATTTCCATGTGCGATTCATTCATTTTCTTCTATATTCTATCTATGTTTTTCCTGTTTTAAAAGAAAATCTCAGTCGATTCACCAAAAAGATGGATGCCGTCTGTGAAAATTGAATAATAACTCCAGGGTGTTGAGAATGAAGTCACGATGTTGTGTGTTTTTGAATCTCGATTAAATCGTCAAGACTTGCCAGGAGGGGTGATGTGTTTTCTCCTAATTTCTGGGTTACAAAAATAGTCTGTTGCTTGGAATTTAATGGAAAGCATATAATTTCTGTCAAAGTCTCTCTGTGTATGTCCCCCTTTCTGTAGTTCTCTCTTCTTTCCCTCTTATTTATAAGTTGCGTTGACTCGTACTAGTACATATTGGTTATGGGGGGGAAATTGATGTACATTATAAGACATTGGAATAGTAATGTAATTGGAGTAAAATAGTTGGAATGATTTCTTTACAGTTTACTACAACCCCTTTCATAAAGATTTGTTTTTGTTGTTTTTTGTTTTTTTGTTGTTGAAAATAAACAAAACTTTTCATCAATTTGCATTCATTTATTGCTTTTAACAATATGAAATTACTTTGTCATCAATAAAATTGACCTTGAATTTGATAGATAATTATATTTGGCATGACTCAACTCAACTCATCATATTATTTTGGGTATCAATCTTCAATATTCTTTGGGATGATTTAATAGTTTCCTGCAACCATATGAAAACAATCTGTGTGAGGCAAAAGTGCTATTTCATAATGTTAAAGTGCTATTTCACTGAGGGCGGGTGGAAGTATAAATATGTTATTTCCCCTGTTGATGTTTAGATGCAAGGATTTAATTCTTGATCTGTCACTCAAGATCAAATTTTAGGCCACATAGGAAACCGGAAACAACTGAAAATAGAAAAAATATGTAGGCCTATGCATTCCTGAACCTGGTGGACACAAATTTCTTGAATATTCAATAATAAATATAGATCTATTGCTTTACTCTGTGATGAAAAAGAAAACAATGGAATATTGTTGTCATTTCAGCAGGGAGTTATGCCCCAAATGAAACGTTAAGAAACCCTCATGAGAAAAGGTTAGGCCTACTTAAACTGGGATGGATTTGATCCAGCAACACCCTGTGGTATCCTTGGAGATTTTCTCCGAGGTGGTATCCAGGTAGTGAGCCAGTGACCACTAGGCCATGTTGGGTCCATGACATACATGTAGATGCAAAGGATTAGAAGATATATGTCACATGTTGTGCACTCAGGCTAACTAAATTAATTGGGGAAATTGAGCAATATATTAATCAATGACCTCTGTAACATTTTAGAAAAGTAGACCATTTTGACTCTGATTCAGGGTTACTATGAAATAAGATGAAAGGACATCTTACATGCTGTGGTCAGAACAACCCTAATTTTCGGGCCTCATAAAACGGAATCATCTGGGATTAGCTCTTTGTACAAATCCCTTACATGCCTTACAATGCATGTGAGTCAGTGGTGTCAAACATGTTACTGACTGCACTTCTAATACCCCATTCACAGTGGCCTCAAACACCGCTACAGTCCCGGGACTGTCCCGGGACTGTAGCGGTGTTGCCCTCAGTGTGAATGCTCGGACCCGCTATAAACTATCCTGGGATAACCTCGCCCCGCTATAACACCGCGATAAACTATCGCGCTCAAACCTTAGTAACAGCACCGGGACAGTCCCGCGGCTGTCGCGGATTGCCTTCAGTGTGAAGGCACTCGGCTACAGCACCGGGATAAAAAAACAATGAAAAACATAAGAATTTCCAGAAAGAGAGTGACAGAAGGATAAAACACGGAAAAACATAAGAAATGATAGAAAAGATAAAGAAAGAAGGTGGAAAACAAAAAAATACATAGGAAATCATAGAAAAGAAAATGAAAGAAGGTGAAAAACAAAGAAATACATAAGAAATGAAGAAATACAATATAAAAGAAGGAAAAAACAAAGAAATACATAAGAAATGATAGAAAAGAAAAGGAAACAAGGAGAAAAACAAAGAAATACATAGGAAATGATGAAAAAGAAGATGGAAGAAGGAGAAAAACAAGGAAATACAAAAGAAAAGCAAGCATTTTGTTTCGGAGGTCATAAAAATGGCACGCTGCAGTGTGAATGGGTACATGAAATTTATCCCTGGACTGTCCCGGGATAACTTTTCCACTGTGAATGCATTTATAGCGGGTTTATAGCGGTGTTGCCGTCCCGCGACAGCACCGCGACAGCACCGGGATAAATTTGAAAACCACTGTGAATGGGGTATAAGGGTGCCAGCAGACTTTCACTCTGATGTAAATAGAACCAGCAAAATGAGAGAAACATGATGACGATAGATTCTTCATCAATAAAAAATGTATGAGCCATTAAGCATTTTTTTATATGAATATTAATCAATCACGACCTTGTAGTGTATGGTAATTCCTTAAAGCGAGAAAATACAGACTTTGTAACTCTTAAGTGATGGGCCTTGCTTCAACGACTTTGATTTTAGTAAAGGGACTGAAGCTAGCAGACTGGATGTGGTAAACAGTCAAGGTATCTGAATCTGTCACAATCCAAGGCTAATTTCACGTTAAATGTGAGAATCTGTCAAAATCTGTCATATTTCTTCAATTTGCGGTGTCAGATGTCGCATTCCACAGCGAGGCAGGTGTGATTAAAAGAGGGTGGTTGAAGAGTGTGAAAAGCAGGCATAGGACAGGTGTAATGAGCTGGATCTAAAGGGTGTCTACTGAGAAGCAGAAAGACGTTAGCTGACATCCAATAAGGGATAAGAGTTTGAAGAGTACATAAAACCTAGTCTGCAAGCACAAGCTCTAATTTTGAACATATTAGGTCATGTCTGATGAAAGACTAGTCTATATTTGATTTGATTTTATTTTATTCGTCAAGTGTACACGGTGTAAAAACATAGATGAGAGAATAAAAGAAACACTGACAGGATTGCCCATGATAGCCAATGTCTGTGGCAAAATAAATTCCCAGGCCAGCTACACAGTATAGCAGATCCAGAAGAATTGTATCGGCCCATGCACAAGAATGATAGAGTGTGTTCAATGTCCAGTTTCAAATTTATACGCCAACATGAATCATGATACAAAACGCAATTACAAAACACAGACACAAACACGACCAGTGGTGCACCGTTCAGTGTCAAAAATTTAAAGCTGATTATATTTCCAACGTCTTTAAATTCCCCACTCTCAAAAAACAAACATCTTCTCCTTTTTTCACTTGCACTGGAAGCTTCCATTGTGAGAGCACATTTAAACACGTTTGAAAACTCAATCCTGTTCAGTGTCGCATTTCGTTGCAATCGCGATGCTCAAGGTCGTAAAATTGAAGCTGATTGTGTTTCAAAACGCATCTTTTTGAGCGTTTAAATTTTCCTCCGAATCGAGATTTGAAACACGTTTACTTTTACGACCGGGAATGGGGACAATGAACACCCGCTTTGTTTCTCTTTATATCGGCGTTTTGTAATTGCGTTTTGTATCATGATTTATGTTGGCGTATAAATTTGAAACTGGACATTGAACACACTCTTAGAGACGCTATTGTCCCTAGACAACTGGGCTGATAAAATGCTTTGTGTGAGCTGAAGCTGGATCTGCGCCTGCTGCATGATATAGTCTCAAGATTCAGACTCTCCATATGCACTATGGCTCTATTGTGTGACACAACAGGGCATATAAACTCATGCCATTTCAAATACCATTAATGTTTTATAAGCCCTTCTGGTTCTCAGTCTCAGCAAACAAAAATATTTTTAGGGTTCAATCATAGACCAAAGTCAAGCTTGTTTTGACTGATTTGATAAATCATAATGTTGTTCAAGGCTGTTCATTTGATGTGAAAATTATGCTGTTATGAATTTGTAAAAATGTTGTTTTTACAATTTCAGGAAAATATATGTATAGGAAAGAAATGGAGAGGATGTAAAGAGAAAAAATGAGCGATGAAGGAAAAAAAAAATGATAGAAAAGTTTATAATGGAAAGGAAAATAAAGTGAGAGTGGGGGATATAAAGACTCAAGAGTAAATAGCTATGCATAGCATGTTTCATGATGTAAACTTCTAAATAAAGATTACATGACAAGATAGTCACATGTCTGCAGATGTGACAAAATACTAGAAGGTCTTCATTCAAAGGAAAATGTTTGAAGATATCCTAATTTGCCAGACAAGTTCAATCTGTCATTGCCCTTGCACCAATTAGCTCATCAGCTTCGAACATTCCCTAAATTGCCCTTGAACATGTAAGAGGTCAACTTGCACATGTTTTCTCTCTCTGTTTTAATCTATTTTCCCTTCTTGCCGACACTCTCCCACTCGCCTGTGAAGTAATTGTTACGTTGTGTTTTTTTTTTTGCCCCAAAATTTGAATGTTCCCCAATATTTCTTCGAGCCATATGACACAACTGGATATGTTTATTTGTACATGACTGTGGTCATTTAGTGACCCATGCGTAATTAAAAGTACAAACTACTAATTGACCATTTATGCCACCTGTTATAAATGTAGCCATTTAGTGACCCATGCATGATTATACCTAAAGTCTAAATTACAAATTGACCATTCATACCGCCTGTTGTGAATTATAAAGTTTGCACTATACACCTTCCCGACACATGTCAGGCAAGTGATTGCTGAGTGAGAAGTGTTCTGTATTGCAAATTGAATTGACATATATGCAAAAATTAACAAGAATATTGGGAGAAAGTTAGTAATAGTATACCACTTCAGATGAAACCATTTTCTTGTTAAAAAGGAGGATTTTTTTAAAATAATCAAGTTTAACTTCTTAAAATTGGTACTTTGCGTCACCAATTCGCTTTTCAGCAAGCATAACAAATTCTGACAATGCAATGAATGCTTTTCAAAATCACACTGTGTTGACTTTGAAATATGGATTCAATTATGAACCAGGAAAGAAAAATGAATTTATGAATGAATAAAATATAAATCAGGTTCAAAGAAAGTTATTCCGAAGAAGAAAAACATATTTTTGTGAAGGCAGGTAACAAAAGATAGTGGATTTGCAAGAAAAATAACATGTGCCACTGTCACGTATGTGATGCCAAAATTTCCTGCGACCTTCGCATACAAATTGAATTCCAGCGTTATTGACTCTCGTTCTTCTCTTGAGGAAGTTTTGTATTTGCGTGTGTCAACCTTTACGAGGTGAATTGCATGACCAAACAGTTGCTATTATAGGATATACTTGATTAGGAAGGAAAGAGGGATGGGATATCATGGAGCTAGAATTGAACCTGCTTCACGATGTCAGCTGGACTTTGTCTAGCCATAGGGGGCTCTTTAATTTAGACGACAGTGGACGACCAAGGTGTGAATCGTAGGTTCGCGTGAGAGAAAGGCTGTTTCAAAAATTTAAATTCCAATTGGAGATTTGGATATGGATACAATAGGGTACATTCTGACACATTCACATTTGTACTGCTAAGCTTGCAAATGCAATTGACAATAATTCAATTCCTGTGACTTAGAAAATGATTCTTTAATTCAAATCTGGGCTGTCGGTCAAATCCATGGTTATTTAATAAATGAAAAATAATCTCAGTAAGCTAGGCCTACACTTATATTTTCTAAGTGAGCTGCCAGATTTTTATCCTTTTTTTTCCCCCTCCTTGGATGTACATGTATGTGCTCTGCATATATGGTTGAGTCGAGCCGCATTCAAAGGGGGTATTTTGGAGGAAGACGGTGATCAGTCGAAATTCTTTCAAGGCAATAAAATTAACCCTCATCTTTGTTCAGTTGTCAGTCCGTCCCGTCTTCAGGGATTGGTTGAATGAGTTTGATTAAGCTACTTCTTTTATTCCTCCTTCTAAAGTGGTGTGTATTGCAGTACTTACACCTAACTCACATTTAGGAGCATTGCTGTGGTGTTGTCAAGCTTTCTTCTCCAGCGTCTCTGTTTATCGATGAGGATTATTAAAGTCCCAGAGGTGGTCTTTTCCATTCTGTTATATCTAACCTATTGCCTTATTTCCTGAATGATCTCCTGTGAGAATTAACTGAAGTGTTTCATGACTTAAGAGGAGCATCTTATTTGATTGGAATTCATGTTATTCGTCTGATATCATTCAAATAAGTTACAATAAAATTTGACGCAGAAACCTTGACAAGAGGGCCCATGAAAACCAAAAAGGGCTTATTTCCGAACCGGTCCTTACCCTCTAAACGTTTGGTGACCTTGTATACAGTTAAGGGCCTGTCCCACAGAAGGCGATCGTTGTGGCGACAACCTATACATGTTAGAACCTGCCAGAATCATGTCAGAATCGTAGGTGACCGAAGATAATACATATCTACGACTCTGTCTACGATAGGCTACGACAACGACTTGCTTCCACGCAAACAATAGACGAACAATAGCTTGTATCTGATAATACAATAGCCTCGACCTTCGCGCATCTCGCGGCTCGACTTCTCTTGTCGCAGCTTAAAATCAACCAAAATACGAACTAGAGCACTGTGGCGATCCTTGCGACTGACACAGGCGATCAAGTGTTTTCTACCTGATGGCGGCCTGTCGCCTTTAGGTTCGTGATTGTCCCCTCAGTCGCGCATTATAATTTGGGTCGTGAGTGATTTTTGAAAATTTCAAAAATTTGCGGCGACTGTACAGTATCTGAATGGGAGGCCGAACCTGATTTTGGTGATTGTAGTTGGCGGCAAAGGTCGTAGCGGCTTAAATTTCACTTGCCGTTTGGTTCAGCGATGCGTGCAACGTACGCTGTAGTGCGGCAACCTACAACTGGCCGTCGTTCTGCTCTGCTAAACATGTTCTATCAGGCGACAATCTACGATAGCACATTGTCGCGACAAGAGAAGACAGGCTACGGGCATTGACGTCAACCCAACTGACGCCGGCTATTGTTTAACTTGTTGAGAAACAAGCGGCGAACAGAATTTTGCTACTTATTTGTTGGCGACAGACGCGATAATTCACGATCTGATAGGCGATTGGACCTGCGCATTTAGGCGATGGGTACTAAAAAGTAGTTCGTAGGTTGTCGCCACAACGATCGTCTTCTGTGGGGCAGGCCCTTTACATTCATCCATTATAAAATACCAGTGGTTAAACTTCAATTGAAATACATTTTTCTGATTGCCTAATTTTAGATAGAAAATTTATAATTTAATATGTTTTTGTTCAAACACAGAGAGAAACATATTTGGCAGCAGCAGAGAAATTATTTCATTTGATTGTAAATAATTGAGGATTAAATTGAGAGGTTTCCTGAATTTGGTGCTCACAACAAACCACAATCAGAAATGAGTTTAATCAGGTGACATAACTATGATAAAAACATTTCCTTTTCATATGGAATACCACTCTATTCCACAAGGCTTATCCCTTGTCCTTGTTTGGTCTGGGGTGCCAATTTGGTCTGATTACTCAATTCATAATTACTTTTAAATGATTTGGCAATCCATAATCACTTTTGAATGCTTTGGACCTAAATAGAAGCAATTAGTTTAAATCTATAATCATTTTTCATGAGATATGGCCGTAATTGCTCTCAGGTATTCGTCTAGACTGGTGATAATGAGTGCTATAATGGCATTCCCGCCTCATTGTAGGAATTTCCGGTCTTGAGCGATGTAAAGGTTCAGGTCTCTCCACAGCTGGCTTTGACAATTGCTGTTAATTGGATGTGATAATGGCGGTATGTTTATGAATGACTCATGAGCAGTGTGCAACTATTATTATAGCTTTCCAAGGGTGCGTTCATGGTCGATTTTCAAATTTAAAGATCAACATGAATCATGATACAAAATGCGATTATAAAACACACACACAATTATGATCATCGATACTTCGATCATGGTTGAAAATTTAAAGCTGATTATATGTGGATCGTATGATCACAAAAACTAACTTCATTGCAGCTTGCATTCTCAATGCTCGAGGACATGAAGGGCGTAAAAAAGCCAGCTGATCGTCTTTTAAAATGCAACTTTTTTTATGTTTAAACTTTCCTGAGAATAGAGACTTGAAAGACCTTTATATTTACGACTGGAAATTGTAACCATGAACGCAACTGTTGTTTTGGTATAATGTGTGTTTCGTAATTGCTTTTTGTATCAAAATTCATGTTTATTTTTACATTTGAAAATCGACTATGGACGCATCCCAATTGCAAGATGTATAGAAAATAGGGTCACGGAGACATCTCCAAAACTTTTTTTTCCGTCACAGAGACGTCTCTGCAACAAATTTCACAACTGGCTCAAAGTAGTCCCAAATCTGTCTCCGCAAGGTGAGATACCACATTTAGAAAGACTTGGTGAAACACAGTCCTGAATTTGACAAATATAAGTTATTTAGGTTATACCTATAAATGGCTTGGCTGGGACATTCATTTTTACTTATAGACCATGTTGTGATGCATGTAACCAATGACTCTACATCTTACTTAGATAACATAATGTTATTGACAAGATTTTAGTGACATGTTTATGGACATCTCTCAAAAAACAATTAAATTCATAGTAGTATACATGCATGTGGGCATAACAAGATGTTTTTATGAAGACATTAAGAATAAACTGGCTGCGAGGCTGTCATGACGTTGTATAATTGATAGAAAATATGAGCAAATGACCTTATCAACCCAATCAAAATCCCACTTCTACATGCGCCCACTCCGCAACAAACCAAACAATTTTTAGACTATCATCACTGAAAAAAATGTATTTCCCACTCATGGTATACGCCTTCTAAGATTACTCCAGAAATAATATTATGGTGGAAATTGCTTCCATATGTCAGCATTGGAGTGGGTTTTCCGACCAAGAGTCAGGGGTTCTGCCTTAGCTAGCTACCAAGCTGGGTTGTAATGTTGTACAAGGTGTTTAATAAAAATCAACAATGGCTCTGTCAAACAAGATCTTATTAACATTTATTATCAAATATCCTTATAAAGCCAATTGCCTTGTCTTTCATTGTTATCCTATATATTGTAAATTCTGAAAGATTGGCGATTAATTCTCGCAGATTTTGTGTCAAGATTGGCAAGCGTAGATTTTAAAATGTGCAAATGCCCCATGAATTCTAATGCATACATGCTTGTCGATGCAGTGTGAATAAGAACCTACAAATACATTTTGAGGCTGGTCAGTTTAAAAATTTGAAGTGTTAGCAGTATTATACGTCTAGATACCTGGCGGTGGCAGATCCAGGATTTCAGGATAGGGGGATGCCGCCGAAATTTCTGATTTTAACATGTACAGTCAATACGTGATTTTCAAATTATATGGGGGGCCTTCCCTGCGCCACCGCCTGGATCCGCTAGTGTCTGGCATAGGCCCTTTCTAATGGATAAGATATTGGTGGGGGACATTTTTCTGAACACCCTATACATTGATAGGATATCACATCTGGACCGACTTTAAAGGAATAAGCACCATCTCCCTGCAGAGCCACTCACAAATATCTTAAGTTTCATCTCCCTGCAGAGCCACTCACAAATATCTTAAGTTTCATTGCTGTTAACCGTGGCAAGAAGATCTAGTGTTCATTTTGTAACACAAACTTGGATTGGTTATGCCCTAGAATGCAATTTTATACATATCAAATAAATGTAATGTTTTCACATGATACAGGATTTACTATCAAATTGATTCAGAGAAGATGTGAAACAATTTTACTCACAATTATAATTATTACCTCAAAGTATGTGTCATTAATTCCATAAAATAGACAATGCTCATATTATCCAGGCCTAATATGGCGTAATTAAAACTTCTTTTAATTCAATTATGAAATGATTACATTCACTTGATTTTCATATTTTGTGAATTTAAAAAGCGGATTTAAGTTAGAACTTGTTCTTAAATCTCTTTAAGGCTTATCAATATGGAAGTTATATAGCCTAGATCCCCAGCCTGGAATGCGGTGATGAGAGAGTTCGGGATGAAAGATTGCAACCTACACCAGGACTAATATGAGAGAACCTCCTGTTCTCTAGTCTAGTCTTCTCTCA
The DNA here is from genome assembly GCA_940671915.1 of Paracentrotus lividus. NCBI lineage: Eukaryota > Metazoa > Echinodermata > Echinoidea > Camarodonta > Echinidae > Paracentrotus > Paracentrotus lividus. The sequence continues at coordinate 19,730,793 of CALNVZ010002974.1, read as the reverse complement.
TCTGAAGAGGTGTACAGATACAGTGGGGACCATGGAAATTACCCTGTTATAGCAGGAATATATGTATATGAAGAAGAAAAACAACAGTTAAAGATGCAGAGCTTGGACCAGCAAAATTTACTTGTTATAAAAATAATCTCATATCAGACTTCTTTATAATGTGTTCCCAATATACTACGATGATTAAAGACTGTCAGATTATGAAATTAAAAAAATTAGGCTTGTGTGGCTGTCTTTGTATTTTTATGCCTCCGCGACGAAGTCTAACTGGAGGCATTATTTACTGTTGTCTTTTTCCCATATATTTATAAATTAATTGAATCAAACATCCATAAGCTTGGTTTAAATCCATCGATTTTGTATTTTCTTTCCTTACTGAAATTGGAGATTACCACTAACATAGTTGCTTCGTACTGGTATTAGCTTGTAGAATTATAGTGTTATTGTGAGAGAATGTGCTATTGGAATGAAATTTGGTATGAATGGGTATCAAGTGGGTTCAATAAGGGGGCAAGGTATACACCCCCAATGGGTGTCTGTACACCCTTCAATAGAATCATCACACCATGAAGTATCAATTTAATGCAATATTAAACCCTTTCATCTAACTCACATTCATCACCTTTTTTCAGGAATTCCTATCCATACTGGAGTTCAAACCTACCCAGCAGCTCCCCAAAATAGGTCATGCCAGGAACAAATTATTACAAATCTCATGGAATTGTATTATTAATGGTCTCATAAGGTGCTATACGATTGCCATTTAAATCTATTGGTGTTTTTGTAAAAGCTTGGAAGAATATTTGTTTTTGCGGTCGTTTATGAGGTGTTGAAACGCTGGCCAATTTCATGGTTGATCTGATGTTAGGTTTAGGAATCTTTAGGAATCGGAAGTCATCAGTTTTCAGCTCTGCTTCGAAATACAACCAACTGGTTCTGTCCAGAGGGAGTTAGTTTTATGGCATTGATGATAGAATATTAATATATTTCTCCTTTTATATCTGATTCAACTTCATTTCTCCTCCTCCAGTAAGTCTGTTTCTTACAGCTGTTCAAAACAACCCCTTTTTTGAGTCTCCCTCATTGGATATCCAAAGGCGTATCCATCCAGAAATTGTCTTACCTATCGTTTGTGTAGTACAGGGAAAAGAGAATTGTATTCAAAATAGGTAAATTGGTTAGAACATCATAGATATTTTTCATGAAATTCGCTATAAAAAAAAATTGTATATGTCTGCCAAAAGTGGGAGAAATGTGTTTATTCATGAAATAAGTAAGCCTACAGAATTGTAAGAGGTGTATTTGATATATCTACGTGTGCACCAAACGCAGTTCCCCAAACTGGAGGAATCCAAGAAAAAAGAAGAGAAGAAGGGGAAGGTTTTGTGACACCCTCCTCCCCCCCCCCCTAATCATGGATGATATCATCATCCCATACTTTCCATGTTTACATCAATTGCTATCATCATGATACCAACAGAGAAGTGGTATTTGGGTTCAGGATTGTTTGTATCACCTTGAGGTATCCCATGATCCTCCCTGTTTTGTATTTGACGACACTCCTGTCCCCATCAGCAAACCTTGGTGTGTATATTGTAGCTGTCATTTAATGTAAATATAGGATAGTAATATCATGGCAAAATGTAAATAAGCATACGGGACCACACAGGAGCTTGGTTTCATAAGACGAGAAACCCCCTGGAAGGAGTTCTCTAACTTTGAGGTTTAGATAAAAATTCATCTTTACCTTGAAGTACCTGCACTTCACTCTTATTATCTAATAAACATGATGGTGGTGTTGAATTGTGTAAGATTACTAAGTAAGAAGTATTAAAAAGTGTTTTCTTACTCTCATTATCTAATAAACATTATGGTGGTGTTGTATGGCATAAGATTACTAAGTAAGAAGTATTAAAAGTGTTTTTCTGCATCTTCATAACAAATGAATTTGTTTGATGAGTACACAGGTACCTGTAAAATGTGCCGAGGGAACTTTTCACCTTACACTAAAACTCTAAATGTAAATGAGTGAATTTCCACTCTTTAAAGGAGTTAAACGGTGGACAACATGCTATTGAGTGGAAAACCACTCTGAGAGGAGTGAAAGTAGTTATTTGGATAACTAGTTTCTAATCTAAACAGAGATAGGCAATTCACTTCCACACTCGTTTTAGATTGAAATTTTAATGTGTTGTCCACCATTTCACTCCCTTCACTCCTTTTTCCACTCTTTCCACTCGTCTTACATTAAGGGTGGTATCTCACTTCGCGGAGACGTCTCTGCGACGGAATAGAAAATTGCTTCTCCGCGAATAAAAAGTAGCAAAGACGTCTTGAAGACGTCTCCTGAGTTTCAGAGACGGATTGGGGACTACTTCAGCCTTTTTTTTCTCATTAATTGTCGATATCGAAGACGTCTCTAATACTTTTTATCCGTCACAAAGATGAAATTTTCTATTCTGTTGCGGAGACATCTCCGCGAAGTGAGATACCACCCTAAGAGAGTAAATACATTTTTACATGGACTGTTCCAATTGAATAGCCTACCCATCCAAGGTCTATCTTGTGTTGAATTTAAGTAAACAGTTATAAATGTGATTGCTCTTTGCAACTTGAATATACAGGAATAAAGAGCCGTGGTAATTTTTCACATAATCTCTTTGAAAAGGATGAATAAAACTTATTACATAGGATGTTCTATGTTAAATCAGAATTTCTCTGGGATAATCCTTGGAATTAAATTTGTTTGGACATTTCCAAAGTGTAACTTCTTGTAAGATTACAACACACTTTTCTATAAGTAGGCTAATCTCTTTGTTACAAGCAGGGAGGTGGATGTATGTATGTCTGCAGGCAATCATTTTAATCTTATTGAAAAGGCGCTGAAGTGGGTGTAGAAAAGTATTTTGGTGGGCAGATAATAATACAGGGGTTAAGAATTACAAATGACGATTGATTTGGAGCGATATAAATCAGCGTTCCAGACAGGTTTCTGTAATCTTTTCATTGTAGTTCAGGATTACACATTGATTGGAAGGGGGATTGTGAATTAGACTTTTGTATTTATTTAGGATACTCGTGGGGTATTTGATAATTGTAACATGTTTGGGATATATCGCTTTTTAAAAAGATTGGATTTGTGATAAGAGTTGTCATCTTGTTGTAAATGCAGTATTTGTGCAGATCAACGTGGGTTGATCAAGTGCCATGAGGGATTTACTTATAACATGGTTAATGTCCTTCTGTCGCTTTAACCATAAGGCGATGCTTCACTAGCACGTGCCTGGTAAATAGTGTACTATTTCGGATCCAATGAATTAGCCCTGTCTGAGATTATCAGGCTTTTACTTCCAAATAGTGCGACAAATTGAGCGAAATCTCAGCCCAAAGCATATTGAGCTTATTTCCAAAGCTGAGTTGGTTTTCCAGTTTTGCTTCAAAATAGCGCATTGAATTTAAAAGCACTGCATGAGCCTCAAACCTAAGCCCTATTCCCTCATGCACATATTGTGCTTTTTTGTGGAAGTTTAATGTTAGGTAGTAGAGCTGAAAAAGGAAGTTCACTCTAGAATTTAATTGGTTTTAAAAAATGCAGAAAAATAAAAGAAAAATATGAGTGAAAGTTTTAAGAAAATCGACCCTAAAATAGTGAACTTATGAATATTTAAAGTTTTGATTCTGTGACGTCACATGCGAGCAGCTTTCCCATGTATTGTGTATGCGAATTCCATTAATTTATCTTTTTTTCATGGTTTACGCAATGGGTTGACTAGATAGAGGCATGTATATGTACCTACGTTTGATGATATATCAACCGCACAGGTGAAATAAATAATATTTTTTCTGACAAAAATGATACTTTATAGAATTTACATTACATAAACACATATGGGCAATTCCACGGTAACTGACGTTACACACGACCAGAATTTTCTACATTGTTTGTACTGCAGTTACATAAATAAGATATGTGGGTCTACAAATTAATATACCTAAATAAGTAAGTGTTAAGGAAGAAGTTTTGTCTAAAAATTCCACTTAAACATTATTTCCATTGAAACGCTAAGCAAAAACGTGTCGGTAACTGACGTTACAGAAAACGGACATGCAAAATCATGGTGTTTGATCAAATCTCAATATCTCATGTCCATGACATGTCATAATGATGAGTCTTACATGACATCATACCTAGGTCCTTATGAACAGATTTGCAAACTAAGGAGAGATTTTCATAATTTTTGTTTACGCTGGGGAAACTTTTGTGAAGACATGTTGGTAACTGACGTTACGTAACTGACGTTACGTAACTGACGTTACGTAACTGACGTTACCCTTACATCTTCTATAGACTTTACAATGTAAAATCCCAATTTTGAATTGGATCAAATATTTTGTGTTCCAGGCTTCTGAGGATTATGTGTTTGATATGATATCATACCTATGTTCTAGGCAACAGATTGGCAAAATAAGGAGTGATGTAATCATTTTCCTCTTATTCAGTTAATATTCAGTTAAACAATACTGTGACCATGACAGCTTTACACATATATTTCCTATAGGGTTTGTACAGAATATTTTGAAAATTTTATTTCTTATTACTTTTAAGAACTAAATTCCATCACATATATTATAAACAACGGAATATTTTAGTATTAAGACATTAGAAACTCTAAAAATAGTATTCGGATCGATTAATACAAGTAGGATGTCCCACACATGTATTTTTGTGTGTGTGCATGTGAATCTTGGAAGAATTATTAAAGAAGGTGCCTTTATTACAATTTGTCGATTCTAAATCCTCACAGCACACAAACAGTTCTTTAATAGGTGAATTGATTTTTAAAATCTCTTTTAAACAGTTTCTTCCTCAATTCAAACTTATAACTGCAACAGTAATTTCTGTTTAACTCATTTTGTACAGTTGTGATCCGCAGTCATAAAATGTCGGAATTTCAAAAGCTACATGTGTAGGTAATAAAATTTAATGAAAATTAGTGTTCATCTTGGCATCAAAATGAAATCCTGTTAAAGTAAAGTGTTTGTTCTGTGCTTTGTTCTACCACAAATTATGCTTACATGTACATCTAAGCAGATGCCCAGACATTGGAGCTATGATCATACTTTCTTTCTTTCTTTCTTCATTTATTTACAGAGAGAAGTTTTTAAATACAACTAACAACTTTATTTAGATTTATCATAACATTTAAATTATAGGCTCATATTCCAAATTCAGAATATATAGCAATGGAAACCTTGATCACACCAATAGATAATCAACTGAAAATCTAAAGCAGATTTGGAGGGGCTTAAATGTACACTGCAATGGTTTTCAAACTCTTAAATCATTAAAGAAGAAGTTACTATTGGCACTGGCAGTCTTTTTTTATTGATAGATGGTTAGTTTAAGCAGTGGTAATTAGTTCAGATGCATACAGGAGTCCAAATTATAATTGTTTTCTATGAAAAGATAATGGCATCATGGTAACTGACGTTACACTAGGTCATGGTAACTGACGTTACACAAATTGGTTGTCAATTTTGACTTGATTGTATGTTGAATATCTGAAGCTTAGCTATTGATAATATGAGATGCAGTCAAACATTAGAAACCTTAATTGGCATAGTTGATACTGTCTCCGTTGTGGAGAAAAATTAACGAAGTTCATGTTTTCGGTAAACTGACGTTACACTGGAAATGAGGGTTGATTAAATCTAAGTTTTTGACCAAAGTCACAATTGAAATTTTTTTAAAAATATTATTTGATAAAGTGTCTCTCTAACAACTTTATCCATGTGAAAGATTATCGGGAACAGAAACGGTTTAGTTGAGAAAATGAAAAAGAGTTTCTTGTTAATATACCTTTTCTATACCAAAAAAAAAATTGGAATACTTCAGCGTATGATTAGAAAGTGAAAATGGCCGCCATCGGGAAAATTTTATTGATTCTCAAAACTTCAACTCATGTATTTTTTGAAAATCAAAATAATTTTAACCAAATATCATTTTGAATTTCCGGCACCCTTGTCCGGATTTCTGTGGAATTGCCCATAGGAGAGCAGCTCGCATATGACGTCACAGAATAAAAACTTGAGATATTCATAACTTTGTTATTTTTTGGTAGAATTTCTTCAAACCTTCACTCATATTTTTTTTTATTTTTCTGCATTTTTAAAAACCGAATTAAACCAAGTGTGAACTTTCCCTTTAAGCTTCAGCTGATATAGCATCAACTGATTCTCTTTTTTTTTTCCTCACCTAATATAACTCGCAGCGTGCTCTTCATCAAGTTTAAGTCAGTAGTTTAAGTTAGTAAAGAACCGCCTATTGATATGTTTGGCAGGCCATCACCAGTCTGCTAACATTAATGATATGGAGGATGCTTTCATTATTATAACGATGAATCAGTATTAAGTTAGGTAATAAAATAAAGAGGAAATATGATTGAAAACAGAAGGTCCGTTGCTAAACTTGAGATGTTGTAACTTGTAGTTTCCTGCCTCCTGTCTCTGCTACATTATTACAGCTAAGAGAATTAAGATTGTTAACTCAACAAGTTTCTGGCTTTCTCTCAATTATTTATTTATTAAAGAAAAAAACATCCCTTCCACATGCTCTTTATTCCATTGTCTTTTTCACACCCTTGAAACTTTTTCTGACTCTCTTACATTTTTTTAATGAATCATGTTGAATTCTGAATGTTTTGTATCCATTTAAAAACTTTCTCTATTCGTTCTATTTTCTTTTCCTATGTTTTGCCCATCTTCCACCTTTTCTATCATTGAAAAACCAAACATTTTACCATACCTAAATATCCTCCATTAGCGGCCCCTTGTCTATTACGATTGTAAATTTGTGTTTCAATGCAAACTATCACTTTATCTGTCAAAGTAATCAAGCTCCCTTGTTAATTTGAATTTGCAAAGAAATGAAACTACAACCAACGTTGAGTCCACTTTGCCAGGCTACCGACCAGCCTCATGTGCAGTGTTTGTAGTTCCGTCTTCAAAGCTCCATTCTAGTTTCGGAATAAAAGAAAAGGAAATTTGCAGCATTTTTCTTCCATTGCATAATGGTTTGAAAGAATACTTCAATGTAACCCTGTGAAAAAATCTTTTGCCAGAAAATCAATTTTAAAAACTGAATTTTCTGAACAAAACTTTTTAAAATTAAATAAAATAAGTCGGTTGCATTCATGCCTGCTCGTTACCTCTGTAAGAGAAGGGCAAGTGGTGTGTCAATTTGAATTTTCTTTGCGATATTCACATTTTGCTATTTCATCCGATATTATTTACAGAAAAAAATGAAATTATGCAATATAAGTACATATTTCAATACTTTCTTTGCAACCTACTTTACGCAGGCAGAACTGGAGAATATCTTTAAGCACTCGAGCAGTAAGTTGGTGTTAGCTTGTGACATTTGTAGATCAGAGGCCAGTGGATGGGTTAATTTAATAATGACGGCTGCCTCCTTTCCCTTTAACCTTCTCTAAATTCATCTTCCTACACACATGATTATTATAACTATACTCAGTGAGTGATATCTAGATTATAGTCTTGCGGAAGCTTGTCCCAGAAGTAAACATGTCAAACAACCAAATTGTGACGAAGATCTTTTCAAAAATATCTTAAAGCTGGAGTGGATGAAATAAGTTTGTCATGAATTTTGTCACCAGACTCTAAATGATAGTGCAAAAGGTGCACATTTTTGCAAATCTTATTTGTATTTTCTGTGAAGAAGTAAATTATCAGAATATATAAAATTGTTCTTCTGTCATTGAAAGTTGATAACCTAAGGAGCTTAAAGCATGATTCTTGTTTGAAAAAGAACCAAGTTCAGAATGCACCTTCAATTCCAAGTTCTAATGCTACAACACCCCAGAGTACTCCGTCGTTATGGCCGTCCAAACTCCAACCCCCACCTTTTTTCGAAACCGATTTGTTATCAAGGGAAATTTGTCAGACAGTCTGAAGATAGTTCTAGCAGGTCAGCAGGTGATCCGGTCCACAAATATGACATTTGGCTCTCTCTCTATTTGAGTTCTCTTCTTATCTCACTATAATTACAATTCAATGACTATTTTATTGCATTGTTCAGAGGAAGAGAGAGAAAGAGAGAGAGGGGTGAAGTGTTATTTCAACATTTGTAGAGTACATGTTCAAATATACTCAAGATTATGGAGTTGTAAATGGATGGGGCGAGTAGCTTTTTTGTATTTGATGACAAGTTGTAAAGTGGTGGATTTGGTATCCCAAGTATCATTTGAAGAAGAAAATAAGAGAACTGTGTACTGTAGTTGGGGATATGATAGTATCGTGACCCAGCGTGACCTGAAAGTGAATGAAAGAACAGCATGAGATCATATGCATCTTTACAAATTGCTTACAAATATCTGATCTGTGAAAGTGAAATTGTATATCTGTGTGAGCTTAAATTAGTATTTAGAACATATTGTCTGTTAATAGCCAGAAGGATGTAAACTCATAAACCTTTGCAAAGACTGAATGTCCTTTTGAATCTAATGAGATGGTATTTTGTGTGGTTTCAGTCTAAATTGTACATTTTCCAACATTTTTCTGTTTGCTACATATTTTGTAGAAGTTGTTAAGTGTGGGAACTTTGCTTGCAAGTATTTGTCTTGGACGTAGCCTACTGGTTTTGGTTCAATGATATCCTGGCTGTTTCACTGCAGTAAATAGAATATGTTGGTTGAATATTTGCCAAATTTTACTCCCTTTTTTAGAAGCATCTGTATGAACTGTCCTTAAAGGTAGTATCAGCCTTTTTCACAAATTGCGAAAACTAATGCAACTTTGCATAACTGTAGAATATGATCGACCTATACTGTCTATTCAATCTTACTGTCACAGGTTGCCTAGATCAGTAATACGAAACGAAAATCTGACTACCAATCTTGACCAGCTCTCCATCAACATCGTTGATATTACAGCGCGTGCAGCACGGACCGTACACAGCAATATACACACGGCGCATCAGCGTGCATTATTCTCTGCGCTATCGGTCAGCGGTTCGCACCGTACGGTATATTTTTTTCGAGGTTCGAAAAAATAGGAATGAATTTTGATAATTGCAATATAATGACAAACATACACATTTGAGCTTAATCATGTTGTGGGAAGATATAGTCATTGGTATACTACTATATCCTCTAAAAACTAGAAATTTAATATTATTGCCTGCAAAAGGCTGACTCTACCTTTAAACCCTCTGGAGATGAGTATTTATTTATGGAAATCATTATTTCTCTTTTTTAGTGGACGATGTGGGTGCGGGGATGTTGAATTGAAATTGCTATATTTTGCTCCTTTTATTTAATATGAAAATGCATTTTCAAAGGTGTCATTTTTGCTGATGTTAATATTGTGAAGGTATTCTTGTTTGATAAATCACCTTCAACAAAGTCGTAATCTAACAATGTATAGCTTCTGAAAGGATAACAAAAATTAAGAGGGTAGATAAGTATGGCTTTATTGTGCATGATTTATGGTATTGGAATTTTGCCATTCAACCCTTATGCGACCAAACCCCTTCATTGTTCATCTTTATTGACCTTTCTTTTCTTAATCTTGCCTTAATCTGTTCTTAATCCATGGGATCAGTGAACAGAGCCTGCCTGAACTAACCATACCTGTGGTTGGTGCCAGGATAACTGGCTAATAGAGTCGCTGGAGGGGTGCGGATCAACCCCCTTTTGAGCAAAATTAAGCTACCAGTGCATGCTTGACTTGTCTAAATTTGAAGATAATCCCATAATACCATTGAACACTAATCCTATATATCTGTTTGAAACTTCTGAATAAAATAAGGGGTTGAGCCTCATGAAGGTTTCATGTCTTTTCCTATTTTCTTTTTCTTTCTTTCCTTTTTTTTGTTTTTTTGTTTTGGGGGGGGGGGGTGGCATATTCCACTAGTTATCACCCAAGGAGTGGATGATGTTGATAATGTACAAACCATGAAGTAACCAAACTCTAACTATTCCCATATCAGCTGTCAGGTGCCATCACATGCTTTAGTCTACCATTTTAAAAACACTGCACCCTCTTCTATAGCAAAGCCAGGTCAAATTAATTAACTGAATTATGAATGAGACTGTCATATCACTGATGTGGTCACCATTGACCTCTATCTCACCCCCAGCCAGAAAGGTCATAGATAGGTCACTGAACTATGGAATGCTAGATAGTTAGTCCAGTGTGTTGATATCTTGCCTAGATAGCTTATCATAGTGTGGTGACTAGGAATTGTATTTATCCATTCTGCTAGTATAATGTAAAGTAGTGATGTATGTGGTAGGCCTATATTATATGCCTTCTGGTTTCTTTGAAGATAATATTTAAGATTTTGCCTGATTGATGGTGTTGAACATTATTTTGTCCTTTATTCTCCTTTTGAAAGGAGTTGTCATCATTTAGTGATAGTGATAGAATGATTGGGGGCCATTGGGGGTGTTTAGAGGGTTAATGTTTGTTTCATGTTGTTCGTCTTGAATGTGTTTTAGAATTTAAAAAAAATATTTTAATTTTTGGTAATGTCTTAAGAATCAACAAAATAATGAGGGTTTATCATGTGTGGATTTATAAAGGAAAATAATCCGTCATGTCATCTGTACTAAAGAAAACTATCCATTTATACATTTATGTTTTGTCCCTATGAAATGAAATTCATTCCTAACCAACATGAACTTTTATTTCATTTTATAACACTATGTGCTAAGAGTAAAGGTATTGAACTTTCTTAAAAGTCCTATCCCTCCAGGTGCTTTGTAAAGTAACTTTACCTTGTAACAAAAACCTATATCACATGTTAATTCCTGTAAAACAAGCTCTCAATCATTGTGATTTTTTTTTTTAAATTTTGATCCAAATACCATTCCAAGACACCCAGCTTCAGAATTCACAAAATAATTTTCAGTTTAATCAGGGAAAGATATCTTGAAAAGTTTTACTAATTGTGAACTTTGGACAATATAAATTGCAAGGCCTTAGGTTTATAAATTTGACACACTTCCTTGAACACTTCCTTGATTAGGGGGAAAAATCACTCAAGTCAGGCATTTTTGAAATTTGACAAATGTAATCACAAATGATTGAAGAGCTTGTACATGACTTTCAAGTCCAGCAAAATGACCCTCTTGGGTCAGGTTACAGGCTAATGTCTGAGGTGAGACCTCAAGAGGATTAGGAGGAAATCTTAGCTCCTTGATTCTATCAACAAACCAACACCACCTTCATTCCTAGAAGGCCTCTATTCATATGACCTTTCACCTCCGGCCATAGTATTTAGTGTCAACTGGGGTCACGGAGTCACTGACTGTTTGATTGAGAAGAGAGGGGGGTTTAGCCGGGGTATGAAGCCCTATTTTGACTTTCCTTCTTGTTAAATTGACTTGGCTTACTATGGCTTCAGGCTGTGAGGAGCTCTTTAAATGTTATATTGTAATCTTTTCGAGCATGTGATGTGATAAAGAAATCATCTTTTAGCATGGATAAGTCGGCTTGATATGATAATCCTATTTATAAGTAATCTGTGAAAAGATAATCTATACATTTACCAGAGTTAGAAGCTTATTCTGCATGGCTAACGTGAAAAATGCAATTATATACATGTAGGCCCACATGAAAGGAATGCATTTCAACATTGTTTTGCCCCTTTCAATTCAGTACCTGAATTGTTCATTTTGAAAATTACTTGTATAGGCTTCATATAAGTTTGCCAAATATAGCAGTACAAACAAATGTATGAAGTGCAAAATAATATAATGCATTGCTACTTCTATGATGACGGGATGTGTTTTGAACATCAAGCAAAATTTATTCAATTTTACAAGATAGTGGAACATCAAGCGCAATTTATTTCATTTCACAAGATAACTTGCGAACCTTTCCTAAGTTTGATAGGTTTTTCCTCATTCAAGAGCAATGTGAGGATGCAAAGGGACCTCAATAATCTCTCCACACTCATTTTGATCCCTGGCCTATTGATACTGTCAAACTGTGGCTGCGATATGTTTGTTGTGGCTGATTAAAATGTCAGAAAGGATAATGGATGGACTTTTATAAACATGGACTGGACATGACCTTTGACCTCAGTTGTATGGGTCAGGCCAAAGAATTTTGGAATAGATGATGATCAGAGTGAAAAGCAAGAAAATGTCATTACACAAAAAGACTGATCTTCTCATCCCCTTTTTTTTTTTTTTTCTTTTAACTGAATATTTAAAAAAAGAATATAAAGCATTGATGATTTATGAATATTTCCTTTACTTTTAAAAAGTTGATTGCGTTTAAGTTATAAAGACAAATGAATGCAGCATTTCAAACAAACTACTGTATCATATAAAAATTTACAAAAATAAAACCACAATTCTTCCAGCCAAGCACTTTTCTGATGTTAGAGAGGGTATGAAAATTCTTTTATCTATGAACAAGTTAATCATTTGATCAAGATTTTGTGATTTTTGCGAACCAGTTATGTTTGTAATACAATATTTAGTTCTTTATGAAGTGTATTTTAAATTCTTTTATACACATCGCAAACAAGTGAATACTAATCAAGATCTTCTGCTACTTGATATGTTCCCGCTTATGTAGTAACAGCTACATTCATATATGTGAGGGTCTGTTATCTCTCGATGCTTCAAGTAATCTCCTTCTTTAAAATAACATGTCAATTTTAACATCCATTCTACCTTCTTGTATCTTTCAGATGTGCTGAGTGTAGATATACTACAGGTCATTGGTCATCCCCTCCCTAATGGAGTGACTTTTACAGAGGGTCTGACGGGAGCTGCGTTCAAATTTGACGGAGACTCCAACGCAGGTCGCCATGCTGAGGTCATCCTACCCGAAGACTTCTCTGCCAACTTCCCGGAATTCTCCATCCTGATGCTGTTGCGCCCCTACGCCGGTAGTAGGGGCACTGTCTTTGGTATCACGGACCCCTACCACCAAACGATTATCCTCAGCGTGAATATAACTAGCCTCTCAATAGAAGAAACAAGGATAAGCTTGATACTAACAGACATAGGTTATACCAGTGAATCAACGGAGGTAGCTGTGTTCAGGGTGCCTTCATTTACAAACCAGTGGACGCAAATGGCACTAGGTATCAGAGAAAACGAAGTGACGCTGTTTCTTGACTGCCAGGAACTTGGTACACAGTCTTTCGTAAAGCATCCGGGTTGGCACATAAGAATACCTCAAATGGCTCCCCTTTTTATTGGACATCTGGGTATTGTTGGAGCTGAAGTACAATATCGGGTAAGCAGTTTTTCTTTTGTAAATAATTTCTCCCATCTTCCTACAGTTGGTGACAAATCATAGTAAGAGTAGAAATAAATGTAAATATTCGCATCGATTTTGAACCTATTTATGCTGATGAACTAATTCACAGACCCAAACAACTGAAGCAAATTAAAATTAGATCAATTCTTGTGTTTCATAAAACGTACGCCACCAACGTTCATTATCATAAGATGCCCAAGTTTTCACAATAAGGGCGCAACTTGCATACTTGTATTATGAAACACATGGATTGAAATAAAAATTGATGATTGTTTTGAAACTTATTTCTGACACTAAAAAAAATTGTGCCTCAATCTTGGATCCAATCACAAAAATAGCTCAAGGTTGACACTTTGCAATTATTTATTCTATGTGTGTGTATTTGTTTCTTCAGGGAGATATCCAACAGATTTCCATCACAAACAGTGCTGATTCTGCTGAAGAACATTGTCCAATTGCTGAAGTAAGTCATGTAGAAGTAACTACACCCTTACACTCAATAATGAGTTCTATTTAATACGCATGAAAATATTATTTAAGAGCAAACTTTCTATGCTAAAAGCAAATATGGAATATATCCTCATTTTAATGAGGTAACAGGGGAAGACCATACTTCATTTGATGGGCAAAAACGAAGAAGAGACTTTTCTTTCCTCAGCAAGTATTAAAGAGAGGCATGAAAAAATAAAAACAAAAATTGAAATATACCCCCTTTTCATTCTTCTACTGTAGATTTAGATCTAAATCCCATTCTGCTTGTACTTTTCAATAATTATCATCAATTACATACTTTTAGTTGACTTTCTTAATCAAGATCCTACCTCTACTTTCCCTTTAAATGATAGAGTTTGATTTTCCTTTTCGTCATACAAAAAGTCAATTTCACTTCATTGGGCATAGAGGATTTCCTTTGTAATACAACTCACAAAATGTTACCATTTCTTGTTTTACATCTTAGCTTAGCCTTACAAAAAATATAGAAGTGTAAAGTCATAATTTTGGGGTTTAAAAGTGAAAATGTATATATTATGGGGTCAAAAGGGACAAGAAACTTTTGCAGACTCCTTGGGGCAAATTTAATTTCTTGAAAAAAAATTGAAAAGCAGACTTTACAAGAATGATTGCTTTCTTTTACCTATTTCTGACATGGCTTGCTTGTGCATGAACCATGCTATACATGTATTTTATGATTTATGCAGCTATTTTACCATTTCTATTTAATCATGCATGTTTATTTTCAAATTTTAAGTTTTTAAATTTTACACTGAATGATTTAAAGCAAGCAAGCACGACAGAGCAACTTTAATGTTACACTTGACCCAAAGACATTTGTATTACACTGCTTTATCACTTTCTAGATGCAATGCATAATAAATATTTTTGTGCATAATTGTAATGCACATTTTGAATAATGCTGTGCCAAAGAATTATGAAAGTCATTTACTGAACACGCAAACACACTAATTTTCGGTATTTCACTGTGCTAAATTATGACTATTAGTAGATACTAAAGTAATCCACATTGACTTTATATCAAAATAAAAGTCATTTATATAGCAGATTTAGTATTATTAGTCTTTAATTCAAATATTTTAAAAAGCTCTCGAAGGATTTAATCTGCTTTTATTTTCATTTGCCTTACATTAACAACTTTTTATTTCTGTTTCTACCATTGAAAGCCTGATTTTAATATATTTATTTGGATATGATTTAACATTGGCCATTTGTGCATACCATTGCTTTCCACTGCTTCTTTCACACTTACCTCGTATCCAGATGTCGGGTAGCGGCTCCATGGCACTTAGAGAGAGTGCTGGAGAGGATTGGGCCTTCGTAGTAAGTTTCAATTATTCCTTTATCAATCTGTGCACCCAACTTATTGGGTATTGGGTACTTGAGTAATTGGTTCAAAAGTTACGTTTTGTGTTAAATGTGCGATAATTTATCTTGGGCTAGTAGTAGTTGTGTCAAAGTTATTAAGCTATGCACCTTTTTAATTGCCTTCGTAGTAAGTTTCCATTATTCCTTTATTAATCTGTGCTCCCACGTAATGAATAACTGGGTAAAAAGTTACGTTTTGTGTTAAATGTGAGATCATTTATCTTGGGCTAGTAGTAGTTGTGTCAAAGTTTGTTAAGCTACGCGCCTTTTTAACTGATTGAGAATTGGGAGTAACGTTAATGTCCTGTTTTTTAAATATCTGTAGTATTGTCACATATTTTTCCATATCGTAAAGCGGATATATGTATCAGTGTATATGTAATGGTATAGTTTTGGGATGAAAGATATTAGATAGTTAACAAAAATCTTGGTATATAGAGACATAGTTCAAAGGCATAAGTTGTAACAAATAAATGGTGGTGGCTTTGCAATTAGTAGTTGTAGTTATAAAATGACAGAAATTGTAACCTTTTTAAACTTTAATTTTGATACTAAAGAAGGTCCATGTTGAAATTATAAAAAATCAAACTTAAATGAAGGGACACAGATCTCCCTATAGCCATACGTGTATAGATATTATATAGATAGTATATAAATGCTAGATATTGTGCAAAACCTGTTTATGTTAGGCATTTATTTGTCATACATCATGCTCTCTAGTTTTTTTGTTCAACTAATGTTTAACTCTCATAGTAATCCCTGTATCTACCTAACCAACCAATTAACCAAAAGCTGTTGTAACACTAACATACAAGCTTATTATTACTAATTACTGCCTTGTTTTATTTTTGTCTTAACAACCTCGCATACCCTCACCAAATCACGTTTTAAAGATGCACAATGTCATGTATATGCTGGTAATGTCATACTTATTTAATGTGAGTATCCTGTTGAAAATATATCTGTTTTGTATTAAATGTCAAGCATTTATGTATGTATGTAAGAGGACATTTGCTATGACGGGACATTGACCTATTTCTAAAAGCAAATTTACTCCTTTTTGGTCATTGAAGGCTCTTCGTATTAACTTCAAATGTCAATGTATTAATTCATGTGGTGGGCATCAAAAAGGCATTAATTCATATTTGCTTTACAGTGTGAACAACATTCTGGCTCGAAGAGAGATGATATAAGCTCCTCAACTGGGATACCCCTAAAGCAATATTCGATTTTAGTCAACATTGGATTGAGTCAATTTAGTAACTTGAAAATTAGATGTATCCAGAACAATTACCAGCACTTCCTGGAGGTTCGTCAGTCATACATTGGTCATCTTATTCTTCTCCTACATCCTTCTTCTTTAGAAAATCTTGTTGCCTTGGAGACCCTTGGAGACCCTCGGAAATAGGCCCGTTTAATTTCTGTCCAATGAAGTGAATGCTTGAGTTACCCTTCCTCAGGAATGTAACATGCACTTGGCACCTGTTCATGGTTGATTTCTTATACCCCATTCACACCAATGAAATAAGCACAAATGGTTTTGTATCCACTTGATCTAACCATCATTTAGTCTTATTATACATTTGTCTAATACCACATAAGCTAAACCCATTTGGTCTAATTTACCCTTGGACTAATACATAAATGGTCTAATTCTCATTTGGTCTAAAGACCACTTGGTTTAATTTCCAGTTTGTCTACTAGCCAAATGGTCAAATTGCTTTTTCATCTACTGCCCAAATGAATATTTGGTCTATTACCAGTTTGTTACTGGAATTGACCAAGTGATGATAGGCCATGTGGACAATAGACGAACTGGGCATTAGACAAAATGGTAATGAGATGAAAAGGTGAATAGACGAAGTGGTAATTAGACGAACTGGGTTTAGAAAAAATGGAATTAGACCATGTAGGATGAGACCAAATGGACATTAGTCAAAATGGGTTCAGACCTAGTGGCAACTGCACAAATCACCTTTATAGCTAGCCACCTCTTTGTCATCAAGTTTGATTCCATTCAGTCCTGTTGGCTCTGGCCATCACCTGTTGACGAGCCCTAAAGTCGTCAACATTTTAACGACTTTGGGGTTGGTTTCAGAACTTGACATCTCCGAATATCCTAGAAAGTTTGTTGGTTCATTTGTTTTGATGGTGTGTGTCTATTGTCTATCTCCTCAATGTGTTTGGGGTAATCGTGAGGAAGTCGCTTGTGCTTGGTCAACTTAATGAGCTGTGACTAAGCGGACAAGAGGACGACTGAGCTAGGTGCCGTTACAAGCAGGTTCATCTGTACTTTCTGTCATCGTCATTTAACAAGGGAAATCAACCGTGACCTTCATTCAAATACTTCACAAGTTTTATGTTCCAAAATGTACTTAAATCATAATTTTGCGTCCGTTTCTCCTTGTTTCAAACATTTAATTTCGGAAATGACAGAGCCAAGAGAAATATTTTAGACAACCTGCCACCTGTGACTCCTATGAATCATAATGTAGACAAATTTGATAAAATCTAGCAGATTATGTGGCTGTATGGAGAAATAATTCCTTTTTTAACCTCAGTTTTGTCATATAAAGCTTGAATTATGGTTGAGAAGAGAATATAATAACTGACAGGAGGTGTCATTATTGATCTAGGGGAGTTTGAGAAAAACGGTTAGAAATAGAAAATAACCAGATACCGAAAATCCATCAATATTATTAGTTGGGTATAGGAGAAAGTTGATAGCAAAACATTGGTTTTTCAAACCTCTGTACAATAACCTCTTTAGAAACTTACAGAAATTAGGAGTGCTTGGTGGCTATTAAAGGCAATTATAGATAACTGGTGGCCCCAAAAGATACAAAAGATTTATTGCAAAAACACTGTCACTCTATCAAACTTTGAATGGAAACTTTTGACTTTTGTGATGTCGTGTAATTAGGTGGAAGAAAGCACGAGGGCATTCTTCATTGCACAGAATTCCTGAAATACAACAACAAAGCATTTGAAGTGAAAAGTTGCATGATTCATTCTAATGGTGGTATGTCACTTGCCATGAGACGGAGTTGGGAATAGTTGGAGACCGTTTTGAAAGTAGTCGCAGAGACGTCTCAGAGATTTGTGCTGAGTCTCTGCAACATATCATGAGTCGCAGGAAAATCAAAAATTCTTATGTCTATGAGACTTTTTCTGTCGCGGAGAAGTCTCAAAGATATCTTTGAGACGTTTCCTAAATGTCCAAAATTTTTCAATAGTTTCGGAGACGTCTCCAGGAAGAGATACCATTATTATTGCTCAAATTGGATTTTCAGATACATTTGTCATGGTTGTATTGTCAAGTA
The DNA here is from genome assembly GCA_940671915.1 of Paracentrotus lividus. Lineage (NCBI taxonomy): Eukaryota > Metazoa > Echinodermata > Echinoidea > Camarodonta > Echinidae > Paracentrotus > Paracentrotus lividus. The sequence goes on along the minus strand of CALNVZ010002974.1, from coordinate 19,712,284 downwards.
AAAGGTGTCCTACAACATCATCATGACCAAAAATTAATAGGTAGCACAATTGTCTGACATTGTCAATGTCAACTGTTGAAAGAAGATGATAGAGTTCATGTAACGGAGTTCCACTGTAATGTGTGCTCTGCTGGCTAACAAGGCCTACACAACACCACTCTTGGCTTTCAAACTGAACAGTTCCTCATTTGATTGAGAAACCTACATACCATTAGGTTGTTTTCATTATGTTTTTGTTAAATGTTATGATCAAACACACTTTAAGATCATGATGACGGATCCCAGTCAATTTACAGGTAGCACACCTATCTCACATGTCAATGACATCTGTTGAAAGAAGAGGATATATGAACCTACAATGTCAGAGCAGTGGTCCTAGAGATAACCAGGGTTGATTTGCCTACCTGTTGTTCTCACCAAATTGCATTAGTCAAACAATGGACCAAGGTTGTTATCAAAGTTTGATGGGATTGGAGCATAGGATGTGCTTTCCATCCCTTAATGTTGGTAGAAAAAGAAAAGGGGAGTTTAAACAGGGAAAATTAGACCTTATGTTGAAAAGAATTAGATTTTATCATGTTTATTATGTGGAAGTAGATTAATGAAAAAATAGAGGTTTTATGAATATGTTGTCTTTTCTTGAGTGGTTATCTTCTCGAGATGTAGACATGCTACTAGGAAATTTAAAAATCAACTGAACTCATTAAAAAAAAAAATGAAAGAGTGTTTTTTTAGAGCTATTTTAGGCATTCAGCCAGGGTATTTATGGAGTGACTACCCCGAAAAGATTGTGTCATTATTTTTTTGTGTGTTAGGTCTAAAAATCAAGTGAATAGAGATGAGATTTTAAAGTTTAAAAACAAAAAATCTATTTATTTCATCCCATCAATGTCATTTTAAGTCAACAAACTTTAGAAAAACTAAAGTGATTGATTGCGTTCTATGTGCATATTTACAGGCATATGAAGCACCAATACAAAACAAGAATATTTCCGCTTAGGGTTGCATAGGTCACTCAGGAATATAGATTTGGGTTTTGATGAATTTTTTACCATCTGCATTGGTGTGGGTTATATGATATAAACCGATATTCTGTCTGAAAAATCAAATTTCCGGCTTAAAGGGAAAATGTCAACCATAGGATGGTTGGCAAAAGTCTGTGCCCATTTGGGCCGTAATTTTAGCTTGAACTTCCATATGGACATCCCCCCCCCCCACCTCATTTAAGTGAATAATAGAATATACAAACAAGATGACTTGAAAGGGCCTTTGACTTCAGGGATTATTTGACTTTTGTGAGTTCGACTTTACTTTAAACATGCATCTAGGCAATTATTTTTACGATTGCATTCTAATCACCAGAATCGTAGAAACTGCAAAAATTGATAATGACAGCTGTGAATCAAATGTGCGTTAATAGCCTGCACGAACATTGGACAATGAAATATAGTCATGATGATGAAGTGGTTAAAGTTGAGGTTATCGCTGGTCATCATAATGTGCTGTTTTACCAGACAACATGTCTCCAGGGTGTCTCAGACATACAAATGGAAAGTAGCAAGTAGGTTTATGTTTACCACTAAATAGACTTTTGCTTTTATTAGATTTGAAAATAAAACGTGTTCTATCAGTATTAGAGTTTCATACTTAAAATTGTGTTAATAGTCCCCATAGCTTTCAAGTGGGTTTCCCCCGCATCCAATTATAATTGCAGTATTAATGTATTGAGTAGTGAAATAGTGTGTTCTCATTCAAATTGGCCTATATTGTAAGACTGCATTGTTCAGAATGTTGCATTATGGGTCAGGAACCGGATCAGATTTGAGATGAGGACTTATTAGCTTTAAAGCTGGTGTATAGTGTTGGGAGAAGGAAAAATTTAATTTGGATTCACAGTTAGATAATATGAAAGCCTGAATCCTGTAACTGTAACAAAGAAAGTTATATTACATGGAATCTCGTTTTAACGTCTTTATTTCACGATATTATAGTATAAAAAAGATAACACGGGGACCCGACACAGCTTTGTGTGCACTAGGCGTTCACATGGAAAACCAATGGGGATTCTCTTGTGTGGGTGATACACACAGATCGCTACGGTCCATTCATGCGGGAAGTTCGGGGGACAGGACAACCCAGCAAAGGTCTCAAAACCGTTACAAATTGTGTTTGGATTCAAACATTTCACTGAAATTCACCGGAAATCGTGAAAGGAATATCACAAAATCTCTCACACATGTCTTTTAGCGCAATGTGAACAACATGAGACTATATTTAATCGGTTTTATGCCGATTTTTTTTTTTTAACCAAAACTATACACCAGGTTTAAAGTACAGTAGTCCTTTAAGCCGGAAATTCAATTTTTTTTTTCCAGACAGAATATCAGTTTATTTTATGATATCCCTTGAACAACAACAACAACAACAACAAACAAGGAAATATTTTTGTTACAAATACAATATGGCATAATAATGTTTTGAGGTGCCAGAGGAAAAAGTCATGACATCTCACCAAATAAACATACACAAAAATACAAATGACATTATTCAGGAAGTAAAGATCATCATATTTGATGGTCTTAACATATTCTTTGCTGTAGGGCTGTTGGCAGTGGTTTTGTGGATGACAGTTGGAATATGTTTTCCAGGTTGTGCTGAAAGATACTTTGTCAAAGGTACTATTCACATTTTTTGGGACAACCATTGAAAACAGGTTTTAATAAGTGATTATCATTTAGTTTTTTTTTTTTTGTTCATTTGGATAAATAAAAAAATTCAAATGCAGAATATTACCACTTTGTTCGTTATTTTATTGCCATTAAAAAAAACTTCCTTGATATTTCCATTCCCTTCGATACTGCATATGTCTCAACAACGTTACGAGTACTAATCAGCGACATTAATTGTTGAAGAACTATTCCAACAACCGTCGTTTAAAAATAATTTGGGGTTATCTAGCTTTGTGCGGGGCAAACCAGGATTCCCATTGACCTATAATACCGGCAGCCTACTCGGTGCAGTGGAATGCGGTCTGCTGCCAACCTCTGGTGGAACCATTATGCATTAGGGATACTCCTCGCAATTAATTACCCCATTAAGTCATAAGAGTATACCATCTGGAGCTATGGGGTAAGGATACCGCACCCTTCTACCGGTTGGGATGAGGGATTGGTATCAGCGATTGAACTTGGCAGACCTCTGTGGTCGGATCAACACTATTCAAAGGGATGAAACTGGTCCTGATTGGGAGATCTACTGGGTGAATAAAAAAAAAAGGAAACCCAAGCTTCATCATCAATATTTAAAGTGAAAAGTGAATGACTCACAATTTTGCAAGACATGTTCAGGACAATATGGTTCAGTGATGCATGACATTGGGGAGCTGAGAGGGGTATGATGAGTTGCACTTTCCAGTGATACAAATTTCACAATCATCACTGTAATATTTTTGAAATTATTGATGATCATACTTGGGTTTCCTTTTTTTTAATACACCCCACATAGACCAAAGACTCTGGAACATCTTGTTAAAGGTCCCTGTTACGTGTATGGTAGCACCAAGTTAGGAGCTTCTTGCAGATTTAAAATGTAGAATAACAAGTGGATAATTATCATCCATAGAGACGGGAATTGGGGGAGCACCTTAGTTTTCAAATCTCAGACAAGAAAGACTTTCACCATTTGTACAATTAGTGCTCTTTTGGCTCTCATGCTTTAATTTACCCTTTCTCCTTCCATACTCTCCTTTTGTTGGTCCTATATATAGTTGTCATATATGCTATATAAATATGGAAGATTATAATCATGAACTATTGTCTTTGAAGTGTAGGTTACATATAGGTGTTTACCTTGGAATCGGGTGATGTTTTCCTTTAACTTTGATGCTGGGTAGTATGTTATCTTAGTCATATGTCCTAAATACCCTGACCATGACGTAGGTCCATGGTTTGATTAATGAGTCGTCTTTAAATGTTTGTACACAGTATTTAAAGGGAGTAATCAACTTTGTGGAGGCATGCACAAATCTGCTTCGAAGCCTTACATACTGGCATGTAATAACGTGTCAAGGAAATCCCGAAAAATTCATTTCCTAAGCATCATTACATATTTAACAATAATAAAAAAGTGATTAGTATCCAAAGACTGCCATTTTAATTAAAGCATGCCCAGGTACGTATATAACTTTAGATGGTGATATTCCGTAATCAATAATTTGGCAATAAATCGTCTGATTTGATTCCTGTCCGACCTAAAGGTTAGCAATAATGGCTACAGCATTAGCTGGAAGAGCATTTTTTTTAAAGATCCTGAACATAGGTCAACAACCCATTTGAAAGGAACCCATCCATTCAAAATAGTTTGATCTATACGTCCAGAGTTCAATGACAATGTTTTTTCGCTTCAACCATTAATACTTCAAAAACAAAACAAACAATGCAGCTCTATATTTTACATATGCCTCAATGTCCATGCAAAATTTTAGAGTGATTGGTCCATCATTGGCCGAGATATTCCATTTTTTTCAAAAATGTCATAAATTAGTGCAAAATCATATTTTTGCACTTTTTGCAAGTTTGGACTAATTTCTGGATTCTGATGATACTTATAAACTATATTTATTTATTTATTTATTTGTCTTATTTCAGTAAGGTAGCTCCATCAATGATCAAAACATTGTTTTTCATGGAGGCCCTACAAAACATAAGAAACATAGGAGGCCCTACCAAAAAAAATGAAATATCATACCTTTTTTGGTTGCAAAATATTTTTTTTATCTTGTATGTATTTTTTTTTTATTTTTTTTTTTTTGGTTGTTGTTTCTACTTGAACAAATTAAATTTTAACCCAAAATACTGGAAATAAGATGCCTTAAAATGATCCAAAATATAACCGGCTTCAGGTGTACCTAAACTATTGGAGGCACTGTATATCAAGTCATATAGTATTACCGGATCATAATGCAGTTTGACCTTTATGACCAATGATAAAAGATGATCAAAGATAATCTAATTATCTCATTTCCTTTATCTTTAATTCATTTATTTTGTCCTCATATCATCCTAATCTCTCATAAGAGGATATTAGGATTGACAATGGGAATCAATTTTTGAGTTATTTCAGGAGCTCTTATAAATGAAAACAATGAGTAACAGAAATAGATCAGAAATGTTCATTAAACCCACTGATTTCCTGGTAAATGTAAATAGTACACATTGTGATATTCATACATGTTGGATATATACGAACTTGCTTCATAGAATAATTTGTTACCTTCCTACAGAAAGGCAGTTTAATAGCCTATTTGCATTTCATGTTCCCGGAGAAAGGCCATTAATTAAAAAAATCACTAATTGAATAGACGGTCTTCATAGTTCCCGCTTCACAGGGTGATTAATAACTCAAAATTCAAAAGTATTATAGTGAGATCCAAGAATTTGTGAAAAACCGTTAATCTTGGATTTGCATTTTGCGCGGCTGAAGATGCGTACAACCTTTCTCCGGGAAGGCAACAAATTGACAATATATTTCATCAGGGTATTACACAACTTGATCATACCTACGCTGTCCTAAAGTCAGTTAAATAAAATTAGTTGATCTTAAAACCATATGGACGGCACACTAATAAGTGTGAAACAAATTGTCGGAAACGAATAGATAATTGGACAGCTGATTATAATTAGATCAAATGGAAATTACACTAAATGGCTATTACTGTAAACAGTTATTAGATCAAATGATTATGAGACTAAATGGGCGGTTCTGCACTAGTGCACAAGGTCGAGCTATTTCAAATAGCACGCTATTTGTGATCCGATGAATTGGCTCGATCAGAGCAGATCCGACTTTGTGGTCAAATAGCATGCTAATTTGGAGGAAATCCAAGCCCAAGTCATCTTAAGGATTTTTTGAAAAAACTTGAGCTGGTTTGCGGTTTTAGCACAAAAATGCTGCACTAGCTGAGGCTAAATCCGAAATTATGCACCTGTGCTTGTATAAATATGCTAGCGGTAGTTACCAGTGCGCAACACACATCGGGCTTGTTTGTTCAAGGTCACGTCAGGTTGTAAATGCGAAGTTTTAAAATAGCTTGACCGGTTTATTTTTTCAGGGTTTTTTCCCGATCCATCAATTAGCGCGCTATTTTTTAGCTCGAGCTAGTGCAGCAGCGCATCATGATTAGTCGATCTTACGGCTATACGATTAGTTGGTCTTAAGGATAGTTACAATGTAGTAGACAAAATAGGTGTGAACCAACCAATTGGGTATGGGACAAATGGTTTGCAGACGCAATACAGGTTCACAAACTGTACAATGAGTGAATTGCAGCAATAGCCTGAAACTATGAAGTGAATAGTATCACTTTAGACAACCTCATAACGACCTGATTGTGTCACTCCAAATTACCCCAGTCCATTTACATCTTATGCAGTTGTCACAACACATAAGTGAAACATGCAACTATCTATGTCATGCAACTCTTTATTCGTCAAGATTTGCATGTTGGTGACTACCGCATTAGGAATAGTTTCAATTATAATTGGAGATCATTGTATAGTTGCATATAATTCAAATATAACCTGGTCATTTTACATATAGGCCTAACTAAATACACAAATGGAAATTTCTAAATACACAAATGGAAATTTACAATTTATTAACTCTAAGTTCATAAATGTACATTAGTTCTATTTCTGTGTAAACATCATAGAACTTTGTTGGTTTATAGATCGTCAAATATGGTCATCCATTATTGCAAGCTGTTAAAGCCTCAGGAAAAGTATGAAAATGATTTGACAGATGTCAAAACGATTGATGTCTAAATTTCTAGGGGGAGGGAATTCCTGCATCGGAATTACAAGCCACACAATATTTTTTGGATGTAGATTTAATTGAACATAGTGATAGGAGACTTCATAAAGATTCGATTCACATTTTGTGTTGTTTTCCTTACTGAATTGAAGTTGGGGTTCAAAAGTTGTTGAATTGGTCATAAAAAAACAGTGAATTTATGTAATGATTTTATTGTATTGTATAAGTTTACATGATAATGCATTGTATTGTATTTTATTACTTAAATTAATGAAGTTAAATGTTCATATTTTTTATATTTGTACGTGGAATGTTCAGGTTTAGGAAATCTATTATAACACCTTACATCCACTATTACTATATGCCTAGTTTGTTAGACGTGATGTAGTGTGAGATTCTGTGTGCATAACTTGTTCAGGCTAAACTGCATATGGCATGAACTAAAATGAAATAATTTTGAAAAAAAATGAAGAAAAAAAAAATCCTGGAAAGATTATTATCATCAAAGTCCTGACTTACTTCTATTATATGACACAGTCACAATTCGTAAGTCCTTTCAAGTTAACAATGAATTATCTTTTTCTGACAGAAATATCATTTTATTTTGTGTTAGCCTTAACTAATCTTTTTCATCGTATGTGTGTGCATTTCAATAAAGTACCAGCTTTGATGCTCCATTTATCATCCAAAGAAACTGAACAAAAAATAAATTCCTTCTCATTCCTCGTTTCAATTCGTCCCATTCGTTTTGTCTCCAGCCTGATTCTATGTGTTTGTCATAAACGATTATCCATCGCAACTTTGTTGCATTTATTGTAAACTATCTGTCAAAGTTACATATTTCAGTCTTTACTTTATTTATGTGCAGTCATTTGCATCCACATGCTTTGGTGAGACACCTCTTCATTCGTTGTCCTTCATACATGGTCCCTGCGATTTGTTTGTTGAAGTTCTATTTTGAACCACAGTGATTTATTTTTCATGTCATAGTTGCCATCTACTGCATCGTGGCAGAGGTATTCACTGGCTAAACAAAATGTCAAGAAGAGATGAATTTCACGTTTCATATATGTTGGTATATAGTAGTCATATTTTCTTTGATATGGGACAGATGTATCTTCTTTTTTCCACCTTCATATTGTTCCACTTAAAAAAAAAGCCCCTCAAAATCAGAAATAGAAAAGGTAAAGTATATAATTCTGCTAGGATCGAATGCTCAGGCTCTTTTTGACTCCATGATTTCACTTCTTAACACTTTATATTCATATCATGTAAATATATAATTTTTTCTAAAACAGGATATATTTAGACCTTAATGGCCATATCAGTCGTAATAAGATTGACCCCAAAAATGTACTCCTCCTATTTATATGAATTTGGTAATCATGTCAGAGTGTACTTTTGATAACAATATCTATGTCATTATCAATTCAGTTTTCTGTCATGTGAGACTCAAAGTAAAGATGATATAAATCCCTGGAGGGGCTTTTGTGTTATGAAATTCGAAATCACAAGCGACATGACAGTGGATGAAAGAAAGTACCCGGTCATCACAGTTTGTTACCACTAAGAGATGTCATCCCTAATAACATACCTCTCTAAAAGATGCCATTGGAAAACATCTCTCAAAAACCTTGGCTCCTCCCCCTCCTCTCTCCTCATTTTCCTTCATCTGTACATCACCTTTTGCTGTTTGCTTTCTCTGTCTCTCTTTCTAGTTTGTTTATCGTCTGTCTCAGTCTCTCAATCTCTCTTTTTATCCATATTTCTTTTAATTATATAATCATCATTCTTTCCTCCTCTCTCTCCTTTTCTTGCACAGCCTCATATTACTGTCACCCCCTTCAGATTGGTGTTGCATGAACATTTGCTAATATGGTTCTTTGCCATCAATGGTAACGGCCATGATAAAGTCTCTCAACAGCCAAGCAAAATCCAGTATTTTATGAAAGTTATTATTGATGACAAAGGCCTGTATTCTCAAAAGCTGCCTAACTTAAAGCCCAGCTTAAATCTGTGGTTTAATGTGTGGCTTGCTAAAAGGGAATCAATCTGTCTATGTTGCATGTTCCTATCACCTTCACTGGAGTCATGTTTTAATTGAAAGGGAAACATTTGTACTTATCATTTCCAAACAATTTTTTATATTTTCACTGAAAATCTACTTTTAGGGACTGATTCCCTTTTAGCAAGCCATAGTTAAACCACAGATTTAAGCTAGGCTTAAAGTTAGGCGGCTTTTGAAAATACAGGCCAAAGAATCTATGTTTTATGCAACAGGGCCAAGGCCTATACAATTTTGTTCCCTATGTCTTCTGATATTACCTATTCAACCCAGATGCTGTCTTCTGTTTTCTAACACCTTGTAATTGTAAACATTATATTCCCTCCTTGATGAATACCTAGATACCTGTCCCCACCTAATGAATTCCATGTTGCATACCTGTCCTGTCTCTACCTGATCCATGTATGATGTCACTCAGTCCCTTCTGATCCATACTAAAGTACCCCCTACTACCCCTCTGTCAAGTCCCCCCTCCCCCCCCCCCAACCATTGATGCTGATCCCCAGGACCGGGCCCTGGACTTGCCAAACACCCAAGCACTCCATGATGTGTCATTCAGAATGATGTCAGTTCTAACTTGGAATTTGTCGCTGCTGTTTAGTTAAAAGATGCATGATGTAAAATGAGCAATCAATCATCACAAATGCAAAAAGTTGGTTTGTTGGAGATCATGTTTCTTCCCCATTCTTATCGAAACATATAATTTTCAATTATGAACTTGGTGCCTCCTAAAAAAAGTTACTCCTTAATATAGATATTGTAAAATTTGTCTGCATTTAATAAAATTGAGTGTACAATTATATTGTGTTCTCCGATTTTTACTAAATAGTTTTCATCATTTCAATAAACCTTGTGATTTGGTTGATCTAGGTTAGATGTAAACCTGTTATTCTACAGACTGCAGTTTTTCTGTCCTTATAACCTCAATGGTTATGTCATCACCAGCACCAGTGCTGTATGCTACTCTCTTCTCTTATCTGATGCTCTTTTTAAAATCCACCAAATCCAGGCCTCTTCTCAAATAAATCCTGTCTTATATCTTGGACCCAAACATTCCATTCTTCTCCAATTCTACAATTCTCTCACTTTCCTTCTTTCTTTCATTCTTTCTTTCTCTCTCTCTCTTTCTCTCTCTCTCTCTCTCTCTCTCTCTCTTTCTTTCTCTCTCTCTCTCTTTCTTTCTTTTCAACTCCCCTCTTGATCATGTCTGTCTCTCTCTGTCTCACTACACTTTTCACTGTTCCCATCTCTCTCTCTCTATCTGTCTGTCCCTCACCTTCTTTATCTTTCTACCTTTCTTTTCCTCTTCCCTTTATCATCTTTCCCCTTCATATCTTTTGTACAATTCCTGTCATCTATTTACACATGTATTCATTTATACCTGTCCTTCTCCTTTTCTCTTTTTTGCCTGTATTTCCCTTGTCTGTCTAGTGTCTCCTTTCTTGTTTCTTCTTCTCTGTTTCTCTCTGCCAGACAGCTCCCTTTCCATTGCTATTTATCTCAAACCCAAGTTTCCAAATCCCCTCTCATCTCGTTTTCGTTCAGCAAAGCTATTTCCGCACCTGGAACAACTCTCCGTAAACCAGGCTAGGATCAAAAGATTTGGACTTTCTTCTGTTCCTACTTGATATATCCCTTTCAAGTTGCAGTGGAATTCGTAGGGGACCTATTTTCTGTGTCTTGATCACGTTTTATTGGTTGAAAGTTCAGGCTGTGCCCCAGAAAAAGTGACATTATTTTTGATCAGCTGCTACTGTAATGTTAGGTTGTAGTTATGGACCTGTCACATAATATGATAAGGGATGACTGCCATCCCTTAAGAAAACAAAACTGTTGTTTGGAATTCTGCAACAACAAAAAATTATCGTTATCATAATTGATCATATTCTCCAGAGTTATTTGAAAGTATATTTGATATTTTGGAGACATATATTGGAAAGTGTCAAGAAAATCAGTTAGTTTTATCTGAGTAAAAGATGATGGTGATGATGATGATCCACAGCATTTATATTACATCATATTTCTGTTAAAAACATTCAATGGTGCAGATAACCTTGCATACATTCATGTTCCCTTTAAAGTCTGTATTTTGTTTTTATTTTCATGTGTATGTTTTGCAATTTTTTTAATTGTATGTCACTTTTACTTCTTTGGCCCTAAAATATCTTCCATTTTCCTTCATGTTTGTGTGCTACAAGAACTTGGGTTAGCAATATATATTTCAACAATAGTGTGTGTTCGTCTTCTATGTAGACCTGTATATCATAGTTTGTTTTATGGGTCATTTTATTTATCACATCGTCTGTTGAGAGCCAGAAAGGGGTTAGTGCATCTTAAAGATGTTCCGTTGAGAACCAGAAGGGCGCTATTGCTGAACAAAGTTGATGGTAATAGTGCCCTTCTGGTTCTCAATGGAACATCTTTGATCTGTTATAGCGCCCTTCTGGTTCTCAGCCGACGTCATGTCTCTGTAATCTTTTTTTAAACCTGATTACTCTTCCCTCTAATGATTTTCTTCTCTCTCTCTCTCTCTCTCTCTCCATTTTTTCTTTTTACATTAGATTTCAGGAAGTGGGGATGAGCCTACAGACATGCCTGACATACCTATAACATACTTCACCCAGTATGATACCGAGACACCGTCAACCCCAACAGTACTGGTAAGTTAGGCATCCCCCCATATCCGTGTTGTCATGGTGATGCGGACCACAATTTTGAAGAGAGGGTGAACTGGAGGATAGATGATGAGACTGTCCTAGCTACATCTATTCATACTGTGTGGGACTATTGTTGCTCCAGTCCCATATTATTATTTTTTTGTTTTTAAATGTCTATTTTGGTTGACCATTATGAAACCGGTAGTTTATATTTTATAGAGCTTAGAATTAAGTCAGTTTAGAAACTATTTGTAAATATTCAATAGACAGCTAATGTTTATAAAAAAACTAATTAAATATTAAATGAATCCAAGCTAATACAACGTTGGAAAGAGAAGAATATGCTGATCTCTTTATTCTGATATATTTCAGAGGCCTACCTCTGGCAATGGTTTTGCATTTCTATCGAGGAGGAAGGAGGGGGGGGGGTGAGAATAGGGATGGACGTATCCAAAAGATGCTAATTCAAAGATTGTTTATGTCATTAGGGTTTGTGCATGAGTTTTTTTGTTATTAATGAATGGGGGGGGGGGGAATCCAAGAAGAAAGTAGTATGATGATTATGATGATGATGATGATGATGGTGGTGATGATGATGATGATGGTGATGATGATGATGATGATGATGATGACGATGATAATGATTATGATGATTAATGATGATGGAGATAAGAGCATGATCAATACAGAATAGACGATCAAGGGGATGAAAGGGGGAAGAGGCAGGACATTGATGCAGGACATTTAAATGAGATGATGAAAAGAAGAAAAAGATGGGAGACAGATAAAAAGAGAGAGAGAGAGAGAGAGAGAGAGGGAGAGAGAGAGGGGGGGGGGGGGAGAAGGAGAAAAAACATCAGATGACATGAGAGATACAGTGATGAGTAGAAGCCTATGTGGTCAATGGTTCAAGGAAATAAATAAGAGGGATGGGAGATAAAACAGTGGTATCATCAAAGTGTAAGATCACTCAATGCTTGCCAACCATGTAGCCAGAGATAAGATGGTACTGAATGATAAGGCATCCCTATGCATCCCTTGTTTTATGATTGGAGTTTGATGACCCAAACCCATTCACACTTGAAAAATAAGCTCTCTCTGTTTTTAAAGGGACCAATCACTAAGCAAAAATTTAAAAATATATATTAATTGTGTAAAGCTTGTATAGAATCAACAACAACAATGTATCAGACATCCTAGGGTTTAGAATAGTCTATTCACAAGTCTCTTTTTGCTCTGCAGTTCTGGTTTCATCACCCAAACCTAAAATTAATATTTTAATCAGTAGGCCTATTTTAAACATAGAATATTGCCATGGAAATAAAATCATGCAAAACAAATTTAGGTCATAGATGTAGTACTGGCACCACAGCTACAGGGTTATTCTTGTCCGAAATTTAATTCTTTAGTGTGAATGTGATCCTTACTAGTATCGTTTGTTCGAGAGGGTTCTAGGACAACTACCCCCTGGACAACTACCCCCTGGACAACTACCCCCGCCAAAATTTACCACCAACTCTACACCTTATCCTATTTCTGGAGTAGTTTTCTGGGGGGGGGGCAATTGCTCAGGGGGTTATTGTCCTGATATAGTTCAGGAGTTCTCTTGTTTGATCTGAATCAGAGAGTTTTGATTCTGAAGTGTGAATGTGGTCCCTACTGGTATCATATGTTCAGGTGTTCACCCTCTCTTTGAATCAGAGTGCTTTAATTCTGAAGTGTGAATGTGGTCCCTACTGGTATCATATGTTCAGGTGTTCACCCTCTCTTTGAATCAGAGTGCTTTAATTCTAAAGTGTGAATGTGGACTGGTCTCATGTTCAACTATTCCACCAAGGTTACGTACAGATGTCTGTCTGACAGAGACATTGGCATTTATAACATCTGAATTAGCCATTAGAGATCGCTTTACCCATTGACTGATAGATAGATGGGATGGATAGATATAGATACCCTAGCAGGCTAATGTTACCTCATGGTCCTGTGGTTTATACTGCAATACAAATCAAATCTTCCATTAAAGGACAAGTCCACCTTGAACTGATGTCAGCAGAAGATGAGAGACATTTATGTTGCAATGACATTTTGACGAGGATAACAAAAGTTTGATATGCATTTTTAATTTGATTATGTAACTTGCCAGCTACTCTCCCAGACTCTGTGGACTGTAAATTCCATAAATTTCCCTCTTTCATTTACCTCGTTTACACTGTGACTCGGGTCGCGGGTTGGACACAGCAATTGTGCTCGACACAGCAATTTTATGCCATGTAAACGGGATCAGTGTGATCCCCGACCCGGGTTCGATACGCCTTTTTTTGCTCCGCCAAAATCGTAGGTTTTTGATCCGGGAGGCGGGTTCGACACGGCAATTTTTATGTGTGTAAACAGAAAGCCGTCTCGAAGTCGATGACCTTGAGGTCAGATATGGAATTATGCTAAAAATATACATCGCAACACACATTAATGACGTTCCTTACTTCCGGTCATGATCTGGGAGGCGTGTTAAACTCGCTTTTTTTGTTGTGTATAAACACGATCACAGGTTTACTCTTTGCAGTGTCGAAACCTTCCTGTGGATTCGACACGAGAGCCGAGTCTCAATGTACAACGCTGTAATTGTTTGAAGGGGCAGATTTCTACCTCCCTACCGAGTCCTCCATCATCATCTCACTCCACAGACCAAGTCTCTCAACCGCCCCCCCCCATTCCCCACATCCCCCCCCCTCCCCCGCTGTATTCAAATATAAATGCACATCCTTTACAGAAAGGAGCCTTTAATGTAACAAGCCTAGCTTTTCACTTAGGTTCCTTCATATTTCTTTCTTATACTACTGATGTCATTCGTCTTGTAACTTTTGTCAATGTATTGTAATGATATGACATACGACATATTTTTGTTGTTTGATTGGAAATAGGGCCTATGGAATAAACTAAGCTGAAACTGAAACTGAATTAATAAATACATGATAATGACAATTATCTTCTTTATCTTGCTGTTACAGTTACCAGCTAGTGTACTGCCACCATTGGAGCAGGTTGCTACAGTTCTACCAAAGCCCTCCGTCACCACGCCCGCTCCATCGACCACGCCTACCTCACAACCAGATGTCGTCATCCAACCTGTACAGCAGGGCATGAAGGGACAGAAAGGAGAGGAAGGCTGGCCAGGAGTTAACGGTATCCATGGCAACCCAGGTGTCCCAGGACCACGAGGTGTTGTAGGTTAGTAACATCAAATGATGTATTGAGATAGATTTACTATTTAATACCTTAAGTAAACTTAGAGGTCATAAATTAAGGATAGTAAAAGCTTTGATATGACCTTAGTGTATATCATGAACAGCAATTCACGTATTGATTACTAAATAGAAGAATGATAACAATAACTAAAACAATAATATTTGTTGTTATGTTAACCTAATTGACTAAATGAAGAATAAGAGTTCCTGTCAAATAGTTTTTTGCTTTTAAAATACTTTAAAGGCCTTGCAAGAGCATAGCAATAGAGATTACCATAAATATGATAATTATCCATAAACTGATTGCCTGTAGGTTATGTGGTACAATGTATCATACAATATTGTAAATGATTGTTGGACCATTATAGTCTCCTAAAGCACTTCCGCCATTATACGAAATTATAGTTATAGTTCATAGTAATAATGATTGATTTGGTGTGATGAATCGATATGTGATATGCCCTTTATGACTCGAACCCTATAGTACATAGTACTTAGAGCTTGAAGTCTAAATACCCAGGCAAGTTAACCCATTGCTTGTGATTATAATTCAATAAGAGTCATAGAAAATACCTTTTTTGCAGTGACCCCTTTAAATCTTAATTGAAGTCAAAATTAACCTAAATATTAATTTTCTTGCAAGCAGTAGAATTTTACTCTATTTATATACCCCAAAAATGATTAATGCTTTGAATTTGGATTTGGATCTAACATAACATTTTTGTGTTAATGTTATGAGTTTATAACCTATCTGTGTTGCAGTATCAGATCCAGCTTTGGTCATACAAGTGAATGTATAGACCCATGCCTAAATATAATACAGCCACTAGCTATTGTCCCCCCAAAATTGGGCTAGCACAATCTCTTGAAATAGCATATGCTGGATCCGTGCCTGTGTTGTGTGATGTGTTTAGTAGATCGTCTTCTAACCATTTAGTCTAACATTCTCTAGGTGAAACAGGACCTGAAGGACCAGAGGGACCTATGGGGCCCACAGGGGCTAAAGGTGAGTTCTGTTTGGTTCTAGGACCAAGATCCACAGTCCTGTTCCATCAAGGAGTCGGAACACTTCTTTCGGAATAAAGAAAGAAAATAAAGTAAGACCTTTAATGTAACAATTTAATTGCTCTTTGATCAGATTTATGAAGCATCTTTTCTGGGGGAGGGGTACAAAATGTTGGATAGCGTTTTGTTATTCACTCATCTTCCATCAGGGCTCTTTATTCAAACATTAATGAAATCTTCAATACATTCGAAATCCCTAAGTAACCTGGTAACAGTGGCAAAGACAACCTCATTCTATTTCAGAAGTAAAGGGATTTAATTTCTGCTGGTTCTGATCATGCAAGCAACCCATAATACATTATTTGGATTAAAGAAAATGATGAAAACAAGGGTCCAAGTATTAAAAAAATACACAATTTGGAATTTAAAAAAAATAGGGGCTTACTATAGGGCAAAAATTGCTTTTCAGTAGCTCTGTTGCAAGATTCTCCTGAGTCCCTATGCACTTTTTACACATCATATGAATCTGAAATTAATAAAGTGTGGTGGACCAGATTGATGTCTTTGAGGTGGTAATATGGGTCAGAATGTTATTTAGACTTGTATCTCCAGATACCCATCAACTCATCGGTTCTTTTAATGGTGTTTTGATTCCATTAATCTCATCCTATCTGCTTCCATATCCTTCAGCTATTATCTATCCATCCATCCTCTTTCTCATCATCATCATCTCATGTTTGGAAGAATCCTATCTCAAAAAAGAATGACTCCAGATGGTTCCCTTCCCACATCTGTATCCGTTTAAAGTCCGCTCACCCAAATCGCTCTCTCTTCCCAGCTTTCTTTAGGTGATCGGAGTAGCCTTAAAGGTAGCTTCAAGGGGTTCAAGAAGTTTTTTTTTTGGAAACAGATTTCAATTTTAACATTTTTAATAAACATGAATATGATTTCTTAGAGATATAAGTAATACAATTGAAAATAGGGAAATAAAGGAAGAAAAAAAGAGAGAACAAAAAAAGCATATAGCTTACTTCTTTGTAAATAAGAATAAAATCCTTTTCCTTTTATTAATCTAAATTCATTTTTATTGCATCTTCTGAGTGCTTATTTTATTTTATTTTTTCATTTGCAGGTTTCTTCTTTCTTTATGATAAACTCTTTCACACACCATTGAATCACTGTTGCCGTCATCAACATTTCATAAAATCTTTGTTCTTTATTTTGACCAGTCTATTAATGACCAGTCTTTGTCGTATTTCTTCCCTCAACTGTGTGATAATTGTAATATTGCTATATAACTAACATTTTGCTACTATATAAGTGTCTGTTGCTCTAAATGCATGATGATGATTTATTGTTATAGATTAACTGCCTAATAACAGTTAAGGTGAATAGCCTATACTTTTCTATACTAATTTTTTTGAAATTTGAATTTATCCAAATACTTCTTCATTATTGAGCTAATATTCTAATAAAGTCAAACTTGCCCAAGTCAAATCTTTTGGGACTGAAGAAATAGCTTCGGCTTTGCAAATATTTGAAATCTAACAAAACATTAAAAATAATAGAATATATAGGAAGATGACTTGAAAAGAGTTTTGAATTTGGCAATTATTAGACCTGTGCAAGGTTGACTGTACAAGGTATACATTTTTAAAAATCTTACTTTGTTACTGCTCAAATTCTCATTCTGCTCTCTCTCTCTCTCTCTCTCTCTTTCTCTCTCTCTCTCTCTCTCACACACACACACACTCTCTCATTGGCTCCAATATAATTTGTCTCATTGTTTATCATCATGATTATCATTATCATTGCCGTCATCATCATCATCACCTCATCATTGACTCATCTTTCTCATATTTTAGGTATATCTTTGTCCCACTGTCAAGCCCATTGGATGGGCAAGATAGATTTAAAAATTTTGACGGGGCATGATGCTCAGGTGAAAAAAAAAGTTTAATCAACTTAATGTAGATTGTTCAATCTAAACAAACAGAAAAATTTGTGTCACACTGGGAGCTTGTTTATACATTCTTTTTTATTTTTACAAGCACCCTGATATACTAAATTATTAATATGATGCTTACTTTTAAATCAAAGCTTCTTGACAAACCAAAAGAGTGCAAGAGGCTTGCCCTACATAGCAACAACTAATATATGCAAACTGGATTCCAAATATTACACTTGATTCTTTAATAACAGGTTGTTTGAATACTTCATTACTATGTCCCCAAGAAAGAAACATTCATATTTTATGATAACCTTTGGAACCAGTCTATTGAGTTTTCCTAATCTTGAATTTCTCCTACGTTGACTACGTCTCCCATCCTTGCTCTCAGGTGATTTAGGGGATGCTGGCCCTATTGGTCCTGTAGGTGAAGAGGGGTTGCCAGGTGTGGCCGGTCCACCAGGTGACCCAGGGGTCAAGGGTGAGAAAGGTGAAGAAGGAATGACAGGACAGAAAGGAGAGCAGGTGAGTTTTGTGCCCTGTAACATAAGGAGTTGTTTGAAACAAAATTTCTAATTGTTTCATAGTGAAACCTTTTTTGAAAGAATTCTATGCAACAACGATCCTGATTGGCTCCAGTCGATTTGCAAGTGATCATAGCAATTTATGTTCTAGAGCACTGATCTTATGAAACTGAATAGATTGCTCCATTATTTTATAGCAAATATTAAATGCAAAATTTTGGGCTTCATACATGAAAATTTGCATGGAAATGTAGTGCCAAAGGTTTAATGGAACTTTTCATGGAGATAATTACAATAGGGTGCCCAAAAAAAAGGAGATATTGGTGGAGTAAAGATACCCCCTCCATAAAAAGACAGGGAGAGAAAGAGAGGGAGAGAGAGGAAGAGAAAGAGGTCAGTTTCAGGGTCTAGGAAACATACTTTGCCAGTATTGTTTTATTTGATAACCTCAGCTATGGTTCTACATCTCACTTAGATAACACATGTGAATACTAAACCATATGGGACCACATGTATAAAACTATTCATTGGTTTCAACATCCCATCTCAATATCTGTTTCTCTGAATTTCTCTTTGTTCCATTTGATAACAGGGTGAGCCTGGAGTAGGCATTAAAGGTTCCCCTGGTGTGATACCAACCCTCAGCTATGAGGACATGATGCATCTTAGAGGAGAAAAGGTAAACCCACATTGCCAATGGTTAATGGTCAGAGGCGTCAGACGGCTCTGAGGAGACAAAGGATTAGAGGGGCAAGCCATCGTTAATGCACAATCGCTTGCCCATCCAATCCTTTGTCTCCGCAGAGCCTTCAGATATGGCTCTTTTTTAGCTCCTTGTATCTTTCATCCCATTTTAAGTGGCGGATCCACCATCAGCTCTGACAATGGATTGTGTTGGCCCATGCCCAAGCATAATTGAATTGCTGTTGTCCCCAGATAATTGGTCCAACAAAATCCTTCTGCATAGCTCAATGTCACTTTTCTATGTCAGTGTTATCTTTTGTATCTGTAAATGTTTATGTATTTCATGCATGTGGGCATCACCCTGATTGAAAATAGATTTCTAATCACTGAACAGGTTATCCTAGGTCAATAAAAAGAAATAGAATTAAATAAATAGATAATATAGGAGAAGAATGTTCCCCTACTATCTTACAAACACGTACTTCAGCAGTCGATTATTTGAACTAAGAATTAATAGGTAAAAATATCAGCTATAAAAATCAATGAGATAAAACTACATTTATAACTACATATTCATATCACAACCCCCCCCCCCTTCTTTTTTAGAGTACAATTTTTAGTTTTGTATTTTAGGAATCAAGTAACTCCAGAGTTGTTTTACTCAACATAAATTTCTGTATGTTCATGTAATTGTAATTTTTACTTCTTTACATACAGGGAGAGCCAGGGCTAAATGGGGTTCCAGGTCCACAGGTATGTCGCGTTATATTTCAATATTTGAGATTATTTGCCCATCTCCATTTTAATGGTATTTGTTAAAGAGAAAACTTATAAAGAGAAGAATTCTAACATACATGTGAGTTACAGTAAAGCCTGATTATTGGGTACATAAGCATGTTGACATTATGTTGAAAATGCTATATTTTTTTCAGGCCATTCACAACTTGTGCTTTATCCTGAAATTTTAATTTTAATCAATTTTGTTCTTAAGAGATAGATAAAGTATGGAAGAGTGACAAATTAACATTTCAAAGGACAATGAAAATTTTTAGTTCTAAGACAGCTGTTCAGGGCTTGTTATATTTTTGCGCTTTTGCATGGTTACATGTACACCTTACATTTTCCTAAATGTACAGGGGGGTGTAACACAAAGACTTACGATTGATAAAAAGTTACGATTAATTTTTTCTCGGTAGCCTCATCATGGACAGGATGCTCCACAGTTGATGATCTTAATCCTAACCCTAGCCCTAACCCTACTCTTAATCATATCCAAATCCCATTCTATGACTGTAGCTGGTTCCCAAATGAGGCTACCGAGAAAAAATCAATCGTAACTTTTAATCAATCGTAAGTCTTTGTGTTCCACCCCACTAGTCTCTGTTCTCTCTTGAGTGTTACCCTTTCAGATGTCTTTGTTTCAAGCCATTATTCTATGACTTTGATGTTATAGAGGCACATGGTGAAGATGACCATAACATTTGCTTTTCTATCTTATCTTGATTTGCAATATACATGTCTTTCTTTTCATAGGATGAAGAAGGACCATAACTGTGGTTACTTTATGGGGGGGAGGCAGGGGGGTTGTTTAAGCGATTGGTTTGTAAAGTTTCGCCTGACTTTATAAACAACTGATGATCAGTTCTCAATTGTGCTACATGATTGAGAATGTGATTAGTATAGCACCCAAAACATGATCCAGCCCTCTGTATAATTTGGCCTTTTAGAGTCATCTTTTGCAATACATGTCTTTCTTTAAATAGGGTGAACCAGGACCACAGGGTGCTCCTGGAATAGATGGTGTGGATGGCATCCCGGGGACAAAAGGAGATAAGGTGAGCCCAACTGGACTAAAGTTATTTTCAGCTTTTCAAAGGATTAGTGCATGCATTACTTTTAAAATTTCTAGTTGCATTGCACAAATGTAATTCAATTCAATTTGTTTAATTTATTTTTATATTCTAGTTTGAAAGTTATATTTAAAAAAATAGTGCACAACTGTTTGAATAATAATAATTTCTAGTTGTATTGCAAGAATTCAATCCACTTTAGTTCATTTATTTCTCTATTCCTATTTGGGAAATTAAAACAACATAAAGGTACAAACAATAATAATTACCAACATGAAAATTACAACTTCAAAAATTAGGGGGATATTTATAATTAAATACGGAGGGATTATCGAAACACCAAAGAGGCTTATGAAGGCTTATTCAAGAGAATAATGATAATGGAAAGATATGGGATGTAAACTATAATATAAGATAATAAGATGAAAGAGGAGAGGTTTGGAGAGAAAGTGAGAGATGGTGATTATTATTATGATGATGATGATGATGATGAGGATGGTGATGATGATGATTATGATGATGATTATGATGAGGATGATGATGATGATGAGGATGGTGATGATGATGATATTGATGATGATGATGATACTGATGATGATACTGATGATGATGATGAAAATGATGATGATGATGATGATGATAATAATGATGATGACTATGATGATGAGTATGATGGTGTTGATGATGCTGCTGCTGCTGCTGATGATGATGATACTGATGATATTTAAAAGAAACAAGATCTATTGAAAGATCAAGCCACCCAAGAAGCTGGCAAAAGGGTGTTTCCCACATGTGACAAAGTGCATTTTTGGGTTGTGATATATCATTATTCACCAGAAGAAATTTTTGTGCTGTTTCAATTTGAACTGGACTTGAGCCATGGTTACAGCAATAATTGTCTTCAATAAGTGTCTAAAATTTCTTTTGTGGTAGAGTGATATTGGAATGGGTTTTCCTAGAATTTTCTTCAATAAATGTCTAATTTTCTTTTGTTTTAGGGTGATTTTGGAATATGTTTACATGGAATTCTTTCTGTTAACTGTCTAAAATTTCTTTTTTTGGTAAGGGTGATGTTGGTATAGGTTTACCTGGAATTCTCTTCAATGAATGTCTAAATTTCTTTTTTTGTAGGGTGATGTTGGAATAGGTTTACCCGGACCTCAAGGGAAACCTGGAAAGAAAGGAGAAACAGGAGCACAAGGGCCACCGGGTCCTCCATCATTAGAAGTAAGTACACAGCTCATTTTACAGTCATTCTAAAATTATGAACAAAGGATCTTTCAATTAATCAATTTTTTTTTTTTTTTGTACGTTTTTTTTTTTTGGGGGGGGGTTCTTATTTCTTTCTTCTTCTTTTGATCATTTTGATTTTTACAAATGCACCAAATTGCCTTGGGTTTTTTTTAGGGTGATTTTGTATTTATTTATTTCTTTTTATTATTAATTATGTTTGAAACTACCAGTAGAATTTTTCAGACATAATATTAATATTGCATTGGGACAGCAAGATTATTATTTAATGACCATTTTTAATATAAGAATTAAAGATAAGTAACATAATAGATACTGGCCCTTTCTTTAAATGGTTGCTCATTTCTTCATGTCTTGTGTTTTTTTAATCTACTAAATGACCCCAAATCAATTTCTTAATATATTTCTATGTCTTTCTACCAATATCTTTTACCACAGGGTTTTATCGAGGGATCTGGAATGGATTTGTTTACTGTAAGTCAATTTGCAATATGATTTTACATAATGACATATTTATGCAATTATGTACATGTACAATGCATGTTATAGCCTGGTCACACCTGTGAAACTGATTCCAAACCGACCACTAGCTCACCATTTGTGGTAATGTAATATTTTTGGTGTGACTCGGCTATTAAGGTGTATTTGTGGATCAGGGGAGCATTTCATCAAAGGACTTGTCGGACGTTTTATCCGACAAATTTGCTCTCAGCCAATCAGATGCAAGCATTTCAGTAGCTTATAACAGTTTGTCGGATAAAACGTCCGACAAGTCCTTTGATGAAATGCTCCCCAGAATGTACAGTTACAATAGTAGTAGAAGATGTTCTCTGATAACTTATGTGTATCTTCCATATAGTCCTCAAATTTTGAGGACTTAAAAGTACACTATGTACACTATGCTAAGGTGGTTCCCCTCTCCCGTATGTTTGAATCAAGTTAATGGACAATTCAATCATTTTAACAGCCAAGTCAAAATGAGTAATTGCTTTATCCATCCTTACATTCTATCTAACTATAGGGAGTTCCTGGTAGGCCTGGCCTACCTGGACCTCATGGACCAATGGGACCAAGGGGACCTATGGGTAAACCTGGTCTAACTGGTAGTCCTGGTCTAGATGGCGCACCTGGAGAACCTGGTCTTCCAGGTCTAGATGGGAGGCCAGGTCCTAAGGGAGAACCGGGATCTATAAACGAAGAAGAGCTGATGGAGGAGATAGCTAACCTGACCATGGGTTTTGAAATGGATAGTATGCCTGGTATGGATGGGTACAATGGATCAAGAGGACCCCCTGGTCTACCAGTAAGTAGGAGTTTTTTGAGTGATGAGAGTGGTGATGGTGGTGCTGGTGGTTGTGATGGTGGTGGTGGTGGTCATGGTGATGAGAGGGATGAATCTGGGGAAAAAAGAAGAAGATGCTGATAAATATGTGGTGGTGGTGATGATGGGGATGATGATGATGATGATGATGATGATGATGATGATGATGATGATGATGATGATGATGATGATGATGATGATGATGATGATGATGATGATGGTGATGATGATGATGATGATGATGATGATGATGATGATGGTGACGGTGGTGGTGATGATGATGATGATGATGATGATGATGATGATGATGGTGATGATGATGATGATGATGATGATGATGATGATGATGATGGTGACGGTGGTGGTGGTGATAGTGGTGATGATGATGGTGATTGTTGGGATTGGGATCACAATGATATGTTATTTAGATAGATGATGATAGTAATTATCATGATTCTGACGATGCTTTTCGTAATTAGTGATTCAAATTTAACTAGGTTATAAATATCAAACTTATGGTGATTTTACTCAATTCAATAAGTTATTTTGGTCATTTTTTTGTTTTGTTTGCGGCGCTGTTCAAAATGCTCATGCGCATGCCCTAATTATTGATAAGTCATGGTATTCATCTACCTCTTTTGCAATATCAGTTATTATATACATGTAGTTGAACTATTTAAATGAAAGCAATTCACATTTCTTTGCATTACTAGGGTCCTATTGGTCCTAAGGGTGAACCAGGTATGGATGGAATGCATGGAGCAAAGGGTGAAACGGTGAGTACATCAAACAACTATTCTTCCATATTTCTGTTTTTATAATTTTCCCATTGTCTGTACATCAGGTAACATCATTCTTGAATTTTCCAGATTAAAGATGAAGCTGTACATATCTCAAATATCTAATTTGACCCCATTTCATTGGAGGAATTAGATTCTCAGTAGAAAAATTGTGTGATAGCTCAGCTATCAATGTTTTATGTAACTTTTTGCTCTTCATGATTGACAGGGATCATCTGGTATGCCCGGGCTCGAGGGATCACAAGGAATGAAGGTAAAGCGTTTGTCAGTTTCTGTCTCTGTTTCACATGTTGGGAAGACACATTGATTTTAGTCATTTAAATGGCCTCTATTGTATAAAGAGTATGTTAAAAAAAATATTGCATTCTTGGTTAAAAAACAGGACAGTTTTAGAGTTTCAGGTCTCACGATAGGCCCACATTCTGGTGTAGCATAGTGGCTTTATCATGATTGTGAGTCGATGTTAGGAATTGAGTTTGCATTTTTACATGAAAATATGATGCAACATTACAAGTTCAATATTTCATGACTATGTAATTTGTACCATGTAACATAAAAGATATGACCAATCTTTTGATTGATATCAATCATAAGTTTATGGTAAACTGTAGATTTATTGTATCTCTTTATATGTTACAGGACAAGGATCTTTATAACCCTTTGTTGTCTATTCATTTACAGGGTGAACCGGGTCAGAATGGTATCCCAGGCGTACCGGGCATCGCCGGTATACCAGGAGAACCAGGGCACAATGGAGCTAGGGGTCCACCAGGCCCTGCTGGTGTCCCTGGGCCACCGGGTGTGTCACCTCTCCTACCACCAGGATTCCCATGGAGTAATCTTGCTCTGGTAAGTCTGGTGATGACCTTTGACATTTGATATTTGATTTTGGTTTTTTTAATATTTTTATGGTTTTACTTTTGATATCTTTATTTATTCTTAACCTAATAATATACACATGTACACATAAACAAAAGAACAAAGGAATTATCATTAAAAGATGTCTTAATAAAATATACATCTATATTGAAACCTAGAGAAAGGCCAAAAGGATAATTTTTTTTCTCTCTCTGTTGTTCCATTGGTTGATACATGTATATCTTATTTTGTATTATATACACTTTGTTGAATAAATAATAATTATGATAATAGTAATAATGATAAAGATAGAATTATCTTTAAATCATCAATTTACCCAAACGTTAAACATAGAATTTGATGGTACAATATCTCATTATAGGGGCTTCAACTTTATCATAGATTTTTCAGACTTACAATTTCATTCCATGATCTTTGTATCTTTTCCTACCATCTACAGAATCAAGACCAAGAGGGCAGCGGTGATGGAAGTGGAATATGGAGTGGAACTTTACCACCAGTAAGCTACAAGTCTTAAATTTTTCTGGTCAAAGGGCACAAAGAAAACTCTTTCCCATTCTTCTTTTTTTTTTAGTTTAGTAATGAAAAGATATACCAAATGACTTGAAGAAAGTTAATTGGTTACCATTAAGACAACACTAGGTTAAATATATTGTGCATATGTTTTCCAAGAAATGTAAAAACTTTAATATGACGATTTCTAGAAATTTACATCCAGCGGCCACACATCATGTCAAAAAGTAGGGCTAAGTAAGTAAATTACTACACCTCATCGTATGCTGACAATTTCATCTGCCTTTCCCATTCTTCCTTACAGTACATGATTGGTAGTCCAGGACCACAGGGCCCACCTGGACCAGAGGGGATGGAGGGAGAACCAGGTCTAGTTGGAGAACCAGGGATCCCAGGAGAGCCAGGAACACCAGGATTACCTGGTCCAGCAGGAGAAAGAGGAGAGAGAGGGTTGACTGGGCCACAGGGAATGAAGGTGAGTATCTTTGTGATTTTACATGCATTGCCAACTTAATAGACTCCCACACATCTCACTGGTATTATTCCATAAATGTAATCATCCCCTTTTAGTGACACTTTGGCATTATCTTTGAAACCAGAATATTATGAATCACATAAAATATAGCAGCAGAGAGAGCAAAAATCACAGATCATTATGAATTCTTTTTTGGTGCAGTACAGCAAGCATTTTGTAATCTTCATCAACTCAGCAAGTGTCATATTTCATTTATTTCAATTTAGTAGCTAGTGAAATAAAAATAGAATTGGTGCCAATTTGAGGATCAATAAGGGATTCATTTAGACATTTGGAAATCTTTTGATTAGTATCAAGACTGACCTAACCCTTGTAAATTGGCCTTTGAGAAAAGGCTGTTGAGTCATTCTACAATTTTTTTTAATTATTTCTATTAGTTGTAATTAATGAACTGCATTATGATTTCACAACATTGACTATGTGTGATATAACTTTTATATTCCTTGTCCGCAGGGAGAAACTGGTATGGATGGACCCATGGGACCAAAGGTTTGTACTTTCAGATATTTGTGGCACTGATATTGAACTACTCTGCAGTAAAATAATTCCATTACAGTAGTTTGCATGTATGCTAAACAAGCAAGATTCAAGTGAAATCTGAGAAATAGCTGAATCATTTTTTGATGTTAGAATTGGTACACAGTATCAATGATGGGAAGTACATGTACTAGCAATATTTTGATTTATTGGATTTAGCTCATTTCAAGTTTTTATTTCTTTTTTGAAGCAGCAAAGTTAATAGAAATTAAAAGATTACTTCCTTTTGTCCCAAATTTTAAATTTAGACTTACCTTGTGATATCGTTTAAATGTATTTTATAATACAGCATTTGCAAAAACTTTAATTTCATAGAGAGGATAATGAATGTTTTATCAAGGATTGTATTGTTGATTTATTTTTAAGGGTGATTCTGGAGCCCCTGGAACTCCAGGAATTCCAGGATTTGATGTAAGTTACTTCTCTTCTTTCTTCTCTTTCTTTTTCACAATTATTTCTCTTATCTCCATAAAACTTTCTAAATTAGCTTTTAATTTTATTTGTATAGGGAGACATGTTTGCAGGGGAAGAGTTTTGCTACGTGGTATCATAATTATTGTATGAATGTATTGAGCAGTAAATTAGTGTGTAATCCTTCAAGTGGGCCTATATTGTTTCAGTTTCATTTTTTTCACATCCATTAAAAAAGTCGTATTTACAAAACATTGAATTATAAGACTACACTGTTTATAGTGTTTCATTATGGGTTAGGAACCGGGCCAGATTCGAGTAAGTGAGGACTTGAGGTGGCGCTATAAAAAGCTACTGGTTTTTATTGCCTTTAAAAATAATGAAAAAGTGACATGCTGGATTTGAAATAAGTGTTTTTATATACAGATGACCAAAATTGATGTATGGCTGTGTCCTTGGATTAATTGGTAACTTTCTTTTGTGTGTGTGTGTGCAGGGTCCTCCTGGACCTATTGGCATGGGGGTACAGGGTCCACCAGGAGACAGAGGTCTTCCTGGACCAAGAGGTATCCAGGGACTCAAAGGAGATCCAGGAGAACAAGGGCCTCCTTGTGAAATTCCACCTGAAATCCTGGCTTTGTCTGAGGTATGCTTATCTGGCACCAGAAACAATTGTACATTATGCATATAAAATTTCACTATTAATATTTTGTTTGTGAGAAATATGCAAGATGCTCGAGAAGAAAGAGCTCAAACTGTTGCCCATTTTAGTTTCAGCACAATGAGTTTTCAAGGTATATTGTTATTAACATCCTTAAATCAACAGAATTAGAAAAGAAAAAAAAAAAACATACATACAATTTTGTGTGTAGTGCACATGATTTTGGCAAAATATAGTTAATATCCATTGTTATCAATTTAGTGATTCCAAAATCTCACAGTAAATAAAAATTATTTTATGAATTGTTTAAAACATTTCCAAGTCATTTTGAGACAGTTCTTACACAATGCAATCTCGTGACCACAACAGCAATTTCTCTTTAATCATGATGTTTGATTTATCTTTGATTTGATTTGAACTAGCACTATGCAGGAATGGGTTCAGGAGATATGGGAGGAGGCTTGATCACAAGATCACCATCAGAATTAGGCACTACCAAGGGAAATAAGGTAAGATTGATCCTTCTTAAGCCTTCTTGTTTTTTTCTTGAATACTAAAGATATTTAACTTGGATTATGATAGAAGTTCAATAAAATAGACTGCTTTCCAGTACACTGATGAAGTTATTTGGCTTCTGGGTATATGCTTTGCTCTTCCTTCTTGAAGAATATACATGTGATTTGACTTTCATCCATGTTATTCATTAACGTTCACTGGTCTCACACAAAAGGCACATTGGACCTTGTGAATTGCCATTCTTCAATTCTTTGTTATGCGGCTATGTGGTTTTCTTTTTGTAGTTTTCTTATCTTTTAAACTATTCTTAATGTATAGGCAGTGCAGGTTTATTAGTTTTCTAGTCTTTAACTCATTCTTATTGGGAAACATAGGCTTTGATGAAGGCCATTTGGTTTTGGTATTTTCTCATACCTTCATACCTGCAGGAAGATTATGTAATGAAATCTTGTGTTTACATGTTTGTCTTTCAGCGCTTTGTATAAACTCATTGAAAGGGTGCAATATGATTGTTCATGTCATCATTTTTATTATTATTATTATTATTATTATTATTTTGATTATTAATATTATCATTATTACAGGGTGATATGGGCTTTGATGGAGTACCAGGAATGGATGGAGAGAAAGGGAGTACAGGATTCCCTGGTCCAAGGGGACCTTCAGGTGTGGAGGGACCTAAAGGAGAAAATGTAAGTCTCAACTCACACGCAGTAAAGCCTGAAAGGGTTGAGCACCAACTATGATGACTTTCTTTTTTGTGTGTGTGTGTGATTTGAATGTTGACAAAATGAATTTCTGAAAGAATAAATAACATCAATCTGAATCTGAATTAATTATATGGTACCCTTATTTGCCATCGGTGCCCAGAAATAAGGGATACTGGTACTGTACAAGATCATTATAATTATCGCTATCATCACCATCATCATCATTATCATTGACATCATTAACATCATTGACATCACCACTGTCATCATAATTATCATATTCATCATAGTCATCATCATCATCATCATCATCATCATCATCTTCATCGTTATCGTCACGTCACCAATGTCATCATTATCAACATTACCACTGTCATCATTAGCATCAATATATCATGGACATGATCAACATCGTCGACACCACCATTGTAATCAATATCATCATCATCATCAACATCGTCACTATCATCACCTCATCATCATCATCATCATCTTCGTCACCATCAACATCATCACCACCACGATCATCACTATCACCATGATCAAAAGATGCTTTCAGTTTAAAACCTGGAGACATGAGCAACATTATATATTCTTCTAACATGCTCTTTCCGTCAACAGGTTCAAAAGGTGTGGTTAGGCAATAAAAGTATATGTCATTTTATTTATTTCATGAATTCTGTGGCATCTGGAATTTCTGTCACACTTTGTTTCAAAAATTCAAATAAAGATATTTTTTTAACCTATTAAATAAAGATCTTGGTACTGACCTACATTTACCCATTAACTGATTAAGGTTTGGGGTTTAGTGTTCTTCGTTACTCTTATAGCAGAAAGTATATAAAGATTGTACAGATAACATCGCCTAACTCGAACATGCATATCTCTAATAATGTTTCTACTTAAACTTGTGTGTATTAAATATGATTATAAGTCTATTTTACTCTGTCAAAAATTCACCATGTTGGATCATTTTGAAGGAACAGTTTCATTTAAAAAACATTGAATTCACACTTCTAAGCCGAACAAAATGAATTACAGTCGGAACGAGGGAAATGCATCCAGGTTTCTCACTGAATAAACCAATTCAGGCACACAGCACAAGCAAGGAGCCACAGGACACACACATGCTGCATTCAGTTCACAATTTACACAATTACTCTCCCTTCTTCTCCAAACTTTTCCCTGCCTCTCTGGATCTCCCTCCCTCTTTCTCTCCCATCAGCTTGCACCACATACAACCACAAACAAGCAAAGAAAATGTGGGGTTTTTATTTGAAGAAGATTAACATGCATGGTTAGACTACTCCTAAACATTGATGATTGCTGTGTCACCTTGCATGACCTTTCTTGGAGTTGGGAAATGCCAATGAGGTTTTTGAGAGTGATTTTTGGGAGCTTTTGAGAGGATATAGATAAGATGATTGAATGAAGAGCCATTAGGCCTACCTGGTGAGGAAAAGAAGAAGAGCGGAGAGAGAGAGGGAGAGCAAGAAAACTAAAGAGAAGTAGAGCAAGGGGAAAAAAATCTAATCGGCCATGCGTTTTGAGTTGGGCCCTTAAAAAGGTGGAGTTGTGACATCTGCTCCTCAAATATGATTTTGTTTATTGATTCACTTAAAAACTATTCAAGCTATATAGCTGAAGTTGGTCTTAAATTAAAGCTCTCATGTAGGGCAACAAAATACATGTTTTAAAATTTTTTTAAATTTCATCATTGTCTTGTTAATTAACTGTTAATTAACGAGAGTCAGGGGTGGAGGAGGAGCCGCGCAGGAGGAGCCGCGCAGCAAATATGGTACATGTGCTGTAAAACAGAGTTAAATCATGTTCAGAGATGAACTTTTTTTAAATTGAAATGCTTTAACCCTTCTGAAACACTTGCAACATATAATTTAGCTTGTTTATGATCCATAAAAGTAGTTATAAACAGTTCATTGTTGTACACTATTGTGACTGTACTATATGAATGACAATTTCTTTACAGCTAAAGGGCTCTTAGATAGGACATTATGGTTAATAATGTTTACCAAGATAAAGGGACTTTCACATGTCTGTACTACTTTGCTACTTCTATCTGCCTTATCAACTTATATAGGATTCTTCATTACATGTCTAGTATCTTGAACAGCGAGTTACAATACTTAGAACACGGCAACAAGGTTCATTTTCTTAAAAAAATTGAAATTTTCGAAGTCATCTTTCCAGCCTGGAGCAAAATGCGGTAAACTCTCTCAGGGTATAGAAAGTAATACATGTTTGGAAAGCTCTAAATGTGACCAGTTCAAATCTGCAGTAAATAATGTTGTAGGGTAAGCAATAATTTTTTTGCAATTTTTTTTCCAAAGCCATCTTTTTTCATGAATTTGTCAGGCTTTAAGATTCATAACCTTTCAAGGGCGCCACCTATGTTAATTTTAAGCACATTTTTGAACTCCTCAGACATTCAGCTTCCAGAAAATGTATACTTTTGAGGGGTCAATATAAATTTTTATAAAGTTACAGCCACTTTCATGGAAATGCGCACGATTCGTACAAATTTTGAGTGTGTCACACAACATGGGCCCAACTTAAAACACATGGCCAATCACAACTGGGAGCTACTGGTGTGCATGGCTGATGGGAGTAGAAGGCAGACACACACACACACACACACACACACAAAAAGCCACTGTAACCACAAGTGCGCAATATTTTGTCTTTGAAGACCCTAAAAAAAACCAGGGAGCATTGAATGGAGCCTTGACAGACATAACACACGCACGTTTCTGATCAGCTTTCTAATATAGAATGAACCATTTAAGTTGTAAATAAATCAAAGTGACCCCAAGGAATTTTAAATTCATGGATTGTATATAATATTCAAAGAAAACACTTAAATACTCTTTCAAATCTTTAAAATCAGGAGGTATTTTTAGATTTCATAGACGTTTTCATCCAAATGTTACTGTACCATAGCAAGAGCATGGTGCTGATTTATGGCAATATCGGAAAGCGTAAATTGAAAATCGGCTAAGTCGAAGGGGTTTGCCCAGTCCCGTGAGATTTGACTTAGGCGAGGTTATCTGTATATGTATCACAGTTGACACACTGTTATCACATTAAAAAAATATAAAAGGCATGTTGCAAGTGTGCATGTTTTTACTTTGTTTTATTGGCTTGAACAAATTTAGGGAACCAAAGGAGATAAAGGAGACAAAGGAAATACTGGTTATAATGGACCGAGAGGAGTCAAAGGAGATAAGGTGAGAATAAATCTTAGGTTTTTTTGATCCATTTACAAATTAATTTTCATCTTTCAGTGTAGACTTAATGCAAGGACCACCTGGTTCCTGTATACAACGGGTCAAATGTATCATACAGAGTTTGCGAAGTCTCCAGAAATAGGGAAAGTGGTGTAGAACAAAAGATGAAGAATGTTACAAAAAATAAACAAAATGACCTTCAAATATACACTTCAAATGGCATATAACGTGGATATGAATTTTAAGATTGTTCACTGTATTACATGTATACCTGAGATCAATGTTATTTGTTGAAGAAAAAAAATTGTTTACTGAGATAAAATAGAAGTCGGAACATGGCTTCATTAAATTAAATGGATTGAATAGCCAGCAAATTTATTCAGTGTTTTCTTTCACATGAAATGTCAATCAAATATTGGCCTGATCTACCTCT
Source organism: Paracentrotus lividus (assembly GCA_940671915.1). NCBI lineage: Eukaryota > Metazoa > Echinodermata > Echinoidea > Camarodonta > Echinidae > Paracentrotus > Paracentrotus lividus. Next base: position 19,679,687 of record CALNVZ010002974.1, on the reverse strand, counting down.
TGTTAAACAGTTCAGTAATGAAAGCCTGATTTTATTCAAAGTCAGTTCCACATCTTAACATCAAGGTGACCTTTAATGTAAAAATGTTTCTTGTTTGTGCTCTGTCCAGGGTGACATGTTTGTTCCTACAGAAGAGCAGATGATTATGTTAAAGGGTGACGGTGGAGATAAAGGAAAGAGAGGAAAGAAAGGACTCAAAGGACAGTTTGGTATTCCAGGAAGACCCGTAAGTGATACTGATATATTTATGAACAAATATGTCAGCTATTCTCTTAAATGAGTAAAGGTTAAAATGAACCAAGCTTGAGTCATGAAATCTTTAATATGATGTGTTTCTGTCAAATTTTGTAAAACTTGTGAGGGCAAAGCATTAGAGATGGTAATTGCAATGTTGTTGATGTTATTATTCCATTAAATGAGACAGTCATATTTTGCCCATCATAAGTAACAGCAAATGTACAGACGGCAAAAAAAAAAGCATCTCATAGTGCAACGACAGAAAGTCATCAATCATGTACGTCATATGGTAGAAGGAGACACAAAAAAGTTTTTAAAATTGCAAAAAAAATGTCCTCCTTTTTTTTTTTTTACAGGGTCGTCCAGGAGAACCAGGACCAGAGGGACAGACTGGACCAGAAGGTCCCATGGGACCACAAGGTATTCAAGGTCCACCAGGCACTGGAGGGGTAAGTTTAGTTTTGTCATACTAGGTCCCCTGGACAACTCGGCCCTGTCCCCAAACCCTAACCCTTAAAGATAACTTGATCAAGTTGTCCAGGAGCCAGAATTAGCCTGACCTCAAGGTACATGTATACTAAATAAGATGATATATTATTCATATACTTTCAAAATATATTTGGTATATAATTTCAATATATTTGTAAAGAAATTTCAATATATTTGCTATGTAATGTACTTTTGAATATATTTGGTATATACTCTAAATATATTTGTCATATACTTCAAATATATTGCCAAGAGATAAGATAAAATCTTAAAGCAGACCAAGAACTAGGATGGTGTTGGAGCTGGAAAAGTGCCGAAACATAAAAGAAGAAGGCTCAGTGCAGAGAAGTAGAGACAGATACAAAACAAATGGCTCTAGTGTGGGAATCTGCCCTTTGGCAGAGCAAATATTATAAAGAAGTCTATTACTCAAACACCAGACTAGAAGTACATATTCTTTGTTGAGTTTGAGCTGTAAGGTCATAGTGAAATAATATTTGTGTCATTTTCGTATGCATACATACTTTTCACTGTTTTTGATGGAGGTCCATGACTTGAGAACCAGGATTGTGTAGCTCGAGCATTGCTTCATATTCAAACCCATTTTTATGCCTCCGCCACCGAAGGTGGTGCCGGAGGCATCATGTTTTCGGGTTGTCCGTCCGTCCGTACGTCCGTCCGTCCGTCCGTCCGTCCGTCCGTCCGTCTGTACGTCCGTCCGTCCGTACGTCCCGCTTGCTCGTTATCGCGATATCTCAAGAACCATTTGAGTGATCAACTTCAAACTTGGGGATAGTATTTACCACCATAGGAAGATGATCTGATTAGATTTTGGAGTATGTAGGTCAAAGGTCAAGGTCATGGAGGTCAAAAATAGTGAAATTCTATGTTTTGAGTTCGTTATCGCGATATCTCAAGAACCGTTTCAGATATCAACTTCAAACTTAGGGATAGTATGTACCACCATAAGAAGATGATCTGATTAGATTTTGGAGTATGTAGGTCGAAGGTCAAGGTCACGGAGGTCAAAAATAGTGAAATTCTATGTTCTGAGCTCGTTATCGCGATATCTCAAGAACCATTTGAGATATGAGCTTCAAACTTAGGTGTAGTATTTACCGCTATAAGAAGATGATCTGTTTAGATTATGGATTATATAGGTCAAAGGTCAAGGTTCACACAGGTCAAGATGTGAAAATCCATGTATTGAGTTTGTCATCGATCGCAATATCTTGGGAACCAATTAAGATATAAACTTCAAATTTAAGGGTAGTATCTATCACCAGAGGAATATGGTCTGATTAGGTTTGGGGTCACAAGGTCAAAGGTCGAGGTAAAAAATGTCATTCTATAATGCAAAATGAATAGATGAATGTGCGATATTTTTCTGATCTGGCAATGGCGGAGGCATATATTTCGACCGCGCGCGGTCGAGGATTCATCTTGTTTTTTTCATTTCTCTTATCTGCATTTAAGATTTTATACATCTCTTCACTTCATTATATCTTTATTATTCAATTTTCTCTTTGTATGCAACCCAGATATTTAGGATTTATGTTTATACAGTCAACTTTGCATATCTCGAATCGATGTAACTCAAATTAACGCGGAAGTCGACGCACACAAAGGTCCGCATTTCTGCTCATGTCTACACATAAAATTTTCGGCGTAACTCAAATTTTACAAGTCGAACTTTATGTTGAACCAGTTTCTATGTCCCAAACATTCAAAATACAATTGAAATCAATCGGGGAGCTTGCTGTCTCCTTGACTTTTTTTCTTTTTTCCATGCTCTCTCTGCATTGCGCTCTCAGGTTGATCTCTCGGCCCCTATCCTGTCTCCGTTAGGCTCTCTATTTATTAAATATCTCTCTTCTAATCTCATATATCATTCTATTTTTTTCTCTTTTACTTACTTCATGTTTCACCCTGCTTGATTCAGGCATTAAGATTGCATGCTGAATGAGTTCTGGTGTATTGATTTGCTGTGGTGTGTGTGAAGTATTGGCAATTGTGTACATTTGTATTTGTACAGTAAGGTGTATGTCATATTATTATTCATTTTTTTCATGTTGCGCAACCCGAAGTGTTATTGACAGTCCCGTGCTATTCGACTTACTCAAAGTTGACTATTATATTTCTGACTCATCACCACAAAACCAATAAGTCGCAAATAGAACAACAGAGTAAATCAAAGGAGAAGCAGGTTTTCTGCAAAGGAAAGCATTGATATCACTAATTCTAATGTGATATTAAACTTACTGCTTTAATAAACTAAAAGTGTTTTGTGTCATTGGAATGTTTCAAGGCTCTAGTTTCAGAAACCAAATAAAACCCAATTATAAATTCTTCCATCTTATCTATGGTTTGAGCCAGAGGGTCACATTTCTTTTGAACCATATTCAGAAATATATAAAAATATATACACCATATTTAACAGTTTATAAAATGTTTTATGTTTGTATCTACAGGGTAGTTGTGCTTGTGATCCTTCAAACTTCCCACCATCTTTCTTCCCATCTGGAGAGAAAGGAGCCAAAGGAGACGCTGGATCTCCAGGTCCCATGGGACCTGATGGTGTACCTGGATCCCCAGGTCAGTTTCAATAACACTTTATGAACCATAGTTGCCTATCATGTAAAATGTAATTGATTATTTTTTAGATGTAGGGTTTGTAAGGCATAGATATTTTGGGACTTCCACATCGGTTGTCTCAGAGAGGTAAAATATCACATCTCATTTTTAACGTGTATTTTTATATTTGTTTCATGAATATTTTGCCCCGCCCACAAGATTGTCATGAACCAATAAATGATTGTGTGCATATAGCTGACATGAAATTGCACTGCCTACAACTAGTTGCACCTTTACTCTGTGCATGCAGCTATACATGACGTCAGAATTTAATTGCATAAAATAGGGGAAACTTATTGCGACACAATGACAGAACTGTGATTGTTTATGCAGGTATCTAAATAAAAATTGAAATATTGTATGATCACTATTCGTAGAATACGTGAAATATTGTTACTTGCTGAAAAAAATATAGGAACTAGTTGCACCTTTACTATGTGCATGCAGCTATACATGACGTCAAATTTAATTGCCCAAAATAGGGGAAACTTATTGCGACACAATAATGACGGAACTGTGATTGTTTGTGCGGGTATCTAAATAAAAATTGAAATATTGGATGATCAATTTTCGTAGAATACGTGAAATATTGTTACTTGCTGAAGAAAAATGTTGCATTCATCTTCAACTCATCCAATATTTCTATGTATCCTACTCAAGGTCATCCAATCAATATTCTCTAAATATATTTTCCTCCACCTTCTTGTATAAACCCTGGATCGTATTTTATATTTCTTTTGATTCTGTTTTTGGTATAGGATTGCCAGGTGTACAAGGTCTAAGGGGATTACAAGGTTATGAAGGAGAACCTGGAAATGACGGACTCGAGGGAAGACCGGTAAGATTGCCAAATTAGCAAATCATACCCGAACCTAAACCTTATTGCTTTGCTTTGCTTTGCTTTTGATATGTATCGCTATTTACTAATGTTTCCATATTTGAAGTGAATAATCTAAATGTAAATTGTTAGCTAAGTGAACAAAAATGTATGTTATGAAATATTTATTTCTATACAATACAAATTTAAAATACTACATATTTCCTCAGTGTGATGTGATATTATTTTGCATAAAATTATCTCTTCTATATTCCAGTAATGATAGATGCTGAAGTAATTGTAAATATATGTGATTTCTATTAAATTGAAGAAAAAAAACACTAAGAAATAATAATTCAGAGCATTTGCTGTAGACGATTCATGTATAACAAAATTCTTGAAAGTAGCTTTCAATCATATTTACCCCCAGTGTATATGTAAATGGTTATTTGTGACAAATTTTAATCTTTTTTTTATTTGATTAAATGAGTATTGATTGGTGATTGGTGCTTCTTTGATCTTTGACCTCTATCTTATTGGTGCAGGGTGCGCAAGGTGTACCGGGGGTGCCTGGAATAACTGGAGCCAAGGGAGAAAAGGTAATACATGGTACCCTATGAACCCCCCCCCCCCCCATAAACCTCCCCCCCCCCCTACCCAATCCCCTATCTACCCTTATCCGTTTATAGCCACTGGTCTCTTAGTAGATGGTCCAATTATTTGATCGTCTGATACCACATTGGCTATGCCCATTTTGTCTACTATCCCTGCGCTTCAAGGAAAATAAAATCCCTTGGGGAAAATAGAACTTTTTGGGGGAAATCAAAATGTTATATTGAACCTCTAGACTGGCATTATTATGTAAAATATATCCAGCTTCCTCCTTTTTTATGTTACTATTTGTCATTTCATTAATTGTTGCCGTGTTTGTTGTATATTTCATTGCCAATTACTCTGTTGTATGATGTGCCATTTTTGTGTTATGAATATAGTTATGATTAATTAATGAATATAAATGCATTTCAATTAAATAATCATATTATATTGGAGGCTCAGAATGGGATACCACAAATATTCTCCGAGTTGGGGCAAATATTGCATGTATCGAAGATGATCATTATTCAGAAGGCATAAACTGTTAAAAGAAGTACTTTTATGAGACTGTGCAATACGGTATGATATTACACAGCTAAAACAACGTACATGTATATAGATAATAATTGTCTTTTCTCTCATGATTCTAGGGTGATCCTGGTGATTTCTTTGTGAATGATGAGGTGTTTATCGGACCACCAGGAGAACCAGGTCCTCCAGGCAGAGATGTAAGTTGGTTATGCCATATCAAGCAATAAAGCTTTAAAACAACCATTTTGATTGGGGCACAGTGAGACTTTTATGCAAGAAGCACATCCAACAAGGATCCTGATTGGCTAATGTAAATTTGTAATTATTGTAACTCTTTATGTTACAGGGCCTAGGAGTGGCTAAATATTCCTTAAACGCACAGGCTATTCAAAGGTCTAAATGAATCTGTTTTTGATCCTCAAATTGGCACTCCTACAAAAATAATACCTTTTCTATGATGACACTTAATTAATGAAAATTTATAATACATTGAAAGATTGCCAATTTGTACTCGTTTCATTACAGATTATCACAGAAATTCATACTGAAACGGTAACTTCTGCTAATTTTGACAAAGAAATAACAAATATCTCAAGTATAGAAAACGTCAACATCCACTGTCACACTGTCTGTGTCTTTAACCACAGAGTAGTTATCAGCATCATAACATAGAAAATTAAGATCAATAGAAATACAAATGATGCCTCAAATTACAATGTAGATTACCTTATAATATTTTTGTAATTCAAATTACAAAATCAAAACAATTTCATAACCTAAAATTACAAAGACAACCATCACAAGATATCCAAAGTAAAAGAATTAATATCTCAGCTTTTTTTTTCTTTCTTTTTTTCTCAACATTTTGTCAGATTTTTGTAAGATTTAAGATTTTGCAAGATTCAGTAAGGTTTTGTGTCTCATCACCTGAGTTTTTTTTTCTCATCTTCTTCTCTCTTCTCAGGGTATGCCAGGAGAAAGCATTAAAGGAGAGCCAGGGGAACCAGGGTATGGTTTTGAAGGTTCACCTGGCAGGGATGGGCGTGATGGACCACAGGGTATGCCTGGTCCACCGGGACCCCCCGGTCCACCAGGCGAACCAGCATACCACAATGGCCATGGAACAGGTGTAAAGGTACATATGTCCTCAAATACACACTTTTCATTGTCCTTGAAGTATAATGTTGAAGTTGTTATTTTCGCGATGGTACTGTTTTTTAATGAATTCTGTTAAGTAATTCCTTGCGAATATATTCATGTAAATATATGGCTGTTTATAGTAATGAAAACATCACAAAATTAAGTTTCATAACCTATATGTAGTCCAAAATTAGCAAAAATATCTTTATGTGAAAATATTGGTTTATACACTACCTGGTATATTACTTTGGAACTTGGGAAATAAAGAGTAAAAGAAGTTTATCGAAACATGTTCGTGTCAATGCCGCTCTTGTAGGCTCAGAGAAACAGTGAGCCTGTTGTTGAGCTTCAACGATATTGCATTCTTCTCGGACAGAAACACTACAATATGCCAGAATTCATGAAAGAAATGTCACACAATCTCACACTCATATCTTTTTAGGCATACAGAGTAATATAAGACTACTTTCAACAATATTCAGCGGAATTTATATGCTGTTCTCACAACTAATCTATCTCTTTCATAGTTGTGATAGGGTTTTATTTTAGGGTTAGGTATAGATTTTAGTCCAGGGCAAAAGTTAGCAATTCGGTTAGTATCAGGGATTTACTTCAGAGCCATTCTCACTGGAGCAAATGACATAGACCCATACATGTACATGTATGCTTGATCATTAAAATTTCTACTTTGTCCTTATTTTTCAGGGACCAAAGGGAGATATGGGAGAGCCAGGCAGGGAAGGCCAGCCAGGAGCCCCAGGATACGATGGTAGACCAGGAGCTAGAGGACCACGTGGGCCTCCAGGACCAACAGGCTATGGAGAACAAGGTCCACCAGGGGAACCAGGAGCACCGGGTCTACCAGGGGGAAGTGATGGGCAAGTTGGAGGGGGAGGAGGAGGAGGTGGTGTGCAGGTAAGGGGTGGAGAAACAACACCTAATTTGTATACTGTATTCATGGAAATATTTGCGGAACATTCATTTTCTAGGCTTTCACGAAAAGATCAGCAGGCACAGATTTAAAAGCGTAAAATATATGATTATGTTTTTTATGCGTGTTTTGAATGGGTTCAATTGCGTTCCAGCGTAAATGCAGCGCAAATTTAAGAACACCCGAATATGTGTTTAGGCCGGCTTAGCGTGAACATAAGAGGGAATACAGTTTTATAATGTTTCATATATGCTCTTTGATACAAATGTAGACTTGAAATAAACTCATCCAAGTTCAATAACTTGATCTATTTTGGATGACATGTCGGCCTATAGTATTCTTTTCCAAGGGAGGTTATTCTCATTTCAAGAAGTTATTTTTGCTATATTCTCAAACCCTGACCCTTGACCACCTGCATCATGACCGCATCCCAAGCCAGCTCTTTTTCCTTCTTGTTAGATGGCCAAGTTTGCCACCATCCAGGATATGTTGAGTGGTATGCGGGATCTAGAGGTGGGCTCTCTGGCTTTCATCCTACGAGTCCAGGAACTCTACATCAGGGTTGAGAATGGCATGCAACAAGTACTGGTAAGACCAAATCAGGACCAGGTCCTACTCATAGTCCAGTGATATTGAATTTGAAAGGACCAAAAAGTTAGGATAAATGCCTTTAGACCAGGACTTATGATTATTCCAATGTTATTGAGAGGGGTGTGTTCTGTGTACGTTTTTTTTTAATGTAGGGAGTTGCACATAACCAGAAAGATTATTTGAAAGTGTTTTTAAATGCTAGAAAGACATGAGATAGACTAAAATTAAGACTGTGTTTGGTCCAATGCAAATAGCATAAGAATTCTTTCTCTCATAAAAATGAAAGTCAATTTAAAAGCTAAATCATAATATAAACTATTATTGTGAATATAAGCCTCCATAATATGTGATCTAGACTGTGTATTTGTTTTCCAAGATATTGCTTCATGTTAGAATATGAATAAATGTAATATTATATAATAATTCAGACAAAGTTATGTGAGTTCTGTTTACTGTGGCATGATTGTAATTTCTGTACATCAGTGATGTAGGTCATCATCATTTTTATTAGTTTTTAAGAAATCATTTCTCGTATTTCTTCCAAATATTATTTCAGTTTGCATGTGTGGTATTTTCTATCTCTTGTCTTGGATGTCACAAAATATTTTATTTTATCGTCTGTTGTTGTTTATAATGTGTGTTGAATTGTGTACAAGTTTTTCATTTTATAATTTGTATGGCTGTGCAGGCAATACTGAATCCTTTTAAAGTCATTTTAGGCTGCCTAAAAATATCCCTCTTTTTATAACTAGATTACCCCTACCTGTTGTGCTAATTGTTAGTCTAAAGAAGTACTTCTTATTTCTCAAATGTAGACATAATTTAGACAACCTTTCCTCCTTGAATTCTTTAATTTCCTTGCAATTTGGCTAGTCTGGGAGGATTATTAATTTGCCTGTAGTGAAATTTACTGAAAAGTAAACAGAAATGAATGGTTTAAAAGTATTCTATGATTTGATGTTCAGAAATTTCTTTGAGTACTCAATGTTGATTTCTGATTGTCTATCCAGTGATTAATGCTATGTACAGGACATGCTGAGTCTATCTCTTGGATATGCCCTATTTTTTAAATACTCGTAGTTACCATCATTTATCAAAATAAAAATAAAAATAAAATAAGATCAGATACATGTAAAAAATAAAAATAAAATAAAGTATAAATAGAATATAAAATAAAATAAAATAAAATAAAATGTAAAAAAAATAATATAAAGATAAAAATAAAATGAGATCAGATACATGTAGAATGCATGTTCTGTTGCAATTTGCTTATAATTTGCTTAATTGAAATTGGTTTAATTCTGAAACTAAAGTGTTCAAAATTGGAATCGGAAATAATAATTTGGTGACAAAATTTCTTTCTTTTTTTCTTTTTCTTATTCTTTTTTTCTTTTTTTTTTTGGGGGGGTGGGGGGAGGCGGGGGGGAGTCTGCGTCTTGTATCGATTGTCTCTCAATAAAAAAAAATCAGATTATTCACAACTATTTAATAGAAACTGTAATATGGGCTTCAATTATAAATTGTGGGATTTATTTGGATGGTATAACTAAACTTTATTTGGTAAAGTGCTTGGAGTATATGGGTATCTAATGGGTGATAGATGCTAAAATTGGCAAGACTAGATAAATAACCTTTGACCTTAATACAGGAACATGACGTTTATATACAGGGATATCTAGTCGGTGAAGCGATAGATTCTTAAATTGGCGAGACGGGATAATAACCTTTGATCTTAGTATGGGAAAATGGAGTTTATACAGGGATACCTAATCAGTGAAGTGAGAGAGGCCTCTCAAATTGGCAAAACTAGATAATAACCTTTGACCTTAATATGGATACATGGTATCTATATGAATGGGGATGTATCTAATCAGTGAAGTGATAGATGCTAAAATTGGCAAAACTAGATAAATATTAATAACCATTGACCCTAATATAAATATAAGGAGTACAGCTAATCGGTAAAGTTATAGATGCTCAAATTGGCAATAGTAACCTTTGACCTACAGCCATGATGTCATGAATTTCTTCCTTCCTACTACAGCTGGGAGCTACCTTTACCTTACCACCAACCTCTGTACCACGCCCTCAGCCACCCATTACATCGAGAACTACTACTACTACATTAACACCTACCACCACTGTAAGACTTTCATTGGTTTATCATCATACAGCACTCTCAACTCTCTTTCTCTCTCCCCTCTCTTTCTTCCTTTCTTTGTCTCACTCTCTCTCTCTCTCTCTCTCTGACTGTCTTTCATGTCTGTCTCCTTCTGATTCTATTTAATTTTTTCTTCTCTCCCCCTTCTCCCTCTTGCTCTCCCCTTATGTCTTTCTTTCATTTTTGTGTCTCTCTCTCTTTCTCTTGCTCTTCATTCCAGTTGTCTCTCTCTCGCTGACTTATAGTTTTAAGTCTCTTTTTCCCTCTCTCTTTCTTTCACCTTAATGTTGGTATCTGTATTTCTCTTTCCCTTTTTGCACTCTTTTTCTCCCGCTTCATATCTCTCTCTCTCCTTCTTTTACTTTCTCTTCCACGCTTGTGTCATCTCTCTTTCTCTTTCTCTTCCCCTTCTCCCGCCCTTCTTGTTTTATGTCTGTCACTCCCTTTCTCTTTCTCTCGTATTTATGTTTGTGTCCCTCTCTCTCTCTCTTTTCATCTGTAATTCACTCTTTCTCTTTTCATTTTCTCTCTCACATTAATGTCTCTCTTTCTCTTTCCCTTTTTATTTGACTCCTTTTCTCCCCTCCCTCTCTCTGCCCCTATGCATATGTGTGTCTCTTTGTTTCTCTTTCATTCCTCTTCCCATCTCTCTCCCCTCTCTCTCTCATTCTCTCTCTTCCTCTTTCCTAGTAGTATATTTTGTTTTATTTCCTCTCTCCTCCCCACTCTGACTCTTTTTTTTTGTCCTTCTGTTAATCTCTCTCTCTCTCTCTCTCTCTCTCTCTCTTTCTATATTATATACCATTTTTCCTTGCCTCTGTTCATCTATCTCTACACGCACTTGCATCACCTATTATATAATCTCTTTAAGGTTAGTGTGTCATTCAATATTTTCAAGTTAATTATCCAAGTTTCTTTTTCTGACAATGTGTTAAAGTGTGTTCTTAAATCATCTTACTATATTTTATTCATCTCGCACTATATGTACATTCTCATATTTTCTGTGTACAATTTCTTCTGAGTATTTTGTTCTTAATTCCGAGAAAGAATTTTTCTTCAAGCCGTTTGTCTGACACCACCCTTAAACTTTTAGCGTCCAAAAAGTATCGGATTGGAGTAATCCTTTTGCAAAAATAATATTGCATTTATTTAATGTACCCATATTTATTTCACAGTTCATGAAACCCTTCTAATTAATCTCCTGAAAATGGCATAACAGCATCTTTTACCCCAAAAATTTTAGTTTAACCAATGAAATCTACGTCTAACAAAACATTTCCTTCACACGGACCAATGATGCAGAACAAAGTAGACAAGTAGAAAAGATAAACCAAAAATTGTGATAAGCATTTTGATTTTATTTTGTGCATCTGTATTGATTATGCCAATTTTGTTCAATTACTTTACTTGACTTGCTTGTAAACTTTGCTACAAAATAGATTTTTCATGATGGTGCCATTAGATTTTATATTTCTGTAGACAAAAGTGAACTGATCATTTTGTAGACATATCTGGATTCATTTAGAATTGTACTACTGGTGGTGTTCATGAGAGTTATATATCCATAAATGTATCATTTATGTCTTTGAATATGGGTAGAAACTGCATGATTATCTGGGAGTTGTGAGATGTAAAATTTGCATGTGGGTCTTCAATGCTGAATCAATCAATTACAGTCATCTTTCATGTTAGAGTTTGTGGGTTCATGTGTTTAAGTTTAAAGCTACATTTAGACTGGATTTGTACATGGTCCTTTTCATTAGTGCCCTTTTGGCGCTCAGATGATATTAATACTTGTTTTCCCCCCCCCCCTTCAGCTTGCCCCATTTGTGGACCCAACTGAACCTCCTCAGATACCAGGTCCTGGACTAACGGATAGACCAGAACCAATATTACCAGGACCAGAGATACCTGTAGCTGATCAACCTATGGTAAGCCAAGAAAGGATCAAAGCTGAGTAGTATATCAACCTTCCCAATGGCAGATCCAGGATTTGAAAATATAGGGGGCGCCAGGCCCGAAATGGGGATGATGAGCCGCTTAAATTTTATGATTTTAACATTCACAGTCAATGAGTGGTTTTCAAATTATAGAGAGGCACGTGTCCCCTGTGCCCCTGCCTGGATCCACCACTACTTCCCGTATACAATCACCGACAGTTTTAAATAATGTTAAAAGGCAGTTGTCTACTTGTCACAAATTATGGATTTTAGTTCAAAGTGATCCAACTTGGTCTTTCTTCTACATGTGCTAGATGTTGTACTTCAGATATACATTTTGTTAATGTTTAGAGATAATAATACTAATAATAATAATAAATAAAAGCGTTTTGAGCCTTATGGGAAAAGCTCATTATGTGGAAACCTTTATTTCATCCCCATCATCCCATTCATTATAATGATTCATGTTTTTTCCAAGTAATAGGTTTTCAGGGTGTGTATTTAGGCCTAGAGTAGATTTCAACTCCGTTTAACATTTAGGAACTAGACTAACTCTCCAATGACTTACCTTAATCATCTTTTCTCTACAGCTGTACATGTATGCCCTGAACATGCCACAAGAGGGCTACATGATCGGAGGAATCAGCGGAGCCGACTATAAATGTTGGCAGCAAGCGAGGGCAGCAGGACTTAGAGGAACGTATCGAGCGTTCCTCTCGTCTCCTCTTCAAGATATTAAGACTATAGTGAGAAGACAGGATCAAGGCTTACCCATTGCTAATGCCAAGGTAAGGGTCACGTTGGGGTCAAGTTAGGGTCAAGGGTCAAGGAGAAATCTTCGAGACCTTTCCTCTCCTCTCCTCTTCAAGATATTAAGACTATTGTGAGAAGACAAGACCAAGGCTTACCCATTGCTAATGCCAAGGTAAGGGTCAAGTAAGGGTCAAGGAACAGTCTTTAAGATGTTAAGACTATAGTGAGAAGACAAGATCAAGGCTTACCCATTGCTAATGCCAAGGTAAGGGTCACGTTGGGGTCAAGTTAGGGTCAAGGGTCAAGGAGAAATCTTCAAGGCCTTTCCTCTCCTCTCCTCTCTTCAAGATATTAAGACTATAGTGAGGAGACAAGATCAAGGCTTACCCATTGCTAATGCCAAGGTAAAGGTCAAGTAAGGGTCAAGGGTCAAGGAAGTTCTTGTTTGTATATATGGTTTCATGATGATGTACACTATCAAGACTAACACTTTCATTGAATTAGTTTTAATAAACCATACAGGCAGCTCTCTCCATCAAAGTACTAATGCTTACATAATTTTTGTCCCCGCCGAACGAGTTCGAGCAGGGGACTATGAAACGGGCTCCGCACGTGTGTATGTGTGTATGTATGTATGTGTGTGTGTGTCCGTCCGTCCGTCCGTCCGTCCGTGCGTCCGTATGTGATCAAAATCTTCAATTTGCTACTCCTTCGCCATTTTTCATCCGATTTCGATTCCGTTTGCTTTATATGATAGCACTAGGTGATGGCTACCAAACTTCTTCACAGAATTTTGACCTTTGACCTTTGACCCTGATTTTTGACCTATATTGTTAATTGGCTACAAAATGCTACTCCTTCGCCATTTTTCATCCGATTTCGATTCTGTTTGCTTTATGTGATAGCACTAGGTGAGGACTACAAAACGTCTTCACAGAATTTTGACTTTTGACCCCTTTGACCTTTGACCTTGACTTTGACCTATATTGTACATTGGCTACAAAATGCTACTTCTTCACCATTTTTTACCCGATTTCGATTCTGTTTGCCTTATGTGATAGCACTGATCGTGATATAATGGGAATTTTACATTATCGGCGGGGACATATATTACGCATCGCGTAATTTACTAATCCACTTGTTTACCAATGAAGTAGAAGTCACCATTTGAAACATGAATGTTCATATTAAGTAAATCTTAATCCCCGAAAAATTCTACTTTTGGATGACTGATAGAGGTATTTATGAATTTGTTGGAATATACATTGTACATGTACTTTGCAAAACAGAATGTAGTATGCCAGCATAGATGTATCATATGGTGACCACCAAATGGTGTGTATTGTGTAATTTTGCAAATCAATATGGAGTACGAGTTAATGCACTTCTAGCTCTCAACACACTTGAGGTCAAAGGTCAAAGTTTAACAGCTATGCAGGAAAGAATTGACTTAATTTAATTCTTCTTCTCCCCAAACAGCAAGAAGTCTTGTTCCGTTCATGGGACGAAATGTTTAGCAAGGAGAACGAAGCTCCATTCCAGAACAACTTTCACATATACTCATTCGATGGAAAAGATGTGATGACTGATGAAGAATGGTAAGTGTATAATTCTCTCTTTTTTCTCTCTCTCACTCTCTCTGTATGTTCCATATCAATAGACTTTGGCACTAACAGCTAAAAATGATTATAATTACATCAAAATCGATCTTAGGCTCATTATCAATCCTAAGAGCTACGTATCACATTTTAAGTAGACATTAGACAAAGTTGAATAGGCGAAGTGACAATTAGACCATGTTGGATGAAACCAAACAGGCATTACTCAAAATGGTTTATACCAAGTGGCAATTTAATCTCTATCCCTCTCCATTTCTTCAGACTCTCCTTTAAAACAATCGTCATCTTCTTTGATTTATTTTCTCCCAAACTTCACTCTTGTCTTCTTCCCACACAAATGTCCTCTGCCAAATCCTTATCTCATAGTAGTATGTAAATTATAATGATTTTTGTACAATGTTACTATGAATGTAATAGTTGATAGCAATCTACAAAATGTTAGATAACAATTTCCTTTTAAAAATAGTTGAAGGGTAATTGACCCGGTTATTATGCAAGGATGAATGTTTTATTGATTTTTATGTCAATTAAATATTACCCCTTAAATATTCACTTGAATACAATGTAAAATGATCCCCCAGTTGCTAATATCATTTATTTTTTTATGTTCATTGTTGCAGTAATTCATAGTTTCAGGTCACAAACTGCAGTTGCGCTTCTTACGAATGTAGTGAATTTACTCTAGTTCAAAGCTTTTATGCTCATTTACAGTAACCATTCTGTAATTAACATGAAGTAGAGAAGCTGCAAGGTATAATAATTATATCTCTCTTTTTTTATCTCTCTCTCTCTCTCTCTCTCTCTCTTATTTCAGGCCTGATAAATACATCTGGCATGGGTCTTACCCCAATGGTGAGAGAATGACAGAAAGTTTCTGCGATGCTTGGAAAGCGCAGAACCATTTTTCACGAGGACAAGCCAGTTCTTTAGCCGCTCATAAATTATTAGGACAGGATGAATTCCCTTGTAATAATGCATTTGCTGTTCTATGTGTACAAACGGCACAGCCAAACGCAAGGAAGTAAAATACCATGCTTCTTTCCATCTCTAGTTCTTGTTTCAAATTTCTATATGATCATTGAACCTTTTAAATGCAGATACCAAGATGATTTATGGTTATTATAAATGCTTCAAAGTGAATTAATGAATAATAATGTATTCAAAATGGGATTATTTCTAATGCATGAGGCTCTGTGTAATGAAGGTTTATGCAATCATAATTGGATTTTATTCTTATTCATCATATTGTGATGTCTAACCAGCTAAATAATAAAGTTATTATTTAGCTGTAATAGCACCGGGCTATATCTGACCATGCTGGAACTGGGAGGGGAGGGGCATTTTTGCCCCCTTTTGGATCTGATATTGTTCTGACGAGCTTGTATAAAAGGTCTTGCAGCATCATAAAAGTATGCCCAATTTTTTTTTTTTGAAATACGTGCGCAAGTAAAAATTCAGTCAGCGGCACTGGAAAATTTATGCTGCAGAATGGTCATGGAAAATGTAGAGGCAGCCTTTACGCCCCTCCCCTGGTGCTATTAGGGTTACCATTATATAATATTTCATAATCAAAGAACAGAATTAAATCTACACAGTTTCTCATGCAAGAAATTATGTACATGGCGTTGGTGCTCCAATACTAATAATATAAACTATTCTCGATGGAACCATCCTATCCAAAATTTAACCAGGTTTTGTATGTCATTTATGAAAAGGACTATGTATTTTTTTATTAATTTGTTGTTTTTTTAATGGATGGAATTTATCTATTGACCTTTTTTGAGATCAGGTTGAATGTGTAGGAAGAATTTAGTGTGAAATAATGTATATTTCTTGGAGTTAAACTCACACTAAAGATGTTATTTCTAGACAAGTACTAGAGTAAAAAAAAAAGTGTATATAATTATTTATGTCACATCAAGATATTTTTATGACAATGAGGGATGTTTGTCATAATAAGGAAAAATAATGATATTTAAGAAAAATTATCAGTAAAAACAAAAACCAACTACTATGGCCTTAGATTGTCTTCCAAACCGTAATGTAGTTTTATATGTCATTTGAAGTTACATGTAGTTATATACTGTTTTCATAGATTTTATTGTTGGTTTTGAATCTGTAAAATATGATGTTTCTATAGATTTAGATAATCCTTTCTTCAGGGGCATTCATGTATACAAAACAAAATTGGAGAAGTATAAAAAATGTATCTCATAGTCCTCAAGATGGGGTTTAAAACCTGTCCTAAAGTTAGGACACTTTTGAGATAACAGGCCTAAGTGAGTGTTAGGATATTGATAGTAGGTATACATGTATACCAGCAGCTCAACCAAAAACAATTGTAACCAATTTTTTGTAATTGGTGGCAAGGACTGTGTGTGTTTCTGAGCCTGCATGTAGATACAGTCATACATTTTAGCTGTATGTTCTAATGGATTTATTCAATATTTGAATAGCAGTTGGAATAATTAGATCATACTTCAAACATGTACTTTAAGGGGAAAGGGGAATTTAACAAGAATTTAAACTGAATGACTGATCTTATAACATTGTCTTTCTGAGTGGCTATTGTACAAAATGTCATCTTTTACAAACAGTTTTGTATTTATCATTATGATTTACCAGTTGATATAAATGAATAGCCACTATGGTGTTTGTTGTACAGAATAGATAGGCTTTTTTTCTTGTAAAAAATGAAAATTTGGCATAGACCTACATCATGTTTGCTTTAAAATACATAATTTTAAAGTTTAGCATTTTTAGGTAATAGTGAATTTGATCATGTCAGTTGTATTTATTTATTTCAGCAAATTTAATAAATCTTGAATGGCTTTGAAGCTTTTTACACTTTTTATCTGCCATACCACAAAATCATGTAAAAATATTACAAGTTGAAAATCAACTTAAAAATCTGAATCTGAATTTACCTCAAGTATGTTTGCTGATGCACATTATGCCAAATTTAACCAGTTTTTTGGTGCTAATTTCATGTTTAGAGAGAGCTTTATATAGTAAGGGGAAATTAGATATTTCAGGCATTTTTTAGGATTGTCTTTGTAAATAACTTGCCCATATGTTATTGCCCTGTTTTACTCTGAATGTTCCTTACACCGCTACTATGTAGATATCTGGACATTAATGTTTCTGTAGGTACAGATGCATTATTGCAGTTAAAAAAAGCTAATCTGGTGCTATATTTATATTGAAAAGACAAGTATTTGTGCTGACATTTTTACTCTAAGCTTCTGTTCATTTTCCTTTTTTTCCGTCTTCTTTTTTGTTGCGAATTGTACAAACCCTTCTAAATTTGTATGAGTTCATGTAGTTGTGATGTAGTTATTCAGTCCCTTTGATATGTTATGCATGTACCAATAAGGCAGGCGTTGTGACAATGCAGATATACTTGCCCAAAGAATGTACCGCTGGAAAAACAAAATATGCATTACGCTCACCCAGTGGGGCACGATTATGTATTTGGATATATACTTCGTCGTTTCATATCATACAGTTGAAACTTGATAAAAAGAGATCTGATAGAAAAAAATATAAAGTTCAGATTTAACAAGATACCTGAAAAAAAAAAAACTTTGATATAAAGTTTCCACTGTATAATACAAGTGATCTTAAAGCTTAAAAGCAGTGGTATACTTTGTAGAAGACGGTTTTCCATGAGACACTTAGAAAATGCTCGCTCACTGATGTGGGACTAAATCATGATAGAGTTAGTAATGATTAATTTGACCTCATGACCTGAAATACACCTGTCTAAAGAGGTCAATGTATTTTTCATGTTTTGTGTGATCGGCAGGAATTGTCTCAGGCTCAAAAAATGCTGCATTAAAAGCTGACAAAACCTAGATGCCAACCTCGCAATTCACGACATTGCAAAGCTGTGAATCGCCTAGAAATTTGAATTGATACTTTTCCTTTTCTGTATTTAAGGTTTTTTATTTGCATTTCTAGAAGAGGAGTTTGTAAAAAATCTCATTTCTGGCATAGAAGCCATGCCAATCCTTACAGATTTGTAGCTAATTGGTTCCTAGAAGGTCCTTGGAATGGGAGTAAACTGTATCATTAAAATTAAATAAAAAAGTCATAAACATAAAAGTCAGGTAAATTTTGCTGCACTGTTGAGTCCCAGTCACATTCAAAAGAAATTTAATCATATTTCATTTATGTTTTTTTCTGTTTGACTGAGGTACCAATGTATACTTGTGTAGTTTTGTTAATGCTTTCAGTTCCGCGGTCTTTGATGCAACATTTACAGGGACGTTTCAACTTTCACTCGTGCGTTCATTACCAGACTTGAGATGCAGAATTGTTTAAATAAATTATTGTTACATTGTCTGTTGATAACCAGATGGGCATTAGGTAATATTTTACCTACATGTACAGATGAATTCGGTTTGGGTGATGTTTTGTCGTGGTGGCAGCCATTGCTGTGGGGCTTCCAACGTACTACGCTTGCTCCATTTATGCGCATGTATGCGTAACAAAGGAAAATGTACAAACGCGCAGACATACGCGCACATGGCGCATGTGAGGACCTGGGTAACCCCTAGCTATATGGCAGGCACATAGAGGGCTCACTTCCATAAAATGCTACCCAAATTCATCTATATTAAAGTCAATACCTTTCTGCATATCAATAGACAATGTACAGGCATTATTGTAGAAGTAAACCTTATCAACTCCAGTACAATTCATTTGTATTTCTACCCTATACATCTCAGTTTCTTTTCTTGTATCCCAATTTTTTTTTACCACATGCACATTTCAAAATTTTGAACAGAGGACACATTGCCTTAAAGGCCCTCGCAAGTGGGAGATTGTGGGGAATGCGCGTTTTTCTTGAGCTCCATTGACTCATACACAATCTACAGTGAGGCTTACGCAAGGGTCGGCCTACTAGGGATTCATGCGGACAGCACGAACATGACGAAGTTGGCCGAATTCAGTCTGTCAATAGGCCAATAGCTTCGGATTATTTAAAGACTCTCAACGGGTCTCTTCGTATTAATTCAAAGAGAGGACTTGTATAATGCTCCATTTCAAAAACAAAACATAGGTTAGATTTACTTCGGACTTCTGGTAGTTAGTCTAGCCATGAAGGATTATATCCCAGACACCCTGACGCCTGGAGATTACGCAACACGCCGGGCTCTGATTGGAATGTTATCATTTCACCCGAGATAAGGTGAATTCCCCATGTTTTATCAATTATACGTCCCTTTAATATGATCATAAAGAATGATGCATGTTTGTAGTTTTTATTATTTTAAAGTATTTTGTACGATTAATGCTTGCCAGGTGTCTATATAGGCTTATTGTAGTGTTTTATGTATTGTTTCATACAACTCATTGATTAGTGCCGTTTTTATGTTTACTACAAATTATTTTTGATTCATTCTGTTGATATCTTATTTATGAACTGTTTTTAGAAATTTTGTAGATATTTGGTTTTGTTATGTCAAGTTTTGATTTGTTGCTCATTTGACGGAATCATGTTTAACTCTCATGTCGCAATTGTCGGGTTAGAATTGTCAACATCTCCCCCCCCCCCCAAATTTTACCTCATCCCTTTCAAAAAAAGAATGGAGAGCTTGACCATTCAAAAGGATCTAAATCTACTTTTCTAACTTGAGAGAAAAAGAAGGTTTGTTTACCAGATTTGATACCAACATCTATGGAAAAAAAGTGGTATTAAAAGATTTTTTATTTTTCATTAGGCAACTTACCAAAAGACCTGCGTAAACGCTGCGCAACTGCCCTTGAAACCAGATGTATTAATCCCCTTAAATTAAGTCAATGGAAGAATAATAAGGGAACGGTATATCCGGCATATAATTCCGCTTTGCGGTGTTCAAGCAGGGGGCCGCGGCATTATCTTTTGGTAAGGGACCTTGCTCTCAAAATTTAAGTTGATACTAGAGTCAAAAGGTGGGTGCATACCGTTGTGCATACAGTTGTCTCATTTCTGTAACTCAGTTTTTATTAAAAGTGGATTTAGGACCTTTTGTATGTAAGCTCTTCAAAATGTCCTGAAATGAAATCGTCTCGTGCATTAAACTCTTTTGTTAATGTACTATTTTAAAATTTCAATATGAATATGTTTGTAGTCATTTTAGTCTGTGCTCATGTCATTTAAAAACTCAGTCAACTCAAACTATTTGAAGACCATTTGTTGCAAAAATGTGTCATTGAAATAACTTCGCCTTTTTATACGATTTTCATGAAATCAGACTGGCGGTTTCTGGTTGCAATTGTTTGTAATCAAAACCTATGCAATAAAAACTGATGTTTACTAAGAAATCATGTGTCTGTGTGTATTATGTATTTTAATTCTACCAGGGTTCCCAGCATGTCAAGAAAACAAAATTCCCTGATTTTCCCCGATTTTGCCCTGATGAACTCTACAAATTCCCTGATAATTATTTATACCCATTTCCAGTTTGGCGTGTTTTCTTTGATGATTTTGAAGCATTATTATCAAATTCCCTGACTGGAAAAAAGTAAAACAAATTTCAATGATTTCCCTGATGGGCTGGGAACCCTGTCTACCTCAAAGCTATGAAGAAATCTACTTTTTAACAAAGAGGGGAACTGACCAGAAATATATGATCTGCAAAATGAGCAGAGAAACTGGGATTACATTGGGATTCAAACCTGAGAATTCCCGACTTCTAGACAGGCGCTCTACCAACTGAGCTATGGTAAACCTTAATAATGTTGTGTCCGTTCCAAAGAACCCCTTAGCTTTCAATGCTTGAGTGATCAGAAGCTATAGAACCCGACATAAACCCAAAGGATAGAAATCAACTTCGGACGAACATCAAACAGGAAGTCGCGGGTTCAAATCCTGATGGAATCCCATTTTCTTTGGCTCATTTTTTTTCACAAAATCAAACAATACACACAATAAACAAGACAAATTTGAAAAGCAGTGGTGTCTGTAGAATGTTAATTCAGTTTAATATCACCAACTGATTTTATATCAGATACCAAATGCATTCATCATGGTCAATCAGAATGTTAATAATTGCTTGTAGATTTCTTTTGTTCATCTCTTCCAGTACATATATGTTGGGTACTTTCATGAACGTTCCCTTCATTAGCAATAACGGTAGTTTATGTTCACACGGACATTAATTCGAGGAATGAAAACACTTCTATTAATGAAGAACATTTGATAGTCACTAATTGCGACATTCTGTTGTATAGTCAAATTCTTTAGTGGGACTCCCGACATCCCTAGTGAATTACTCATTTTAGCCAAACAAAAAGGGGAACAGAAAATCCTGAGTTTTGCAGACATTTTCAAACACCACTTTACAGCTTCAATGACGATGTGGCTTGTACATTTACTTCATTACAATCCTGTAACAAATTTGCGACTGAATTTCTCCCAGAATTTGGAGGGAATGCCAAACATTCAGAATATTAAACAGGAAATGTATGAAAGAAACGTTCATGAAATTCCTCTAAAGAAAAGATTTTGAAAATCTTAAAATAGCAAGATCAAATAAAAAAGAACATAAATAATAGAAAATACTAAATTATTCAGTTTACTTGGTTCGGATGTTATTATTTATTATGAAAGTAATGTAACAAATGAAATAGACTAGTAGCTAACTTAACCACAATGTCCAATAATAATATTTTATTTTCTTTTCTTAATAACTTCATACTTGGAAAAGAAAAAGCTCTTCATAAGCTTGGAATTCATCACAGAACACTCCTTTGTCAAACAAAAGCATCTGGATCGCACAAATGCAATAAAATAGGTTTTCACATCATAATACAAAAAAAAAAATACCAATGCAGTAACAAATGCATGATCATTAGTCTCTATATCATCAATTCCTTTTTATTTTTTTCTGATGTATTTGGCAAAAGACTGGACCATTTTTCATTTCCTCATTTTAAGCAGACGAAGATACAAGCAACAATTTTTTACAAGACATAATAGTACTCTTCTGTATTTTAGACACATACAACAAGTAGGACTTTGTATTTTGCATAGTTTCCTTTTTCTCTTTTGTTTCAATCAATTTACAAGCCAGCTGTAAAATAAAGCATGTCTACCGTTGGAATATTTATAAATTTTACAGCAACATTGCTCTTTTGAATATTTCAATAAATAAAAGACAATTCTGAAAGAGATGTCGAGTACCAAAAGAGATCAAAACCTTCTGCTGCCTCAGAGAGACATTTGGAGGATTTTCAGGAATGGCCCAGTCTTTCTATATTTGTACTTTAAAAGTTAGTTTGTGTAATTACAATAGCTTCAGAACACCTGTGCTACTCCCATCCTGCTCACCCCTGTAAAGCTGAATGGACGCTCCCACTTTCTGTGTACATCTCAACAGGAAAACCCATGTTGATGAATAATATCTACACTCTTCCATTTCGTGAATTATGGTCTGATTTAAACAAGAAAGTGGTGTGTGCAAAGAAAAAGCTGAAACCAATATATGAGGAAGAAAATGTGAATAAATTCAGCAACTACATGGCATTAGCAAGTCAAAGATATAACAATATAACTCAAAAGAAAAGCTCGACACATCTACCCAAAAAAAAAATGGTTGCAGAAAAATGCAATTGACGCAAGGTTTACTTTAAAGCTACATTGAATTCCACTTAAGGAATTCCTTCATGAAATGTTGTTTTCTTATGATTACTCTTAAATAACTTATAGAAATTGAGATCATTCGAAAGGCTGTAACAACACTTCATCAAAGGAGAATTTTACAATTCATGAACATAACAATTGGTTGAGCATCAAAACATACGACAAATTTCATTGTAGTTGGTATTAAGCACACTGCTCATATGGACCTATGCTTTTTTCCCTTTCACAATTATATAAATATCTATAATTATCATGAACTTCCGTCAGGTACGAAACTGGGACTGAAATCAATTGTTTTTCAAAAACTATAGAAAAATAACTGAATAGCTTCGGAGCAAGGTTTGTACCCCCTCCTACAAACCCCCACATAATACTGTATATGCCATATATTTTGCGTCCAAATATTTTTCGCAATTTTGCTTCAAGACGGGGAATTCATAAGTATATTTTTGCAAATTTACTGTATTTGCATTCACTTTGTAAAGAAATATCAAATAGTGAAGATTTTCATGTTCAGTAAGTCACAAAATTTGCGAAAATAAAACAACAGCGAAAAATACGGCGTATACAGTAACATACTGAGAAGAACGCTGTTTCAAGAATGGCCTGCTCTACAACAAGCAAAATGTGGGGGAAATATCATGCTTGAGAACAGATTTGGTAGTACCATTTTAAGCATGTCACAGGCAAAAAAAAAAAAAAAGATGGAAAGAAGGAGAAATTTATCTCTTCCTTTTAGAGGGCTTACACTTTCACCTACATTCACACACATTCATAACTTACTCGTCACGTTTGTTCAAATTCATTAAACACTTTTCGCTTAGCATCAACACATATATATCCTATTAAATGGACCTTGCATTTTTATTTTAAGGTGCAATTTATCTATATGATATCATAAAACGGTCGCTTGCAAACCATTTTGAAAAACAAAACTTGTAAATGTAGTTGTTTGCATCTGGTTTTCCTCTGGTAATTAAGTCTGTATGACTATGGAAAGCCAGGGGATGTGCAAGATAAAAATGGTGTTTTCCTTTTAAAAGATGAAATTCTTTTGGGATTCTTCATTGAAAGCGAGACAAATCTAGCAGCCATATAAAAACTAATTCTCAGATGGGAAATACTTATGTCATTCATGTAAGTTTTCCCAGCATGCAACGTTCTAATCACAGAGCATTAATATGTGCACTTGCATAAGTTATCCCTTCCTCTTTACAAGCAACATACCACAAATATGTTACAAAGTAAGAGGAGCGAGTGCTTTTCTCTTCTAAACTTTTGTCAATTATAGGCTCATGCTGTTGTAAAATTGCTAGATTTGCCTAGCTTTTAAGACGATAAAACCATGGAATTTCTTCTTATAAAGATGAAAAAAATTTCTTTTCTTTTAAAATGATTTCTGTAGTTTCGATAATGACCGTGGTTTTAAGAAATATTTGAACCAACTTGTATATACACTATGGTTAATTTTAGTTGAAATTAACTTTTACCAAGAAGCAAATTGTTAAATAGTACCTTTAAAAGAATGAGTTACATCATGTTGAAATTGAATGGTTGAGATTGTTCAAGGTAAAAGGGAGATAAAAGACATGGGAATATATTCTGAAGATGCTGCATAAATCATTATCTCTTTATACAACACAATGGGCTCTCACTCTATGCACAACATTCACATTTTTTTCAAAAACACTAACAGGTATTTGGTGGTATTTGCTTTTTTTTCTAGGTAGGCTTCGAAAATCAGTCAACCATATACATTGCAATTCATCAATTCATTGATTGAATATTTTCAATGAACTACAAATATCATAATTTTCACAAAATTAACATCAAATTTACTTATACTTTTTTAATCCTTTGGAGAGTTAATTATTTCCAGGATATATTTTCATACCCTTGGTTTTCATTTCTTTTGGCAGAAATATTGCAAGTAGAAAATGCCAAATTTATATTTATTTTCAAACAAAATAACAAACATTTGTATTTCAATGGAAGGCATGGAATTTGTACTATACAATAAAAAAAAAAAATTTGAAACAAAGTTTTTAACAAAATTGCTAATATATATGAATCTTTTATTTTTTTACTCTAAAAGAGTAAAAATATCATAAAGACTAGTCAATAACTCCCAAGGTGGAGCAAGCTTGAAATCAAACACTAAATTGTCAGAATTTCATTTCCAAGAAACTGATCTGGGAATACACTGAATGAGAGAAAAAAAAAATGAAAAAGATCCTGAGAATAAATCTGCAAGAAAAGTACTGGTGTTTTTTTTCCCCCTTTCTTTCTTTCTTTGTTTTCTATTATTGTGATTTCCAGTTGATAATGAATTTTCACTGCGTAACAATGAATGCTCATCTATCACACACACACACAGAACATTCACACACCCACACATGCTGTGTCTTTAAACACCGACGGTGAAAGACACTAGACTCGCTACTACGGTCATGCACTCGACTCACTCTCTCGCTCTCTCGTACTGATTCACATCAAATAGCGCCCTCTCTCACTCGCTATCACCCCGCTTATATCGGCCTCTCCTAACGGGAGTGGCTGGACTAAAGGTGTGACTGTCTTCAAAGCAAACTTTCGTTATTGTTTAGTCGCTTTGAATTGTTTTGGTTTTTTTTCTTTTCTTTTTCATTTTCGTTACTTGGATTACGTGGAATCAGATGCAAGAATGAAGGCGTAGTTCTGTGATTGGTCAATCTTATCGGGGGTCCCGTCCGTCATGGAGTGCATGGTTGCCATGGAAACAGCTTAATGGGGCTTCCTGTACAGCTGGACCAAAAAGAACAGAAAGGAGAAATGTCATGAGAACATGAAGGACCACACAAGATCACAGGAATTAAATGAACATTGGAAGAACTTCTTTATACAAAGTTTAAGTGTTGAACTTCTATGAGATAAATCCTATTGAGGGATTATAAAAACATTGGTAAAAACCAAGAAAGTGGGCATTGCCTAAAATGTTAGGCAAAGGATGAGACAGACAAAATTGAAACTATGTAACTGATGGATATTCAAGTAATACAGCACTCAAGAACTATTCAGGTATAAATTTCATGAAATTTTGACACACTTTGTATAACTTGAAATGAGAGTGATCTTGCTTTGTGCAGGAGAAAAAAGAAGATCCTAGGTTCCCAGAATTTCAAGAAAACAAAATTCCCTGATTTTTCCCTGATGAAAACTAAAAAATCCCTGATAATTATTTAAACCCATTTCCAGCTTCACATGTTTTCTTTGCTGTTGCCATGAACTAGTCTAACCGACTACCGAACTTTCGATTTTTGGGCCAATCAAAATTCCCTGACTTTTCCCTGATTTGAAGCATTATCATCAAATTCCCTGACTTTTCCCTGACTGGAAAAAAGTAAAATAATTTTCCCTGATTTCCCTGATGGGCTGGGAAACCTGAGATCCTATGTCTCACTCTAAGTACACAGCCCAGACAAAACTTGTCGGTGTGCTGATAAGACCTCAAATCTCAAATTTTGGTGAAAACAACGTTTTTGCGTTTATCTCATGGTAATCGGTCAAGTGTTCTCCTGTACAAGTCCCAGCTCTCTTACCCCAAAAAATAAATCCACCACAGCGTTTCAAAAGAAAGACGATCCCATATGTTATACTGCATTGGCCGCCATGTTTATTCACGCAAGAACATAAGGCATTTTTTAGATAAAAAGTTTTATCACCCCACCGACGAAATATGGCCTCTACCATCTCTTACCTAGTTCTCACTGAGGCTTATTGTCGAGTGCTGTTCGTAGCTTCTTGATCTCTTTGGTTGCCCACGTAGCCAACGTCTTAGTTTTCATGACCTTTGACCTCCTGCCTTCTGTTAGAAGATCCTGGATAGACGTCTGTTCTAGGAAGGGTAGCATCTCAGCCCCAAAGGCGGCACAAAGATCACTAATAATCGAAAATATAAGATGACAAATGAAAACTAGATGAATCCTCGACCGCGCACGGTCGAAATTTATGCCTCCGCCATTGCCAGATCAGAAATATATGACACAATCATCTATTCACTTTCATTTATACACGGACACCTTTGACCTTGACCTTTGACCTTGTAACCAAACAAGCCATTTTCATGCATACAATGGCCTCTGTGACCTTTGACCTCATGATCCCCACATTTAATCAGTTCATTGCTCCTCCCATATGCACATATTACCCAAGTTTGAAGATGATCCGTTACACAGTTCTTAAGTTATCACGAGAACAAACTATTTTTATGTATACAATGACCTCTGTGACCTTTGACCTTTGACCCCAAAATCTAATCAGTTCATTGCCCCTCCCATATGCACACATTACTCAAGTTTGAAGTTGACCCGTCACACAGTTCTTAAGTTATTGCGAGAACGAACCATTTTCATGTATACAATGACATCTGTGACCTTTGACCTTTGACCTCATGACCCTAAAATCTAATCAGTTCATTGCCCCTCCCATAGGCACACATTACCCAAGTTCGAAGTTGACCCGTCAAACGGCTTTTAAGTTATGGCGAGAACGAGCCATTTTCATGCATACAATGACCTCTGTGACCTTTGACCTTTGACCTAATGACCCCAAAATCTAATCAGATCATTGTCCCTACCATATGCATACATGATCCAAGTTTGAAAGTGATCCGTCAAACGGTTCTTAAGTTATCGCGAGAACGAAAACGGGACGGACGTACGGACGGACGGACGTACGGACGGACGTACGGACGGACGGACGGACGGACGGACGGACGGACAACCCGAAAACATAATGCCTCCGGCACCACCTTCGGTGGCGGAGGCATAAAAAAATTGTACTATCAAACAAAAGAAAAAGATATCAATTCAACAACCGTTTATAACACAAAGCCAAATGTAAGATCCCCCATGCATTATTTACTGATTACAACAAAAAATTCAAGCTGCCTAACCCAATGGCACATTGCATATAACCAAATTGCAATTTTTATAAGAGGTGTTCAATTGACTATTCATGGAGTATCATGTGAGTTCTAGGACTACTACCCCCCCCCCAACACAATTATCCCTGGACAACTACCCTCGCTAAAAATCTAACCCCTAACCCTACACCTAGTTGTCATAGGGTAATTTTCCAGGGGTGGTTGTCCTGATACGTCATGTGACTAACTATCGTCCAATGGAATGACAAGAATGAACTTACCCAATGAGCCCTGAGCAGGCTGCTACATTGCTGTCAGTATGATCATCATCGGCAGCTAAATGCTCTATGAAGCTAACCATGTGAGCTACATGAGGCAATACTAGTTTCACTTCACCTATTGAAGGATGGAGGGATAGTTCGAGAAGGGAGAGAGAGACAGACAGACAGACACAGAGACAGATAAACAGACAGACAGACAGACAGAGATAGCAGTTGGAAGAAAGTGAATGAGAAAAGAGGGATAGAAGGGGAAAAAAGAGAGAGAGAGAGAGCACGAGATAAATATTAACATACAATACTATAAGATTTGCTTGAGACTTAATTGAAGGGAACATGTTCTGTGGACTCTGATTTCATTGCACATTTGAGCTTGCAGTGATGTGTAGATAAAAAAAAAATTATCCTGCCTCATGCTGAGGTCAATACATCACACAGTCTAATGACATGCATGCCATGCCACAACTCACAACCTTTATATTCGCAGTTAAGTCTTTTAATCACTCAAATATGTCACATCTACAAAAACAATAAGCGTAGTGAAATGGTTATGGTTCAACCCGTTCTTCTTCCTGCTCAGCGACCTCCACGTTGAAGGAGGTTGGCATTGTACCTCCATAATATTTGTTTTTACTTTATATTACTTTGACTTGTAGATAAATAATGCTAATAAATAAACTGCTGGTTGGTTCGCTAAAACTCCAGTCTCGACATCAATGACACCAAACTGTTGATGGTACTGGTCTCAATGGAGTCCACTGCTTGATGGTACGTGGCAGGAACGAGTTCTGATTATACAGAGTTTGGCTTAGATGAGCATTGGCTTTTCTGTCACCATAGGGCACGTCTTATATAGTGGTTTACTTACCACTTGTAGCCTGTTTATCGTCTCCTTTTAATCCCTGTACAATACCAGTGTAAGCTTCCAGACATCCTTCCCTCAGCTCATTCTGGTAATCTATCATGTCAAAGTCCGTCTGTAAACAAACAACAGGTAATGAGTGATGAAGGCATAATATTTAACTAGATATATAACTAGAATAATTAATTACTAGAAAAGCTATTATAAATGATTTATTAAAAAAAAACCTTTAGTCAACCTTTTCAATAATCCCTTGTTGGATACGGTATTTCAAGAGTCCTTTAAAATAAGACCTTGATAACCAAGACATTCATCAACTAGTAAAAGAAATTGGTTAAATTGTAGAGTAAGCATTGCTATCAACACCTCACTTCTTTCTGAAGTTTGTTCACAAGTCAAACACTCCTTCCACTAAACTACTTTTTTTCGGTAATATCATGACTCCGAGGGCAAGTAAGGAGTGATCTTTGACAATGGACCATTTTATTGACGTTTATTTATGTGTAAAACACTCCTCCTACATGTATCACTGTTATTATCATCATTATCTTTATTATCATCATCATCAGCAGCATTATCCTCATCATCATAATCATCCTCATCCTCATCACCATAATCATCATTATCCTCATCCTCATCCTCATCATCATCATCATCATCATCCTCCTCATCATCATCATCATCAAAATCATCATCATCATCATCATCATCATCATCATCATCATCATCATCATCATCATCATCATGTCCTACCTTCTCAATTTCAGCCATGGATGCTTGCTTGAGTGTGAGGAGTACTACTTGTAGATAATGCTGGAATTCTGATCCGATAGCCAGGGCTATATCACCAAACACAGACAAGATCTGAGGTTTGACTGTTCTGTGTACATTGTCATTCTGCAGGTAAAGAGAAATGAATTGATAGAGCATATTAAATGGAGATGATTGTGTTGGGAGTTCATATGGTAGATTGTCACTTGGTCTACACCCACTTTGACTCATGTCCATTTGGTCTAATCCTACTAGTCTAATTTCATGTCATCTATAACCACTGATCTCCCCACTAACTGGATGGGCGGACGTGCAGTGATTGGCCTATTCTGCGCGGAAGTCACCGGAAGTTGTAAAACCGCCATGCCAGTTCCCCCAAAAGCGAATTCGGAAAGCGGAAAAAGTGTATGCTTATCACGCCGATCTGTACCGTAAATTCCTAAATTTACTTTATTTTACACATTTCTCAAGTTGATGTGTCATGCAATGAGAATAAGAAGATGCCGTCATGTGCTGCCTTTGGTTGTACCAATCGGGATGACCGTAGGAACAGAGAAAAAGGTGTTACTTTTCACAGGTAAACATTAGAAAAAGCCCAATTTTTATTTACAGTCCCATATATTCAAATATGTGTGCTTTATGTAATTAGTCATTGAAAATATCTCTTTATGTGTACTGTTTTTGTTTTTTTCATCATTATTAAAAGCATTTGAAGTTTACTCAATAATGTTAGAATATTAATGTGCTTCATGGCAAGAATAGAAGGTCAAATATTTGTTTTTCTTAACCCAATTTGATTCATGATTGTGAATTTGTTGGCTAGTACGTAACACTAACTAAGCAAGGCAAAGACAAGTAGGTCTAAGTCATTATCAGAACAAGTTGCATCATGAATGAATAAAAATCTTAATGATGAAGAAATAATGGTCCAAATGCTTAACTCAAGTTGATTTTGTGTGTGTGATTATGCGCTGGCAAAAGTGATGAAGCTGTTTGTCATCATCTTTGTTTTGTGCGATAAATTATCCATATCTTCTGGCCTGGGTTAATTTTGCTCAGACAAGCAGTGAACATTGTTCCAATTTGCTGTGCACATTGAATGATTTCACTGAAGCTCACAAAATAATTAAATATCTGAAGCACCACCTCTACCAAATGTTACTGATCTTCTGCTTTTACCTGATGTTGTACATTTGTATTAATGTATTATACATTTGTATATTCATGTATATATATGAGAAAAAAAAAATTATGGAGTCAAAGCAGGTATTGTTTACTTATATAAACTACCACTACAATTAATACATCATTCCTTTTCTTTTGTGTCAGATTTCCACACTGCAATCCGGAGAGGCTTCAAAGATGGATAGCCAACACAAGGCGACTCAATTGGACACCAACTGCCAGATCTCTTGGACAGACTACCATCAAACAGGGATCATGACTACATTGACTGCCTCAACTTTGAAACTTTGTCAGCTTGCAAAGAAGCAGCGGTAAGCTATATAGCTGGATATGTAGTGCTTATGATGAAAAAAAGGATCCTCTGTCTGGAGTGTACGGCTGCACTTACAGATCCAGATGGAAAGTGTCACAAGTTTGTAAGCATGAAAGACCGAGGAGGACTTCAGAGAGCATCACATGGAATAATCACATCGTGCTTTGAGACAGAGAAATGTTTTCAGCGATTGATGAAAACAACCCACAGAGAGCCTCCACGAGGAACTGGTGTCGCAACAGCAATATCCATGGCAGTCCTCAGCAACACATCGCACTTGAATCTGTTCCCTGAACTCAGTGGCCACCAAGTTTGACACCACCATTGAGGACAACCACATTCACAATCTTGTGAAAATTGCTTCATCCTGCACACAAAAATCAAAATGTTCCATCTCGGGAAAAGAAAGACGAACAAATCACAGGCCGAAAAGTCCGCAAACAGATGTCAAAACTGATTCTCTTCAGACATCAATGAGATGAACTTATCACTGTTTTCAGTTACAACACACAGCAATTCAGATGTATCTCGTTTGCTATTTATTTTCCTTCTTCCAAGTCAGAAGTGCTAGCAACATTATACATATAATTTATAAAGTCTTTCAATTTGTTGTTACTTTAATAGTGTATGATTTGAAAGTACTGCAGAATATAACATGCTTATTCAAAGATTATCCAATCAGCTTATTAGATATGCTTAGGGTATTTGGACTACATGCATGTAGTATTACCCCTTCCTTCAGTGGAATACTCAAGAGCACGAAATTTTGTTGTTATACCTGCATTTCATTATTGGATGTTAAAGTTATTTCATATTCTTTCAGATTCCGATATAGATATCAATCACATGTAGCTAAAAAGAAAACAGGTGTTATGTATGTTGGATTAGGAAGTATTCTATTTCTTCCCTCATCGAAAACATGGTCATTTTGTACATCAAGCCATTCTTGCAAATGTTATTTTTGCCAGTGTTTTTCATGTATTTTTTAAAAAAATATTGTACATACATAATAGATTATTAAGTGTTCTATTTCTTGCCTAAAAAAAATCTTCAATTTTGCAATAAAAAGCCACTCTTGCGAGAGTTATTTATTACTTTTTTCATGCAACTGTAAAACTGTACTTACATTGTAGATTAGCAAGTGTTCTATTTCTTGAACAGTGAACAGTGCAATTACTTTGTTGTGCAAGTAACTCAGACCTCATTATCCCTAGTTTCCACTGTAAATCCTTTATATAAATTTGTACATGCAATACATCAGTTTCACATAATATACCTGTTTTTGCCTCTGCATATATCTTGCCTTGCATGAAATGTTTGTCATGCATTGTCCTGCACTTTGGTTCCTGCAAAATTGCAATAATACATCTACATGTATGTGACTTCCAAGAAATATGGGATATGTGTCTGTCATTATTGAATAGAACAATTTGGAAGTTGTGTACTATGATTACAGTAATATGAGTATACCTTTACAATTTCAATTCATGTGTTCTTTAGATTCACTGTACATGTACCAATGAGGAGTTCATGGTTGACATCATATTTTTGAAAGTTCATGGGAGTCGGGAGATGTTAGTTTGGAATGTTATCATCTTTCACTTGTCATTGTTTGGTGTAATGATTATGTTGATTTTACATCCATGCAATTCAATCTTCCATTAAAAAATCTTCAATTTAATCTTCTGTTCAATTAAAGACCTAAGTGGAAATATGTATGCGTAATTTAATACAAAGAAATCCCATTTCGAGCTTATTAACATTATAAGGCTTTGGGTACTATACTTATTTCTCAGAGGTCTTCAATTCAAAATGAAGTTGTTGCGATTGTAAATAGATTCCATTTGTTTTATGGAAGACAATGAAAATCCAAGAAATTGGGACATGAATGAAAATCTGTTTCAAAATGTTTGCATTGGAAATTGTTTTGTTTCAGTCAAAGTTTGAAATTAAAAAATAATAATAAAAAAAAAACTTTCCAGAAGTGTTCAATGTATGTTAAATGTATGGTTTTAAAAAAGGGTGACTAAAAGAAACTGTGTAAACATTTTGTTTTGGGGAAGGGAAGGTTAGGGAGAGATCGAGAGAGAGAGGGAGAGATGGAGGGGGAAGGGAAAAAAGAAAGAAGGGGCGGGGGCAGAGAGAGAGAGAGAGAGAGAGTGGGTGAGAGAGGAAGGAAGGTAGAGACGGTTTGGGAAGAAAGAGTTTGAATGGATGAGGGAGGGGAGTGATTGGAATAGGGAGAGAAGAGAGAGCGATGAGGATGGGGAAAATAGTGAGTGATAAGGAGAAAGAAGGGAAGATATAGATTGAAAGGGAGATATTTATGAAAGTGAAAAAGAAGAACAATCGACAGCGCGAGATCGAGATATGCGATGATGGGGATAAAACAGAAGACAAACAGAAAATATCTACAAATAGGACACAAAGAAAAGGAGAGTATAATAAACATGGATAGAAGAGAGGGGAGGGAATGAATGAATGTTTTCCAACATCATATAGTTTATTTTCCATGAAGAGTTTATTTTTGCAGGCAGCTCAGTCATATAACTTGTTCAGTGTATACAAGCGCAGCCAGTTACGAGATCGCGCTCCTGTTCTTGGGGGAACAAACATGGCGGACAATAGACTGCAGCGGCTTCCGCTGAACGGACCGCTCCGCCCATCCAGTTAGTGGGGAGATCAGTGTCTATAACCCGTTTGTTTAATTACCTTTTGGTCTAATGCCCATTTCGTCTAATATCCATTTGTTCTAACATCACTTAGTCAATTACGCCTAAATTATTCATTTAGGAATTAAGACAAAAGAAGCCTTAGTTTAAAACCAACCAGCAACACTTTGAGCATAATCTTTTATTGAGAAGACATAATTTGAAGGGTTTTGATTTGTGCATAGACCAAATATTCAGTCTGCCATCTTCCTAGTGTAAGATCTCTGGTGCAAAATCCCACACTTAACAGAAAATCAATGTATGATTATTTCTATTTTTTTTTTAACTCAGTCAGTATCCCCATAGAAACCCCTATAGGAGCGACTACATGATTTCTTTGGTTTTATTTCTTTTGTTTGTTTTTTCTGTTATTTCTGTGTCCTGTACGACACAGTACTATTTTTAATTTCTATTGTACAGGATGTATAATCCAGTCAAGTCTTGGTTTTTGTACCCCTTCTGGTACTACTTCAGGATCACCATCCATCACACAAATATTATTTTCTTGTCAAGTCGAAGAGGTGAAATGTTATCAAAATGTTCCGTACAATACAGCATGGAATCGCCTTAAAGGATCTCACAAAGCACTGAACTACATGCTACCTACCTGAATGTTCTCAAGAAGAAGTGTCATGATTTGAGGGCAGAAGCGAAGAACTTCCTTATTGAGAGCTCTGCAGATGTCACCTACGAGACCTACAGCAGCCAAGCAGACCTGGTACTCCTGGTAGTTCTTTAGACCCAAGTAAAGGAATGGTGTGAAGTGCTCCATATACTTCATGAATTCAAGACCAATAACTGTAAAGGGAATTGTACAGAGATAGGATTAGTGTGAAGTGCTCCATATACTTCATGAATTCAAGGCCAATAACTGTACAGGGAATCATATGAAGAGATGGGATTAGTGTGAAGTGCTCCATATACTTCATGAATTCAAGGCCAATAACTGTATAGGGAATCATATGAAGAGATGGGATTAAGTGTGACAGATAGCTCACAACAATACTACCTATACAAGATTTACAAAGACCATACATGTAAAGGGAATCATATGAAAAGATGGAATTAGTGTGAAGTGCTCCATATACTTCATAACTTCAAAGGCCATAACTGTAAAGGGAATTGGAGAGATGGGATTAGTGTGAGTGCTCCATATACTATCATGAATTCAAGGCCAATACTGTAAAGGGAATCATATGGAGAGATGGGATTAGTGTGAAGTGCTCCATATACTTCATCATAACTTCAAGGCCAATAACTGTAAAGGGAATCATATGAAAGATGGGATTAGTGTGAAGTGCTCCATATACTATCAGTAACTTCAAGGCCAATAACTGTAAAGGGGAATCATATGAAGAGATGGGATTAGTGTGAAGTGCTCCATATACTTCATAACTTCAAGGCCAATAACTGTTAAAGGGAATCATATGAAGAGATGGGATTAGTGTGAAGTGCTAAATATACTTCATGAATTCAAGACCAATAATTTCAAAGGTAATTGTACAAAGAGAAATGATAGGTGTGAAGTGGCCCATGTACTTCATGAATTCAAGACAAATGAGTATGCAGGGAATTGTACAGTGATCCCAGGTAAATAAATGGTGCAAAGTACTACATGCACTTTATGAGTTCAAGACCAATAACTATAAAGGGAATTGTACAGATATTGGATTAGTGTGAATGTGTCCATGTACTTTATGACTTCAAGACAAAAAACACAAGACAGTATTTTAAAGAGAGATAGGATTGGTGTGAAGTGTTCCCAGGTAAAGGAATGGGGTGAAGTGCTTCATGTACTTCATCAAGTCAAGACCAATACTATAGAGGAAAATGTATGGGAAGATATGATTAGTGTGAAGAGGTCCCATGTAAAGAAATAGAAATACTTATATAATATTGACTGGCCTTGAGGAGATACCGCAGATATTTCCCAAACAAGTCTCATATTGCCTCGAGTCGAAGACGAGGGCAATATGGGTCTTGTGAGGGAAATATAGGAGGTATCTCCCGAAGGTAAAGCCAGTCAATATTATTATTATTACCTGTTAACCTCAATTAGCCCCATTTAAAGAGAATAAAATAATTTACTTGATTTAAACTGGGCATCGTGGATTTTTTTTCTTTCTTTGTTTCTTCAGCATTCTGAGTTGAACCATTGTGACGCAATAATGCTTCTGCTGCGTATCCATTGTCTTACTCTTTGTTAACGCCATCATACAATTACGCGTAGGACCCCCGAGCAGACAAAATATGGATATTACGGACCGGCAATTTTGTACACAAACCAATAGGGAATCACGGAGGAGGGGAGTAGGATATTAACGGCCCGTTGTGGTACAACTTATCCATTGTGACGTATTTTTTGTTGACCGGATCAATTAGGCAGACAAAATATGCGCTATATCTTGTCTCCAAAATGCCTCATACAGGTAATAATTTTTTTTATTGGAAAAGCACTATATACATATCAAATGTATGTATGTATGTTTGAACGTATAATGTGAAGTGCACTTGTACAGTATAAACTGATATTTGTTGAGGCTTTTTTTTTCTTTACAATTCACTAAATTACGCCCTTGCAACCTTCACCACCTAGTCCAAAATCATAGCAGACACAGCATTTCACAAGTCAAGAACAATAACTATGTGAAAGGAATTGTACCCCCAGACTTCACATCGTTTTCTGTATAAAGAATATTTTGTTCCACCTACAGCAGTATTAACCACAATATGAGAATTTGATTCTCAGAAAAAAGAAATATTTCCCATTTTTCCATATGAGAAAATGGAATCATTAGAGTTCATTATCTGCTACGATGAAATTAATTTGTATTTCAATCTGCGATGGGTCGAGGCCAATCACTAACCTTCAACCAATGTGCCTACAGCTAGGAGAGCATCTTCCTGTACACCACCTGACTTGCCGCTTGTATTATCAAACATCTGTAGCAGAGCGTTCATCACATTGTCTGAAATCTTAATGGCATCTTCAGGTTTCATTTTCCTCAGTACACTCTGTTGAGAGAAGAAGAATATGTTATTTGTTTGTAGTAAATAGTGATAGTATTTTACGACCTGTGAATGTTTGAAATGGTATCATATGTCTCTCACTATTCTGGTATAGTGAAAAATACTGTGTTAAAGTGAAAGAGAACAAAGAAAAAAAAAGGTTGAAAATACATAAAAGCTTGGAAATTTGGAGTTACAATTTTCCTGAAATGTGGCATCATTTCACTGTGTGTCAAAATGAATTGTACTGTTTTATTTCTGTTTTCCTGGGGGGCATTTCATCAAAGGACTTGTCGGACATTTTATCCGACAAATTTGCTCTCAGCCAATCAGATGCAAGCATTTCAGTAGCTTATAACAGTTTGTTGGATAAAACGTCTGACAAGTCCTTTCATGAAACGCTCCCCTGGTGTTTCCAGCAACATAATGCCTCTCCTGGATATACCTCACTCTTGTAAAAGGCAAAAAAAATGGTGCCCCAAAAAATGGCTCAAAAACAGTTTTTTTACTGTGTTGAAAAAAAAAATCAATTAATTTCATCTTAGCCAGAATGTTGGAATAACAAAATAATTTGAGGGTGTGTAGAACTTGATGGAAAAAAAAATTGTTTCTCACCTGTAGTGTGGCACACAATAGACTCTGGAGATCGTTGTACTGGGTTCTATCTGTAGCTGTCAAGACACGTGACTGTACAAAGACAAATGAAATCAAGATTTATTAGCTTTACAATAATGATAATAATGTGCTAGATATCACAACTTCTTAAAATTTTTAAGGACAAGGAACATTGAAAATATACTAATTACCAATTTTCAACATTAAAATTTTAAATGTTAGATACTATCAACATCATTAAGTATTAATAGCTGTTTATAATCACAGAACTAATGTTTATAATAGATTTCATCATTTCAGCTACCATACATGATTTCCTATGCTATGATAACCACTATCTGGGTTAGAGGAAGGACTTTTTGACATTGCTCCATAACTACAGATAGACAGAGACTAAAGCTGATAATCAAGCATGAATTACACAAAGTATTATCACTTGGATTTAGCCCATGTGGTATCAGAGAATCAGAGCATTGGACAAACTGCTAGTAGACCAAGTGGATATAAACCTTAGGACATCTTCCCTACCTCCATTTGTAGAATCAGTTGTATCCTTTGTAGAATGATATTAGTAGTCTCTAAGACATGGACATAGCAATCAGTAGCCGAGTTCTTCACCATCTCCATAAGGGCTTCATAGGCAGCACTCCTCAAGTTTGCTTGATGAGCATCACCCCTGAAACGGAATATTAATAATAGTGAGAACTTTGAGATGCACACACCGTCCAAGGATGCTCATGGCACTATCTCAGCAACAGTTCTCTTTGATGGAAGTATGTTACAAATAATCTTTGATATTCTCAACTGAAACCTTTTGGTAGCACCATGTGCTAAGCCTTAATGAACAACATCAAAATCACAAAATAAGTCATGTAGGGGGGAAAAAAAAAACTTTACAAAATTCTCCTATACATTGCGTCCCAAATAAAAGTGAACCAAAATTGAGAGCCTCATATTAAATTGTACGACTTATGTGTCATTAATTTTTATACAGTTTTTTCAAAGTTGGGTTTACTTTTTTTTCTGGGGTGCACTGTAGAGTGTTAATTCTTGAGTGCGGATCGTGTCAGAAATTGAAATCAACTCACCTGTCTGTTGTGTCTAGTAGTTTCTTGACAATGAGTTTGAATGCTTTGGACAAGCTATATGTATCAGGCTCATTATCTGTCTCTGCTGTTGCAGACTCGTACGCATTCTCGGCTAAACTTGAAAATGCCTGAAACAGAAGATAGATCAAAGGGCAAAGTAAATGAAGGAGTAGTGGTAAACCTCGCTATCTTTCACCAAACTCAGTTACAATTCTTCTTTTTGCTCTCCTGCATGCGTAATAAAAAAAAATATCCAGGCAACTCTAAGAATGTGAATTATTGTGCAACATACAAAATAACCACCAAAAAAAAAAACACAATTAAATCACTGAATATTTTTTGTGATGTTGGAATAAATTGGAATGATTAATAAATCTCAGAATTCTTTTTAGGCGTTAAGCAGCACTCACTATTTGTCCACAGTCAAACGGGACACATGTACAGAGCCTATAATATCACAATCCCCTGGGACCCACATAAGCCTCCTTAATTTTTCTTACCCAGCAAACATTGGCAGCAACTCTGGGCTCGTTGCCCAGGCATTCCATAAGGGCCAACAGCAAATTGTCAAAGTACGGCTGCCCCAGGACAGCATGGGGTAAGAGCTCACAGATACGCCCCAATGTCCAGGCAACGGTATCCCTGACGATGACACAAGGGTCATGGAGAAGCTCAATAAGGACAGGGAAGGCTTGCATGACGAGGGGGTTGAGAAGGGTCTCGTCAGGCCCCTCTAGGATGGAACCTGGAAGAAAAGAATAATGGAGAAATTGATGGATGCATCCATTATGGAGGCAGAGATAGAATATCACAAGCTGTTATAAAAGGCGAATGAAACCCTAGGAACCAATTATTTGTATAAAGCCAAAATTAAAGAAACTGTTCAATGAAAATTTCAGAAACAATTGAACACTTAATAAACAAGTGGATTAGTAAATTACGCGATGCGCAATATATGTCCCCGCCGATAATGTAAAATTCCCATTATATCACGATCAGTGCTATCACTTAAGGCAAACGGAATCGAAATCAGCTAAAAAATGGCGAAGAAGTAGCATTTTGTAGCCAATGTACAAGAAAGGTCAAAGTCAAGGTCAAAGGTCAAAGGGGTCAAAAGTCAAAATTCTGTGAAGATTTTTGTAGTCCTCACCTAGTGCTATCACGTAAAGCAAACGGAATCGAAACCGGATGAAAAATGGCGAAGGAGTAGGATTTTGTAGCCAATTAACAATATAGGTCAAAAATCAAGTCAAAGGTAAAATTCTGTGAAGAAGTTTTGTAACCATCCACTTAGTGCTATCAAATAAATTGCAAACGGAATCCGAAATCGGATGAAAAATGCGAAGGAGTAGCATTTTTAGCAATTAACAACTATAGGTCAAAAATCAAGTCAATAGGTCAAAGGGTCAAAAGTCAAAATTCCTGAAGAAGTATGTAGTCCTACCCTAGTGTCTAGCCACATAAAGCAAACAGAATCGAAATCCGATGAAAAATGCGAAGGAGTACATTTTTGTAGCCAATAACATATACGTCAAAAATCAGGGTCAAAGGCAAAGGTCAAAATTTTTTTTTTTTTTTTTTTTTAATTTTTTTCCTGTGATAGAAGTTTTGTAGCTATCACCTAGTGCTATCATATAAAGGCAATTACCGGAATCGAAATCGGGATGAAAAAATGGTCGAAGAGGTAGCAAATTGAAAGATTTGATCACATACGGACGCTACGGACGGACGGATGGACAGACGGACGGACAACACACACACACACACACACACACACTATCACATGTACGTGAGCCCGTTTCATAGTCCCCTGCCTCGAACTCGTTCGGCGGGAGCAAAAATTATGAGCATTTATGGTTGACATCACACTTAATATGCTATGGAGATCCTCACACTGGCAATGGCAACGGAAGAGTAAAGACCAAGAACAATTCTCCAATTTGATGTACAAAAAATACCCAAAACAACGATCGTCTAATAAAGTACATAATTATATTATTTGGTGACACACTGTGTTACATTAGTATCTCATAAATTGAATTATCCTGATTCTAACCGATAGAATCAATTAAAAAGAGCCATTTCAATTATGTAACAAAAGTAACATGCAATTCACAAATTGTACTTTGTTTTATTTTTTCCTTATGATCTTTTGAAAATTCCGTAATTAGGGTAAAAATTTCGCAACAAATACAGCGAATACTTAATGGTTGTATTCTGCTTCTGGGGACCAAACACTTTGCTAAATCACAACTTAACAAAAGATCTATTCAGGTCAACAGAAATTGAGGTTTCATCTTCTTACCAAAAGCCATGACGGCAGCATCTCTGTATTGCCAATTTTCTGATCGGATATGACTAGTGATGAATGGAACGG
This sequence comes from Paracentrotus lividus, assembly GCA_940671915.1. NCBI lineage: Eukaryota > Metazoa > Echinodermata > Echinoidea > Camarodonta > Echinidae > Paracentrotus > Paracentrotus lividus. The sequence goes on along the minus strand of CALNVZ010002974.1, from coordinate 19,638,506 downwards.
CGTAGCCGACGATATCGTTCTCACAACAGTTGGCTAGGAGCATCAAACAGACGCCAGCAGCTTTGCATGGATTCCACTCATCTTCGTCATCATTCTCATCTTGCTGTGATGGGCAAAATCAATTACATAATATTTAAGTGGGATAGAATTAATGTTTGGTCCAATTACAGATAAAGTCTCCTTTAAAGACAGTGAGTAGCGAGCTTCCATGGGTAATTTGACACCATGAATGCTTACCCAGTGACAGGTGTTTTTCTATCACCTGATTTTTATCACCTTATGTAATGCCTTGTATATTCAACCCATGATCACTTAATCTGGTAAAGTCATTAAATTTCACTTTCCCTGTGGTCCAGAAATTTAGCTTCATGCCAGGTATTTCCAGTGACTTTTACAAAGTCTGGGGTCAGCAAATTATGATCCACTCCCCATGAAAGCTGCAGCCTCTATATCTTAAATGTGGAATTATTGTTCAGGTCATGATATTGAAATGGGGAAGACAATGTTTGTAAGTGCTTTGGAAACATTGATAACAATTCAAACTTATCGTGTGCTTTGAGGTATTGGAAACACCATATCAAAGTGCCCTCAATAATCAGTTGGACAAATTACTACAACAGCCTTCTATGGAATGATTCAAAGAATGACTCAAGTCTTTTGATTTACAGAATGACTCAAATCCACCAAACAAAATTAACCTTAACAAGTTACATGAGTGTTAATCATGTACATTTAAATATTTTATGCTCTGTATCGTTACCTCTCTGCCATGAAATTACAAAAATACTAAATTTTTCTTGATTTACTCAAAAAGACTTGCCTTGGGTCATTTATATATTCACATACTCCATTGACAAAAACAAATTTGTCTATAAATATGAAATCATTATTATGTAATGGAAGTAGTAACCTACCTGTGACGTCAAGGTTATGACAAGGATTTCTACCAAGTACTCTAAGGCTCCTTTAGCGTAGAATTTACTTGTGTGTTCTGGTGTCCTGCCCATCTCTTCTGCCTGCAATGTTAAAGAATGAACATCAATTTGAAAAACATACACTCATCATTTACTGAATTAAAGATAATATAGTTTTGGTTCTATTATCAGTTCTCTTCTATCAATATTTGATGGTTTTCAATACATTTATATCATTAATAATTTGTCGCCTTCCTCCAGGAAGCAAAATGCAATTCTGAGATTTTTTAGTTTTTTTAGTATAAGGCCACATGTCATGAGTTGGGTGGAAAATGCATTACATGTCCAAACAATTGTAGAAATGTACATTGTCACAATGAAACATCTCTAGTTTCTTAGTAGTAAGTCAGACATGTATAAAAGTATATATATATTGAAAGCAGAGATTAAAAGGAGGATGATTAACATATGTTTGTGCCTGTATAAGGTGTGTCATAAAAGTTATACAGAGTGTTACAGGAAAAAATGGTTTAAAAAACTTCAAAATTTTACCGGCGAATAATTTCTTAATCTTTTCACCAAATGAAATGAATCATAGTGGATTGTGTAAATAAGACGCTATGCTTCTAAAAAATATAAACTTGTAATACAAAATTATTTTTTCTAACCGCGCTACAGGGTGTCAAAAAAGAAGGAAAAAAAGTGCAAAAAGGGCAGAAATCCTGTCTTTTACACTTGGATTACAATTCAAACAAAGTTTATTGCAAGTAATATGTTTCGACTTAATTGTGTATTTACAAGCATGCAATGAAAATGGCGAAAAAAATGACAATTATTGTTATAAAATTGCATGTGACAATTTTTGATGCCTGCAATGCATTGTCTATGAGGATGTGTGCATTAAGTATCATACCTGCCAACATTTGAATTTTGGAAATAGGGACAACTCAGGCCGGGGGTTCAGGGGGCCGCCTAGGCCCCCTCAGGGGTCCAGGGGCGGAGCCCCTTGGCAGGGGTGCAAGGGGGCAGCGCCCCCTTGAAGCTCAGAGACTTTTACAATTACAAGGGCCATTTGGGGGGTTAAATTAACACAAAAATATGTAATATGTGACATTCAAATTGGCTCTCCATGAAGAGAACACACAGACAAAATGTAATATTGTTTAATAAAAAAAAAAAAATGGGAATTTGGCATTTAGTGAATACATGTACAATTTTAATCACCTCACTACTGCTGATTAGCTGTAAGAGCTTTGTAGGTTGCTTGCTTTGCTTTCTTAAGGAGGGATTGAGGATACTTCATTTCATAGCAAGTTGCTCTCTTTGATTGCATTGCTAGTTTGTGAGCAAGTAAGCTGTTCAAAGTATCAGTGTTCATGCTGGTACGCTCCTTTGTTTTGTTTTTGCCGACTGTTAAAAATATCCTCTCACAATCTCCGTTGCTGTGGAAGATGGTCATAACCATCTTCATCACTGATGAAAGCAATGAATATTTCTTTCTGCTTCTGCTGACATCTTCAATTTGGGCTATTTCCACAGGATAAAGTTTTATACTGTCCATATCTGTACTTCCGTCAGTCGCCAGGCTGAATGGTTGCTTTCTGAGCTTGTCTGCAAGCTCATCACTGTCAGTGTCAGCAAGACATTCGATTATGTGTTTTGTTTTGGTTCTTGAGCATGCATACTTCTTTGCGATTTGAGAATCTGGGAACATTTCCCGGAAAAGTGGTCCACTGTGATCAGCAACCACGATGGCCAAATTATGCTCCACAATAAATCCACAGAACTTGGTTTCAGCATTAATGACACTAAAGTCTTCCTTTGAATCCTTTTTATTGAAGAAAGCTGTTAATTTCTGTGATGACGACGGCTCGTTTTTCTCATTGGTTTTATGCTTGGCAGTGCTGATATGTACTTCAAGATCGTTTCGTCCACCGTGCGCAATGCTAACATCCGTTCTGCAAATGCGACAGAAGGCATGATTGATGCCCTTTCTTGATTTCGTAAAACACGGATATTCTGTGCTGTAGCTGTCTTTGTAGATGCAAAGCCTCTTTAAAGTTTTAAGTTTGACTATTTTGCCTTCCTTGTCCATGATGATGTATAATTCCTTGTTATCGATTAAAAGCTCCACGCAATGAAAAGCTTGCTTTCCGCCGATACGTACGTGCGTGCATAGTACATGTGTACGACAAATTGCAACTGAATTGAAGTTGCATGCGCATGCAATGCAATGCACGTACGTTACACATCGCGCGATACACGATTGTCAATGCACAGTGCAGTGCATGCTCGCTCGATCTATCCGCTGCGCGCGCTGCGTACTACACTAGAAATCAGTACACACACAAACTGTACATGCATACACTCTACCACATGTAAAAGGCATTACGTTTTGCCGATGTCGATTAGACTTGTTTATTAGCCGTTTCAACATTCGACGGTATAGACTTGTTTTAGTCGTTTCAACGGGGTTTTTTTTTTTTCTGGAAATGCAGAAAATCGGGACGTCCCGATTTTTGGGTGGTTTTAATGTCAAAAATCGGGACTGTCCCGGGAAAATCGGGACAGTTGGCAGGTATGAAGTATGTTTTAATTGATTAATTAATTGATTAAATTAATTTTTAAAAATCTTCTTCACATTTATCTAGAACCACATAAATTCCCAAGAGAATGATATATCACTCAACCCATAAGACCAATTGGCTGCAAAGATATAACGCAGCAAACAATAAGAAAGTAACAAAAATGGGAATTCCCTATGCTATAACACGTTCCTCCACCGTAGGATCCTCCACCGTAGGATCCTCCACCCCTTACCCTACTCCACTAAAAGTATCTTTGTATTAAAATTATGAGCATAACGAAGCTGAAACTTCAGACATGTAGCCTGATAAACTATCTACAATATGAATTATTGCACAGCTTATGACTGTACGTCATTTTTATGCTATGTGAAAAAATGTGATAATTTTCCCCCCAAAATGTAACGCCTCCACCCTTTTACAATACCCCAACTTGTGACACATGGCCATAAAGGTTTTTCATGGACTTTTTCAGTCTCATTTCAATACTTATGAGATAGAACATGTAAAGACTCTACCGAGTGAGTCAAAAAAAACTTTACACCTAGAAAAATGTCAATAAAAAGAAAACCAATTTATAAACCCTAAATTATTTTATATATTCTGAAAAAGTAATTCCTCTCGCATCTTCTGGTACCATTTTTGTGTGGTATGTCTTTACGCTTGGATGAACACGACGCATTGTTTGCGAACATGCAAATTTCGAATTGTGCCAGGGTGGGGATGTAATTGAAACAACAAAAGCTGACAAAAAAGCAACTGCATCATGAATAAAATAGCATAACTTTTTTTAACGAAAATGTCTTCCGCTTAATAACTTGGCAGGGGTGTTGTTGCACATATTGACTACATTTTATATGAAAATTAGATTGACTCATCTATTAATGCACAAATGAGTACACATCAAAGAGTAAGTTGCACTGACAGACCTAAAAAGGCCTCCTAATACTTTTGAAAAGAGATTATTTTGTCTTTGACATGTGCTCACTCATGCCTGACTCTACAGGTTTATCTCATTTTCATACAAAATGTAGTCAATATGTGTAACAACACCCCTGTAAAGTTATTAAGCGGAAGACATTTTCGTTAAAAAGTTATACCATTTTATTCATGATGCAGTTGCTTTTTTGTCAGCTCTTGTCGTTTCAATTTCATCCCTACCCTGGCACAATTCGAAATTTGCATGTTCGCAAACAATGCGTCGTGTTCATCCAAGCGTAAAGACATACCACACAAAAATGGTACCAGAAGATTCGGGAGGAGTTACTCTTTCAGAATATGTAAAATAATTTAGGGTTTATAAATCGGTTTTCTTTTTATTGACATTTTTCTAGGTGTAAAGTTTTTTTTGACTCACTCGATAGTGTTGCTTATCACTATGTGAAGCAGGTTCTCTCAAACACATCTATTCAAATGAGAATGCTTTTTGTATTAATGGCCTTTCTCCGGGAACACGATTACTATAGCAACGACAACATGTTACAGTCATTTGCAAGTTCATCATCATCATCCATCCATGATGTCTTATATTATAATACAGTGAGAGGGTGAGCGTGTGAATGCATAAAGACAAAGTATGTGAATTGTCTTCGGCTTGACCGATACAGGGACGTGAGTAACCACACATAAAAAGAGCTGAAAAAGCTGAATTTGAAAGAACTCCTATACTTTTGTACAGAGGAGAGCTAAAATAATCTGAAAATAAAAACTAAAAAAAGCTGAACTCTCACACCCTTGGCAGCAATATTTAGCTCTTTGACTCTAGGGACATAAATATAACTGATAGTAGTACTGTACCTCTGAAGCCTCTATTGCAAGGTCCATCTCCTCATCGCAAACGTTAGACCAGAACTCAATTCCTTGCAGCCTAACTTCATCTATATCACTCTTCATGGCATCTAATGTGATCTAAAAACACAAAGAAGATAGTAAAATACCAAACCGTCATTAAAGCTAGTTATAGTTTTGGTAGCAAACAGAGAAACGGCATGAAATCAATCAAATATAGCCTGACATTGTCCACATGGCATATTTATAGTTTATATATATCTTATATGATTTCTGTTTAATTTTAGTGTATATGTTAGAAAAGTGCATAATTATAATACAGCCACTTCAGCAATAATCTTTTAATCCTTCCACGGCAACAAATCCTCCATATAAGTTTCACTGAAATAGGTATGTTTCACTAAAAAATACACGCACTGTGTACATGGAAATATTTGTGGTACATTAATTTTTCGCGGATTTCGCGCAAAGAGCGGCAAGCGCGAATGAAAAAAAAACGCGAATATATAGGCATGATTTCCTATGCATGTATTGAATGGGTTCAATTGTGAGCTTACGAACATGCAGCGCGAATTTAAGAATCTGAGAACATGTTTTGAGGCCGCTCAGTGCAAAAAATTAGTCGCATGAAAATAACAGCGAATACAGTATGTGATGTATATGACAAGCAAATTTATCTTTTTTTCAAATTTAATCTTCAAATAAAGCTGATAATGCCTTTATGTCACATCCGTCGTGCTGTACAGCTTGTGGCACTCCAACATCATTCCCATAGGAGCAGCAAAAATAATGCTCTGGTATATCAGGTACTATGTGAAAAGCTTATTTGCATAAGGGGTTACATCCATTTTTCATCAATTTTGTTTTACTGTATCGAGTTTGAATAGCTCTATAAGAAACCAAAGAAAAGTTAAAATTCCCATGAAAATGTGGGGGAAATAGCTACAAAAAAAAATCTGTGAATAACAGTACTGCTGTATGGGAGAAATACCAAAACCTTGATTTTCTGACAATGGTCTAAAGTGAATCTAAACCCTTTTGCAACCAAGCACTTCATTAATAGATAAATCATTGTACTAAAGAACTCTAGTACTCACGGCAAAAAGGGCGCTTCCCATGTAGTCTTCCATGTGAACATAGTAGAGTGACATGATCTTGACGAGACACTGTAGGGCGGCAACTTTAACCTGTGTATCTTTGACCTGTGTAGCCTCACATACCACCTGCATGATGACATGTCTCTCAGCCTGAATAAAAGAAAAAACAAAATGTCCCATGACTAAACGGTTACGCCCGATAGTCCACAAGGCCAATACCAGGTCACGCTGACCCTTGGACAACGGGTCACAATATCCTAGGGTCGCATTTTGCTCTATGCCCTAACCTAAGGACATCGGGTCACGATGACCCTTACACCAAGGTGTAGATGTTTATAAGCACTGGGGACTATCGGCCTTGCGAATTATAGGGATGTCCCAGACTAATACAACCTTGCACATATATTTCCGGTGGTATTCCCGAACATTCCATTTGGAACAAAACAAGGAGGACGGGGGAGTGTAGACTGCTGTTTGATTAGTCCTTGTTATAGTGGATATTGAAATAAGTTGAATAGGATTTGATATGAAGCATTAACCCCTTGTGTAATAAGCCCACATACATCAGGATGAAAAAAGACAGAACGTCCCTTTTATTGACTGCTTATTATTTCATCCATTATCGCATGACTGAATAAATCCTTGTATAATTGAGTCATTAGACATTGATATATTACTGGATGACTTTGTTTTTCACCATTAAATGTAATAATTTGTTGACATCCACGTTTCATTTCATTTTGTCTTCGTAAAAAAAATAAGTATGCAACAGGTTTTTAAAAATGTGCATTATAACTGAACAAGGTCCACAACAGTCATATCAAAGTCAATATAATAATTACAAGGAATACTAAGCATTACTGTAACAGAGAATGCGAAATGGCTTTGTTTCTATGATTCGTGTTCAATCAGATCTAAAGCCAATTGATGAATCATACTTACATTCTTTTCAAAGTTGGCTTTTGTAATCTCCAATGAGTTTAGCAGTGCATTGGTAGCAGCCAATTTGACATGCATACTGTTGGAGGATAAAAAGCAAAATATATATTGTCATGTATCACAAACATATCTATACAAACCATTTCATTTTATTGATCATGATGATGATGATCCACAGCATTTATATTGCACCATATTTCTATTGAAAACATTCAAATGCGCAAGTTTATCAAATTAAGTTGATTACTGCATATCTACTGAAATAAATTACGAACACTCATCATTTTTGTCTTGCCGTAAAATGCAAAATATATCACATAATATTGAGTAGAAACCAAATGTATGAGCATGCTTTCTGATGCATGTTTTGAACGCTTTCAATCGCATGCTTATGACTATGCAGCGCTGAGAACCAGTAAATATGTTTTGATCCCGCTCAACATAAAAATAATAGTGAAAACAGTACCAGAGGGGAGCCTATAATATTTACTCTCTAACAATTGCTCCATGGCGAATCTAGTCACTAACACTAATCGAATGGCTAATTTCAGCCTCGGACTGCATACTTAACTGTATTTGTGGAAATATTCGCGGTACATTAATTTTCATGGATGTCGCGCAAATAGCAGCAAGCGCGAACTAAAAAAACCTGTGAATACATCTGCATGATTTCCTATGCGTGTATTGAATGGGGTCAATTGAGAGCTTATGAACATGCAGCGCAAATTTAAGAACTAGTGAACATGTTTAGAGGCCGCTGAGTGCGAAAAAGTAATCCTGCGAAAATAACAGCGAAGACAGTATACCTAATCCAAATATGAGACATTGGAAGACAGTTGGAATCAGTGTTTCAAATGAGTGTGACAAGGTGAATCTTAGATGAAATAAATCCTGGAGCGATTGTCGTCACAGCATTTATTGGTTCCCCCATTTAGGTGAGATTAAACCTAAATCCAATTTTTCTAAAGACTTATAAAATACCAACTACACATTTAGTAACCATGACATTTAATTTAGAAATCAGGAAAAAGGACAAATATACTCACTTTGCTTCTTCTTTCCGCATTCCTTGGACGATGGCTGTGAGGATTTCATTTGAATTCGTTCCTACAAATTTCAGTTCCTATAAAGACAACAGACATTGAAGGACAAGTGAATGAAAAGGTTCTACAAATTAATGAGAACAATCCTTAGGCCCGTATTCTAAACAAAAGACTGAGTTTGTATGAGTAAAAGTTTGTGCAATTCTTTTGTCTAATACATCAGACAAAAGGATCAAACAATAACACCGCAAACTTCCACCCATACAAACTCGGTCTTTAGTTTAAATTTAATGGTTAGTATGTGATATTTTGCACAATTCTCTACAATGAAATGTAGAAATGTAATGTGTTTATTTGCAAGATACCATAATGAGAATTATAATCTTTTTATTCATTTTCTTTGTAATAATAATAATAATAATAATATTCAGTTGAATTTACTTCGTAGCTATCATTTGAAACGATGGATATGTACGGTATGCGTTATTAAAAATCATTCAGAACCTTTTGCGAAACTGGATTACTCCAAAGTATCTCAGGTTTATACTTACAATATCTTGACAGATATAGCCAATGGCTTCCAGGGAGCTCTCTTTGAGAAGGTCGGTGCCTGTTGCTGGGTTCAAGACATTGTTGACAAGCTGCGGTAGAAGTTCTGACCATGATTCTGTGGGTAGCTCCGCACATGCTATCCCTGCTATACATTGAGCTGCAGAGCTGGGTCTGTGGTTCTCTGTACCTAAAGTGAGCAATACCTGAGAAAAAAACAAGGATTGATGATCAAGAGAAGAATACAAATCAGAAACTTTCCTCTTCTAATTAATTTTCAATCAATTTTGTTTACATCCTTTGTGGCAATATAGTTAGTAGATGACAAGGACAAATTTTAATGAAAATGCAAAAGGAATAATTTTCTTCAAGAAAATACATATCTACACTGTTAAGGAGGATGCCAGTATACATGCAGCATGACAAAATAAGAGAACATATTCTCTTGTTAACTATTCTACTCATTGTGAATAAATGAAAATAAAAAAACAGGGTCTTGAAGTAACACTCCAGTCTAAAGACATGAAGTCACATACAGCAGAGTTACTTAGCGTACAGGGGATTCGGATCATATTATTTAGGGTTTCTGTGTATAGGGCCCCTGATTCATCTTAGAAAATTTAGAGGTGCGCAGTTCAATGTTTGGTACCAGTCAGCAATAGGTTACTGCAGAACATTTGCTCTAGCAACAATGTTATCAGTGGTACTCATAAAGTGGTCAAACATGAACTTACTTCAACGTTTCAGCGTTTATGAAAATAATATTATTGTATTATAAATGTTCAACAATTAAGCTAAAACAGAAATAAAACTATGACATTACATAGAATTCAGGTTACCTGTCTCTTTATATCGTTCCTGATATCCGCTGAAAGCTGTAACCATCTGTGTTGGTGTTGGAGGTTAACGTTGGGATCTTTGGATGTGAGGGCGTTTTTCAGCTGAAGACCGGCCGCAATACGGGCAACTTGTCCATTATTTGGGTTGACAAGTATCTCAGAGAGTGAGTGGAGGAATTGTGGCTGATAGAAAAAAATAAAAATCAAACATCATAATAACATTGATGCATCAAAGACTCATATCAACAAGACTACTAATGCATGAAACACATTTTGATTTACTTAAATTCTAAATTTAGAGTCCATGTATTTTACAATAGAACAAAGCCATGGAACCCTAACTTTATTCTCCAAACTATTTTTACATCTATTTATGTGCAGAGATCCAGTAAATTCATGGTTTATCATTGATTTCTTGTTCAAGTCACCCAGTAGATACAAACCACACATTCATTTTACCCTTTTGTTGTTTCCACTACTTGAGGAACAGAACTGCTGTATACTTACAAAATTCTCGATGGCCGTATGTTCTAGGTACTTCTGAGCTCGTTCTAACTCCGCAGTATCTGAGTGAAAAAAGAAAATTGATTTATTTCATTTATGGAAGGTAAGACAAAATAACTTTAAAAGATATGTCCAGGAATATGCAATCCATACTGCTACAAAGAATTACAAAAGGATATTATCATGGGTTAAAATTTCATACAAAAAAGTCTACATTATCTCATAATTTGGAGGGAACTTCAGAGGGGTAATACAATGGAAATGTTTTTTTATTGGAACCATGCCAAAGACAATTTATATTGACATGTATTTCCCATGTACATGTATCTTTTTCTACTTACAAATTACAAGATTGTGGGGCGACAGGTTTTCATGCCTTACATTAACTTCAAGGCAAATTTGAGCACTGGAGGAGAGTTTGAAATGTTGGGGTATCTAGCAGGGGTGTAAGTGACCACAAATAAAGAGAGTTGGAAAATAAAATAATTCGAAGGAGCTCCCATACTTCTGTACAAAGGAAAGCTAAAATAAGCTGAAAATAATCTGAAAATCAAAACAAAACAAAAACTGATCTCAGCTAAAAAGCTGATCTATGCATGGGCTGTGGTTAGAAAATTTTGGGTTCTAAAGCTCAAATTTGGAGTGCCCACATGCCTAATATCCTTGAACCCCTAAGGATTCGCACTGTACTCTCATCTTTCAAGGACTTTCTCTAAAAAAGAAAATTGCACTGAATGTTTTGCAAGTGACTTACAATTGGCATCTTACATTAAAATAATTTAGAGAATTTATGGCACCCGATCAACTTGGACTAGATTACTCATGTCTCAGAAAAGCAACATAGTGCAATTTGGGTTATTCTTCAAAGAAATTAGATTAGATCTTAGAAGAGAAGAGTCAGGTGTATAAACAGACATTCAATGACTCATCATTATTTACCACAAAAGTAGGAAATCCCCCCTTTTTTTTGAAAGATGATATATCTGAACAAGGATAACAAAATCAGGAACCACACACAGTACGATAAACAACTTTCACTTGCATAGAACAATTGTAAAATGTTTTTTGATAAGGGCAAGGTGAGACATGACAAGTGACCTACTTTTTTAATTTTAATCCTTTTACTCAACCAATTTAATAATGGATACATCTTGGAATACATTCTTTGATAATTATGTACAATGTATTAAATGTTCTTAAATGATGACCTGCTTTAGATGACAACGAAAAAAAAATGGCCTAGATTCCTGTAATAATACACTCAACTATTCTGGAACCTCTCAAATTTCCTGCATGTTTTTCTTATTTCTAAGTAAACATGTCAATTTTCTGTGTGAACAGCAATGCTACATGTACATGCATGATGGTGTTAATGTCTTGGCTATGCAGCTACACAACTGCACGCCCTCAAAAATGTTTTACACATGACGGCCATGTTTCTTTCACTTTTGTAAAAGGGAAATTACTGCTCTAGGCTCCATAACACATCATACGTTTGCAAATCAATCACAAAATGGCAATGGTCACTCAAAATCGTTGTTGCATGTACTATTTGTTCAAAAGACTGACCAGTAGCCAATCAGATTAGATCTACACATGTAGTTCTGTCAAATGTGCAATTGATCGCAAATTTTTGTGTTATGGCAGGGCTCAACATTAAGGGGCGCCCGGGCGCCCGGGGCGCCTAGATTACCTACCAGGACCCTCAGATCAGAGGAATTATCAAAAAGTAGTTGCCCGAGTTGACCCTCAAAATTTTTGCCAGCACAGGGAAAATTTGAAATATAACACTAGGTATGTAGGTATTAAAACATTGGAGGACTATTCCAAACACCTAAATGTGATATTTAAAACTAATTTTCAAGTCAAATATCAGAGCAGAAATGACCCCTGAATTCTTCAAACACCGATCGTTTGTGTCTAACGTTAGTCCCATGTGTGCTAATTGGTGTAGACTGACATTTTTTGAAGTTTTTGCTCATAGATTTTAAGGTTAAATTTTGTCTTGGCGTGTTCTAGTTTCAAGGAATGAGCATTAGAAAATATGATCTTGAAACCTTCTTACCCCAGTTACATCTGAAAATTTAGTTTTCACAATTGGTAAAAAAAGATCGATTTTTGGTGGCTAGTCTGCACTGTTTTGTAGCATGAACTGAGCTGTATTCCTCCCAGAAGTCTTGGGCAGAATCTGTCAGTGAGAGCCTCTGACAGCAGATGCATTCGGAACTTCTAAACTTTGAAGGGGCCTACTTTTATCATCTTTAAAATGATGCAGTGATTGTCTGATGAAATCAATTATCTTAGCATACTTTGGTGAAATGGTGATGAATTTTTTTAATTAAACTAGGACCACAGAAAAATTGAATTCCATTGTAACAGAAGTCTAATTTACATTTTTTGTTCAGCATCTCCTAACGTTAGAACTAGATAGAAATTTTTTTGAGAGCGAAGTTCAGTTTTTTTACCGGTCATTGTTTTGTTATTTTTTTACACATCAGTGATTGACGTCATTTTTTAATGTCAATTTTACATTTCTAAAGAAAATGATTGTCAAGCTTTTAATTTATCGATTCTGCATCATCATTAAGTAACGGCATAGATCTACAAAATTGGTGTATGAATTATGAATGGAAAAAAAAGATGAAATAAAGAAAAAGTAGCTCCCAGTCCCGATCCATTTTTTCCCCTCACCAACTCAACCGCCCTCCCTCGCATAATAAGAAGGGGAAACTTTGTTGTTTTGTTTATTATCGATATTTTTTTCGGGCAACCAGATTATTGATTCGGGCTCCCAAATTTGGAAAATTTGGATATTTGGTTGCCCGGCAGGGCAACCAAAAAAAAATGTTAGTGTTGAGTGTTGGTTATGGGGCCCAGGTCGCGAGATTGAATTGTGGACAGTTTGATTGGACTTCATCTAAAAATTGTGGTATCCTGTGAGGTTTTAATGTAATTAATGGCAAACCTAAAAAACAAAGTACAGTGAAAATAAATATCTGGACTTTGAAGTCAAAACTTTCAAGATGATCTAGATTTCAATCTATTTTAAAATGTAAATGCATCGACCGAGTTAGACGCATCGTTAGACTAGATCTAGAGTCTAGGCCTAGATTCTAGAGCCTTGTCCTCAACTTAGAATTAGGCCTAGATCTAGATCTAGATCTATTTTTTTTTTCCTTCTCTTTTTTTTTATTTTTTTAAAAGTTTTTGTCCATGTGCTTTGTGTTAGCAGAGTCAGAGACATTTTAACAACAAAAATAATAAAAAGGTAACAAAATGATATTAACAACAACATCACACTCCCGTACTCACAGCCAAGCCCAAGACATTCATCCATCAACCTAAACCGACCAGACCCCGTCGCGAAGCGAAGGGAACTGACGAACCAGTACACATATTTGGTGAAGCCTTGAAAATATCTATACATGACCAAACTTTTCGTGGTCAAAAATACCTTATTTGAATTCATACTCACATTAAATCAAATCTTCGAAGTTTTTTCTCGAATTGGTGACATCTGCAAATGTTTCACATGAAGTAATCAGCTAATAATGAACAAAAATACAGGAAAATTGAGTCCATCCACGTATATTTCTCCGTGCGTGCGCTGTCTTCGCCACAGAGTTAAATACGTCTTCGCACAGTAAAATGACGTCATAGAAATTGGCAGCGATGGCACCAACACTATGAGAAGAGACGAGGCCAACGGAAAATTCATTTTGGTAAGTCAAAAAGCTCTTATATAATTCAGTTTTATAACGGCCGTATCTTGAAATATCATACATGCCGTTGAATTACATTTTAACATTAGATTCATCATATTAACCAGTATAATCACCTGATCGCTCATCATCGCTGGAAATTTCGCTGTAAATGGGGGTGGTGGAAGTACAGCCCCGTCGCCTTCGGCATCGGGGCTGTGTATAGTTACCATCAACCTTACTACGACTAGCCCGCACACGAAGTGTGCGGGCTACGCTTTATTGACATTTAACGGCGATGTGAAGTCCGTTTTCCGGAGCTTTTCCGGGCAAAAACTTAAATCCTTGTCATTAAAATACCGGATATATTTATTGACATTTAACGGCGATGTGAAGTCCGTTTTCCGGAGCTTTTCCGGGCAAAAACTTAAATCCTTGTCATTAAAATACCGGATATATTACTTTAATATATACTTACATATCAGGCCGGAACACTATCGTCTTTGTTGGTGAATCTTCTTATGTGTAATTTGGGGGTCAAAATTTCCAAACTTCTCCAGTAGAACAATTCGTGGTCATAGCATAGGTTTGTCTTTGTAATACGCATGCGTCATGGATATTGCCGTGATTAGACTTTAGACAAGTCAAAACCATAATTATATTTTTATGCCATTTCAAGGTAATTAACCAAAATATCTGAGATTACTTACATTAGTAGTCATGAATTATTTGTTATTTTAGTTTTTGAGCCCATTTTTCCTGCACAGCCTCTTTTTCGTAACAAAACTTACAAACTATAAAGAAAGAACGTCTTGATCAAGGCTACTCCAGGGTCCCCCTTTTATTTCCAGCTTTATCAATATGGCGAATCGGGCAAATTTACGATACTGACGAAAACCAAAGAAAATCTTCTTATTCTGGGAGCTATTCATGTTTGTTTTATTTACCATATTCCGGCTGTATGCTTAGGTAAGTGGCATTGCCCGGGGGGTCACTCAAAGAAAAAAGTGCTACCCAGGCGTGTCCCCGCACCCTGAAAATGGACCTAAACGTCTCATTGCATGAAGTCAAATTTGCACCCCTTTTCGACGTCAGACTGGAAAAAACACCCCTAAATGGCGTAAACACCGTGAAATTTTTGCCCCAAAACAGCAATTTTCGCTGAAAACACCCTAAATGGCGTAAACACCGTGAAATTTTGCCCCCAAACAGCAATTTTCGCTGAAAACACCCCTAAATGGCGTAAACACCGACAAAATTTCACCCTAAAACAGCAATTTTCGCTTGAAAACCCCTATTTTTATGAAAATGGCGACTGAAATGAAAAAACACCCCTATTTTAAGGAAAGCGTCGACGCGTCGAAAGGCTGAAAACAGACCCTTTTCGACGCTTTTTGGGGACACGCATGGTAGGCACATCATATGGTGAGTGACCCCCCCGGGGGCATTGCATGTATGTGTATCATTTGTTATAAACATTTTTTGGGGGTTGAATTCATCGTTTTATTGGGGAAACGGTGAGCTTGGGCCACATGCATATGTTTACTTCATGACGCCGCCACGAAGTGGCGGCGTCCCGGGGCTACCATCACCCAAAGTTGAAAATGAAACAGGCCTAGAGAATCTAACTGTTAGATCTAGACCATTTGTAGACTAACGAGCAATTATGAATTGACCATGCATAAGTGTAAGTGCCTAAGTACATTGTAACGAGTAACGTAGGGCCTAATGACAAAGCAAAGCTTGGTACATGACGAAGTAAGATCAGGTTTGAAGAGAGATTAGAAAAAATCTAACGACGTTAACATTAACAACTTCTTCAATTCAATTTGTGCTAAATTTTTCATTGGATTCATTCATATATTCGTGTTAAATTTAATTCACATTTCATGATTGTAGAGTCTACACCCTGAATGATGTCTAACTGCCTAACATTTAGATTCTGTAGACCTGTCTTCGTCAAAAAAAAAAATTGCATGAATCGAATTGCAGTGCTGCAGTTGCAGTGCAGGCATTCACATGCATTCGTGAACCAAGAATGACACACAAATGGGTTATGTGCTGACATCGACAGGCAACTCAACTCGAGCTCGAGAGAGAGCGAATACTCACCGGGAGATACAGTTTCTCGAGATGGGATAAAAGATCCATGATGCTGCTCCTCCAGATGATAGGTAATAGGAGGAATACCTGAATAACTCGTCTAGATTGCCGTTCCGATCAAATAAAACTT
This sequence comes from Paracentrotus lividus, assembly GCA_940671915.1. NCBI lineage: Eukaryota > Metazoa > Echinodermata > Echinoidea > Camarodonta > Echinidae > Paracentrotus > Paracentrotus lividus. The sequence continues at coordinate 19,622,314 of CALNVZ010002974.1, read as the reverse complement.
GCTTTTAGCGACAAAAGGTGTTTGATGGCTTCAACTTTTATCTCGCCGATATTACACATGGGGCGCCAGTACAGTTCAATGCACAGGATTGTGGGAATTTCAGGTGCCGTATATATTCCGTACGTACTATGCTCGCTGTATGTTGAGCGCGGTTCAATCCTTTGAATTAATATGTCGCTTATAAGCCATCATGTAATTGGTCACTGAATTGTGAAACGACTGCATGCCTCTGAAAAAAAGTGAACGAAATGGAAATTTGTCTTGCTATTTTCTCCGAAAGAACTGCATATTCATCAATCGCCTATAAATTTTTGTTACTTAAATGATCAAATTCACTTAGTGATTCAAATAAACGCTAATTCTGTATGCAAAATAGTAAAATAGATTAGTCAACAGTGATGATTTTTTTGCACGGAATCACGTGGGATTCAGGTGCGATAAGAATGAACCAATCATTGCTTCACGTTTTATATCACATTGTAAATAGAGCAAGTTTCTTCAAAACGAAGACTGACTGAATGGGTATTCCATCATATTATGCAAAAACAAGGAAGTTAGACTGCAATGTGCAAGGAAGTTACAAACTCTGACTTTGATGAGGATGATTTTGTGGAGCTTCACAGATTTATAGCGCTTTGGGCAAAATAAATAACTTCGAAAGAGAATAGATTTGTATATAGTATAGCCTATAGTGTAGTTTTAGGCCTGTTATTATAACTAGGTTGGGCAAATACATTACTTTTTTCTGAGAAGTTATTTTCAAAAGTTACTTCTTATAGTCAAATTTGATGTAGAATCCAAAAATGACAATTAATTTTTGTGTACGATGATGTCTGACGTCGCTAAAGTGCAAAAAACCAAAATAGTGTATTTTGCCCATTCATCACACACTTTATAGGTATAAACCTGTTTTATTTTGTTTTATTTTGTTTATTTATGGATTTTGATGGTCTAAAAGCTCAAATCTGACAATTTTATAATGACCTAATGTACCTAGTATGTGCTATATGTGTTATTTAGTGATTTTGATACGAGGTGATTTTTGCTCGATATTGACTGAAACTATAACTACCAAACTACACTAACAGTCAACTTAGGTAGGATCAATCATGTTGGATTAATCATGTTGGGTCCCCTGACACCCAGAAGCCATATAAAAACGTAATAAAAGTGGTTTATACCTATAAAAAGTGTGATAATTGGGCATAATACGCCATTTTGGCGGCCATTTTTTTTTTTTTTTTTTCTTCTTCTTCACTTTAGCGACGTAAGACGTCATCGTATGCAAAAATAATTGTCATTTTCAGTTTCTACATCGAATTTTACTATAGAAACAACTTGTTTGAAAAAAAAAATGAGATTCGCCCAACCATAATCTAACCTACACCGGGTCTGCACTCTTCTTCCTTTTGGAGAGGGCGAAGAGAGCAGGTTCAGGAGAGGGTGGTTCAAGTCCTCCCCTGGGTTAGATCCCGGACGAACAACCACCAGACCTCAACCAGGTCACTTAATTTAATAAACTTTATGAGTTATATACAAAAGAGAAATCTGACCACTGGAATTTTGAATGGGGCGGCAATACAAAATATTGGTTTAATTGTTTCAAATCTTCAAAATGTATAATATGTATAATATTATGATATTAAAACTAATGCTTAAAACTAATAAAATAAACAAGAACACACTCTCTCTCTTTCTCTCTCTCTTATTCGACGAAGGGGACTAGGGAAAGGTTATCTATATTAATAAGGACTAGCAGCAAGGCCCGTGGCAGCAATCCACGGGGGCTAGCCATTTGGGGCCCCGACACTCGTATTCGATCAATTCTCCTGTGGATTCAAGCATATTGAGGAATGGACATTTATGGCCCGACAGCCGGCCATAGTTTTCATCCATGGAAGTGATGGCCCGCCATAGATATTCATCGTTCATTTCCCTCTCATCCCTCATCAGTGGTGGATTCGAGGATTTCTTAAGAGGGGAGTTGTGGGTTTTGTTAAACATTTTGGCCCTTCGCCCTTGGAATGCATAATATCTGCCCTATAACTAGATTTGTTCGGAATTTTTGCTTAATATTTGTTTCTGATCGATTTTTCTCTATTCCATTTTAATATTTATTGCTGAGTGGGGGGGGCGGAGGGGGCGCCGCGTGCTAATCGCCCCTGCCCATCCGTTATTCCTATGCATTAGCCCAATCCTTTCTCAGTAACCTTTCACTTTTTAAACTTTGGCATAGTTTTGGGGGCAAGCCACAGACCGCCCTCACGTCACCTCCAGTAACGTCATATATCGCGGAAGAAATTACATACATCAATGGCCCGAAGTCACGCCATTGTTTTTTATCTTGGCAGTGATGACCCGTCGTAGACTGTTCTTCCTTCTCGCTCCGTCGAAATCTTTGACTCTCCTAACCGCCCCCCCCGAAAAATAGAAATAAATAAAAAAAATTATAAGTATACAATCAATCAATCAATATAATACATATACATTTATATAGTCACTTCTCAAGGCTTCATGTTTACCCTTTCAAGTCTCCATCTTTACCGAATCATGTTCCTTTATCTGTTCTATGCTGATAGAAGATATTTTCTTTATGCTTCTCTACGTCCCCTCTCCTCTATAACTATACAATGGATCTTTTCTATTATTTCTCTTATATGTTGTTCTACCCTATTATATCTTCCCTATTCCATGTACTTTACATGTGTATTTATTTCACTTTCCCTCCCTTTCCGAATAGCTTTATTCCCTTTCTTCCTCTCTCTAAATATATCTCCAGCACATATTTTCGCTATTTTATTCTCTTCATCGAAATATCTATCCACTTCCCCATTTCTTATTCAGAAATTAAAGCGCCTTGCTCCTCTCTCTCTTTCCTCTCTCTTCTCTTTCTCTCTCCATCTCCTCTCTCTCTCAACAGTGCGTTTCTAACATTAGTAATAGTCGCATAAACACAACATATATTAGTTTATAGTTTTGTTATTTAGGTGTTCTGTTGTTAATATTCTTGTACTTTCAACAATGCAAGAACATTTGTATTATCATTGATATATGTTCATGGGTAATATATGCATACTCATCTATTGTAAATATGTTCATTTTCTTATGCATAATTCAATATTGTAAATATGTTCTTGTTGAGACTCTCATCTCCGATCGGGTCGATAGAGTTTTTAATGAAATCCGAGGGGAAGAAATGCACATCTTTTACTCAGATAATTATAATCAGTTGTAATGCTCCTTTCGAGATCGAACGCAGGTCTTTTAAACTAAATTTTCGTTCTGAAATCAAAATTTTTCGAAAACCTTTTAATTCTAAATAACACTCCTTAAAAATTAGCTCTAAAATAGAAAGATATCTCATAAAGACCATTTATAATACTTTAATATAGATAATCCCGCAGCTACCAACTCGCGGAGAAATTAATCCCACTACCTACTCGCGGGCCGATTTTTATCTCTTGAGCAAATAAAGGCGGAGATTGCCAAGCTCTGGTCACACCATATGCGTATATTTCCCAATTCTTGTGTTTGGTTTTTTTTAACGTCGAAATTTTCTCCTTATCAACATTTATATGGCTTGAATTATTTCCCACTAAAGTGATATTCGTACTTTTGGCGTAGATTCATTGCACATAAGTTTCAACTCGTGAATATGATGCTATTTCGATTTGATTGCCTTCTCAGTACTTCCCAGATACAGCGATTTAATGGTATCTTATCTCGCTAATTGGATTAGAGACTACCATCCATACTCAATGTGTTTTAGTGCATGGCGTGTCAACGGCTTTGTACACACCCTTGGCTCTGTATTGGTAATGGCATATATGGCAAGGCCTTGACAGCGAGACACCTCTCTCAGGACGTAACTTCAATCTCAAGTGTGCGGTCCCGTAGCACCTCGATCTAACAGCAATTCGACCGATCACTCTCTCCCGACTTGCGCATTGGACTACATGGGCATATACCAGCTGACACAGAGCTCAACGGTTGCAATGATATGCTGGGCGCGAAAAGCGTGTGGATGAGAAGGCCCGATGCTTTTTACGGACAACATTACGGACGCACATACCGTCTGCAGTTTTGCCTGTCGGACTTTGTACGTGAAACAATGGGGATTTCTCGTCCAGGGAATCGTTGCCCTATGTCACACGCGAGCTCGTAGGAGAAAACGAACCCCGCCATCATCGATGGGACACGGCTTCGTCGATCCCCATGGTCGACGGCGTTCCCGCGGCCGGAAAATCTTTCATTTGTAAAATGGTCCTCGCTTAGGCGTGTGAGTCTATGGGAAGCACTCTTACCCCCCTCGTAGCGCTAGAGAAATAATAGGAGTGATAAAGGGATGATGATAAAGGTAATAGGAGTGATAAAGGGATGATGAAAGATTAAGTACTTACAGAGCTCTGCTCGTCCGAAAGGTAAATAGTAAAAAAATAGTCCTGTCCAAATTTAAAAGTCACAAAATAAGTTGAGGCGGAATCTGAAGAGTAGAGAAGGTGGGTGGTCGTAGGCGAGGTCCAAAGGCGAAGGCGGGGCGATGTCGAAGAGCAGCGATGAAGAAGAGCAGGAGTAGAGATGGTGGTTGAAGTTGAAGTGGATAGATCGGAATAATAATAGCGTAGAAATGGCGAGCAGGAACAGTTGAAGATAATTAGATGATGATACACAGGTAAAGGCGAAAAGTTATACAATGGAAATGGTACTGGTGTCGACCTCCAAGACGATAAACTTCAATAAAATACAAATAATCAAAATAGTCCTGACGAATATATATCTTCTGAAAAGATGATTTAACAGGAAAGCAGTTCCACAAAATATATCTTTGGAAAAGGTGAAATACTGAAGATTGAATTGGCGGGGTGAAGGAGTTCCTTTAAATTATTAACAATGGAAAAGTGAAGATGCAGAATGCAGAAAACAGTTCTTGGTATAGATCGTTGAAATATTTAAAAAAAGAAGAATTATCCGAAGTCGGAAAGAACAAGTCAGGAAATTATTAAACTTGAAATGGTTGATATTAGCAGGATCAGGCAGGGTGTTAATCGGGGAACTCCGCAAAAGCAACTCTCTCAAAACTCTCTCACACCCGGGTTTTATACCAAGGGCTATTCCCTTTTGTTTTACCTTATAATTATATCCCATAATACTAGGTTTGAAGCCGAGAAAAATATCTATTTATTTCTATTATAATAATATCCCATAATACTATATCTGGATGCATCCCTGTTTCCCGCCCAACTCCTCTCTTTCTAACCAGGTGTTGGGTTGTTTGTCCGAAAAGTATACATTTATTTGCCCCTAAATATCTCATAAACTTCCATCAACTTCAGCTTGGCGATTGAAAATATCTATATTCTTTCTTTATTTTGCGTCTCTGCATTGGCCGGATGGCGCTTCACATCTTTCTGATACTTCTCCATTCACACCTGAGCTAACTAACTTTTTGACAGCTTATAGGCCTGATATCGCCTAACTTTTTGACAGCTTGCTGTCCCTGTCTGGGGCTCAGGAATCACGAAGAAACAAAGTGATGCAATTGAACGGATCCAGAAGCGTGCTCTTTGTTTCATAGTGTACCCGTCTAACCTCTCATACACACAGCGGCTTACTCGTTTTAAGTTGCCTATGTTATGCGGCGGTCACAACTCGTCGTAGGCTACGGGGCACGTGCCATCGACGTAGCCTGCGTTGCATGTGCAATGCACGCACAGGTCCCAATTCAACTTCTGCGATTCATGCAATTCTATAGTAAGGGTATTGTAAAAAATTTCTGCACGTCGTACATGCATTGTACCTGCGAGGTACCTCCGCTGCACGAATTTTCTACGAAATCCATCGTAGGGAGTTGCACGTCGAAGGTACGGCGAGTTGTGACCGCCGCATTAAGTGAGCGCAGAAAGGATCTTCTCCTGCGATTTGGACGTGGTATCCTGAAATCGGATCGTCATCGGGACATGTTACCGGCCACTCGTCAAAGCATGTCTAATCGTAGCTCGGAACTCAGAAATGCTCATCAACTACAAATGCCACGTTGTAAAACACAACGATATATGAACTCTGCAGTTCCCTCCTTAACCCGAATACTAAATTCCAGTATGTAGCTTCTAACTATAATTTGTCATTCTTGCCACTGACCTTGTATTATTTGTAATGCATTTTCTTAAAATATATGCATTCAACCCCATTTTTTCTTTTGTCTCATACAATTTATACCGATTATTCCCAACTTAGCAATGTAAATATATATTTTTTCCAATATTGATCACAATTTAACTCGGTGTTTCTATCTGTTAATGAAACTACTCCATATTCAAACCTCTCAAATATTTACGGCTTTTAAACATAATACAAAAAATGCCATAATTTAATGATATCTTAAGCTTTTAACACATGCGGATTTGATTTATTCTGTTTACAAATATTGTTTACTGTTTCGCATTCTCTTTGATTTAAATAACTTTAGGCCAACCTTGATGCGTTATCTTTATACTATCATTTATTTTTGATTTACTTATATTTATGAAATATGTGAAATTGATGATATTAATAGTAAGATTGAAATAATAATAATGATGTATATGATAACAGTGATTGATAATGCTAGCAATTATAATAATAACCGTTATACTTTTGTTCTCGCTTTATCTTTGGCCGAAATTTTGTTCCAAATCTAAATGCTTATTCGTTACTGTTGTTATTATTTTTTTCTCTCTCTGTATAATCAATGTATTCGTATATTAATTTGTTTATTGATTATCTATGAATTCGTACACTTTGTAATCTTTGTTTGCATCAGTCCTTCGGACTGTTTTTTAACGAAGACCTTTTTTGAATAAACCGAAATGAATCTGAAAAAAATGAATCTGATGTCGCCTTCTCTCTATATCCCTATACTAGTCCAACCCTTCGACCATGCTATTGCCATTCTTTTACTACTCCCCAGTGTCCTGCAACTCGCCGTCCCTCTGTCTCTCTAGACCCCAATCACTCTCTAAACTTAATACCCATCCTAATACTAGGGATGGCCACACAACAGCAAAAAGCCACTAGAACGGTTTCCACTTCACTGTATGGATGTAGTCACCCATGCATTTACAATGCAAACTAATAACCCCATGCCTGCCTACTAATAATACACAGGCAGAGGAATACCGCAAAAATTTTCAATAAAACAGCTTTCGAATTGTCTTTGGCCAGTGTAAATATCAATCATTTTCTTATTCTTATTGGTCAGTTTCTCCTTAGAATACTGAGCAGGTGATCAACTTTTCTGTTGAAAAAATATGATATGAAACAAATAACGATGTTCAAAGTGTGCTGTGTGTTGAGTGTGTATGACTTGGAATTTCTCATGATTTGATAGATCAGAAAGGAAACAAGTGGATATCTATAAAATGTAACTATTTTTTGAACAAAAATGTATTGGATGAAAAACAAAGACAACGTTTACCACTGGCCATTTAAGTTTTAAAATTATTCTACCTCTCCACACTCAGCTCTGAGGCCACCACCACCTGAAATAGCCTATTGTCTAGAGGTGTTCCATATTGAACATGCCCTATGGAGTATTATTCCACGGTGGTCATATTGGATCACAAACGGTAACATACCTGTCAACCATCAGTTTTTGTCGCCATATACTTTTTGTATAATCACTCAAATACGCTCAATTATGTTACTGATAATCTCATTTCCTTGATACACAGAAGAAAATGTTGGTAATGATTTGGTTGAATAAATCAAGACAAAAGACCAAAAGCTTGGCTTTATTGCATTTCTCTGTTTGTCTGAAACATTGTTAAAAGTGTTAGTCTTGGTACTGAGACACTCTTTGGGTCATATCTTTTGAAATGGAACACCCAATTGTGATAGAATTCAACTACTCAAAATCTTTCTTTTAAAATGCTCTATCCAATTAGCCTAGCAAAAACAACTTTAAAATGATTTAAATTTTTAGTGGACATCCCTACTAATACAGTATTCCAACACGGTACTAGTAGTATTATGAAAAGTACACCAACCCCTTGCCGGTGGTATTCTATAAGGTACAAATAACAAATATACATTACAAACAAATAAGTTTCCCTATTCACATATTATACTTAATCCAAACTTTATACCTCCTATTCTATGCCTGCTACACCAATATAACGCCTTTTCTTCTTCTTCTGTAGGCCTATTATTAAAAAATCTATGATAACCAAAAAATGGTGATAATAATAATAACAATCGAAAACCTGATTTTGGCGTAGGCCTATATACTGAGAAAAACAACCCTGAAAAGTAGTTAAGTATATAATTCCCGTGTCAACGTATTTATAACGAAATACACTGAAGAAGAAGAAGATTATCTGGGAATAGAGAGAGAGAGAGAGAGAGAAAGAGATTAAAAAAAGGGGGGGGGAACTGAAGAGAATGAAATATGATATAGGCCTGATTCGCTTAATCAGCCTATAGTCCTATATATTTTCCTTTGTTAATGTTTATATAATATACATGATATAACCAGGCGCGGATCCAGGGGGTCAGCGGGCTCGCCCCCCCCCCCCCAATATCAATTCTACTCTATGTAAAATGTAAAGTTAAAGGGGAAGGAAACCCTAGGAATTCATTAAATTGTACAAAAACAGGAAAATCAAAGAAGCTGATCAATGAAACTTTGAAAAAAAAAATGAATGAATAATAAGAAAGTTATGAGCACTTGAATGTTGTGATCACTACTGCTATGGGGATCCTCAAATTGGCAACGGGCCCAAGATGTGTGATGTCATACATGAACAACTTCCCCATTACTTTTGTACATATTTCACTCAAATTGTCTTTTTTTATTAATTCCGTTAAAAGATCTGAGATTCTTTTCATGGGAGGACATGTAATATAAGTTCACAAAATATAATCATGTGTGAAGAGTCTGTACTACCATTAGAATGAGGAAAAAGAAGAATTTTTGGTATTTTTTTGTATGTCATATGGGAGAGTTGTTCATGTGTGACATCACACATTTTTGGGCCTGTTGCCAGTGTGAGGATCTCCATAGCGTTAGTGATCACAACATTCAAATACACATAACTTTCTTAATATTTATTCAATTGTTCTCAAAATTTCTTTAATCTGTTTCTTTGATTTTTTTTGTTTCATACAATTCAACTGAATCCTAGGGTTTCATTCTCATGTGCGGCATTAAATCGTAATTAAACACGGCGCGTCCATTATCTAAGAGGCCAGACGCAACGAAGTGACGGTGAAAAACGACTCAGAAAGCGCAGAAATCTATACAGCTGGCCTGCAATAATAAATTAGCTCACAAACTCGCTTAACGAAGACTTCCCTCCAGCTGAATGGTATTGTCCGTTCGGTTCAGCAATATACTCGATCGTACGTGGAGATGAAAGAAATTGGATGAACTTTTATCATGTTGTTAGTTAATAATTCTCCAGACCAGATGGAGGAAATACACATTTGGCAAGCTATAACATTATTGTGATGAAGTTGTAATCAGAATCTTTATTTCACATAGATTGATGTTGCAAACGGATTATTGATATAAGTAGTGATCTTGTCACCTCCTTGCGAGATACGCCGTCACACTGCGCATATGCATGTGATATGGGAAATATCGACCCATCGAGTAAAGATTCTATTGTGATAATGTTCAAAGTGACAGGACTTTTCTTAACCAATCGAAATGAATGTACCATCTTGGAAAGCTGAGAATTCAAGCTTTTAAAAACTGCTTGATCATTAAGCTTAATATAATTATGCGTTATCCAGGAAGATAATTATGTGGCGTATGAGCTATTTTGAGAGCAAAATTGGCCATATTGTACAGGAATTTGATCTGACTAGGATTTCGAATTGACACAAGTGACAGGACTTTTTTTTTCCCTTTCAATAAGTTATTCCTATTTTTGAAAAAATCAGACTCTTAGCGTATTTATTCAAGTTGATCATTTCTTTGAAAAGGTAGTTGCTCGCCATAATCAAGAAACAAAGTGAAAAAACTGTGCAAAATACAAAATGTCTATGGCGCGTTCGCTTTGCGTAGAGTGATAGCGCCCTCTTCCTCTTAAGTTACAACTAGAATTGATATGCCCCAGCAAAAAAAAGGGGGGGGAAACAAAGGGAATATGGACACTTGACCATATTTACCAACTGAACCTTACCCATATGGTGATATACCTTCTTATGTCCAAAGGCCGAAAAAAATAATTGACCCCTACCCCCCCCCCCCCCCCCCCCGCTTATCGCACGGCCAGCAAGACAGAAAAAAAAAAAAAATCGGATGTACTTTTTTGCTCGCCCGATGTGCGGGGAAAAAATGTGGGTGTGTACGAAAATCTCGAATTCCAATTCGCCACCCCCCCCCCCTCATGAAATCCTGGATCCGCTACTGATAACAGGTGCAGATCCCGGCCGGCCGGCCCCTTCTTTTTTCATCCCTTTTTTGTGCTGTGCCCCGCCCCCTCCCCCCCCCTATTTTCAAATCCTGGATCCACAATACATTCATAGTCCAATTTTTGGCCAATTTTGCAATGACAAATTTTGCGTTACATGAGCGTAGGCCTATAAATACTGATGCTTCATTAAAAAATAGAGAGAGATAGAGACATGGCAGAGAGAGAGACAGAGAGAGAGAGAGAGAGAGCGGGAGAGAGAGAGAGAGAGGGAGAGAATGGGGAAACCCAAGCGACTATTTCTATCTCATGCCAGACAATATTATTATCAAAGAAATATAGTTTGAGGACTTTATGCACATGGGTTTCTTTGCATATGATAAAGATTATCTCGGGGACCGATAATGGTCCCATCCAAGATGGTCTAATTTCATTTCGTCTACAACCAATTCGCATTACCTTTTCATCTACATGTCTAATTGCCACTTCGCCTTATACCAATTTTGTCTAAATCCAATTTTGCAAAACTCCATTTTGTCTATGACAAATACTTTTCAGTGGCGGATCCAGGCGGGGGCGCAGGGGACGCGCGCGCCCTCTATAATTTGAAAACCACTCATTGACTATTTTGTTGGAAATTTTTCGGCTGCGTCCCCTATTTTTCCACATTTTTTACATGCGCCCCCCGTATTTCTGAATCCTGGATCCGCCACTGCTTTAAAAAAAAAGGGGGGGAACACAAAAAATACATATGAACACAAAAAACTTCAGCCTACAATAATTATGACATACATGAATATTCCAACCCGGCTTTCCAATACATTTTTTTTTTAGTGACGCCCATGCCTTTTTTTTTTTCTTTTTTTCTTTTTTTTTGGCGAAATAATGAGATAATAATGCAAAGACATAAAGCAAAATATGGTATTAAACTGAAACTGAAATAGTGAAAAATTGATGGTGACCGCATTTTTTAAGGGTTAAAGAACTTAGATATTTTATAGTTTCTTTATTTTCAATGATGGGAAATACTTTGTCCGGTCATAATAATATAGACATTTCGGTCTTTATGATTGTTAAATATGGGTTATCACGTCAGCTATGGCACTGCGTCATCTGGAGTATTTGAAGATTGTAAGTGTTTTATCTGATCGAACATGTCAAAGGTCGTGAGCAATGAATGACCTATATTCAATACATTTATAAAGTAATCACTCAGAACAGAACGTGCAACAAAACGACCAGATATCTTCATGAGTCGAGGAGACTGTTGTAAATCGACGCAGGAATCACAATTCAAATGGATTTATTTTACAGCATCACAATATTCGTTGTTGTAATTTATTGTTCACGTGGCGGAACCGAAAAAACTGAAAGAGGTATAATGTAAAACTTATTTATTAACCATTTTTTTTGTGGCGCTTTTCCAAACTGAATTTAATTACAAATCAAATGTATCTGTGTTTAACAACAGATTTGTATTATACATTGGTATCATTTTGAAAGCTGATTTTTTTTTTTTTTTTTTTCATAGAATATATATATAGATATATCCGCTAATTAGAACTTAAAATCGAGAGACTGCACGCATGCTTGGAATAAAACGTTAGGGTGCCGGGGGAAGGGAGTATAGCTGAACGCAGCTATAAAGGCCATGTGTCACAAGTTCGGGTATTGTAAAAGGGTGGAGGCGTTACATTTTTGAGGGAAAATTATCACATTTTTTCACATAGCATGAAAATGATGTACAGTCATAAGCTGTGCAATAATTCATATTGTAGATAATTTATCAGGCTACATGTCTGTGAAGTTTCAGCTTCGTTATGCTCATAGTTTTAATACAAAGATACTTTTAGTGGAGTAGGGTAAGGGGTGGAGGATCCTACGGTGGAGGATCCTATACGGTGGAGGCACGTGTTAAAGCATAGGGAATTCCCATTTTTGTTACTTTCTTATTGTTTGCTGCGTTATATCTTTGCAGCCAATTGGTTTTATGGGTTGAGTGATATATCATTCTCTTGGGAATTTATGTGGTTCTAGATAAATGTGAAGAAGATTTTTTTCAAAAGTAATTTAATCAATTAATTAATCAATTAAAACAAACTTACTGCACACATCCTCATAGACAATGCATTGCAAGCATCCAAAATTGTCAAATGCAATTTTATAACAATAATTGTCATTTTTTCGCCATTTTCTTTGCATGCATGTAAAAACACAATTAAGTGGAAACATATAACTTGCAATATACTTTGTTTGAATTATAATCCAACTGTAAAAGACAGGATTTCTGCCCTTTTTGCACTATTTTTTTTTTCTTTATTGACACCCTGTAGCGCGGTTAGAAAAAATAATTTTGTATTACAAGTTTATATATTTTAGAAGCATAGCGTCTTATTTACACAATCCACGATGATTCATTTCATTTGGTGAAAAGATTAAGAAATTATTCGCCGGTAAAATTGTGAAGTTTTTCAAACCATTTTTCCTGTAACACTCTGTATAGCTTTTATGACACACCTTATACAGGAACAAAAATATGTTAATCATCCTCCTTTCAATCTCTGCTTTCAATATATATATACTTTTATACTTGTCTGACTTACTACTAAGAAACTAGAGATGTTTGATTGTGACAATGTACATTTCTACAATTTTTTGGACATGTAACGCATTTTCCACCCAACTCATGACATGTGGCCATAAACATTTTGTCATTTGTACACTCATTATTTGTATTGATCTTTTCAGAGAGAAATGCAAAAGCTCTCTAAAATTGAAAGAAAACTTCATGAGCAATCACATTGTAAGAAATGGAGGGTCAAATGAAAGATATGGGTGTTCAAATAAAAAAAATGGGGTCCTATATATACAAAATAAAAATATTTATAAAATCATTTTACCACCCCACCATATCTCATTTCCTATTTTTTTAATCCCCAGTAAATTTTAGAGGACCACTCTGATCCGATAGGTGCACGATATTTAGATTTAGGTGAAAATGGGGGTGGGGGGCAGATTCAATAGCCAGATAATTATTTGAAATTCATTAAATTGTATTTACTATAAATCTCCGCTACAGATGGACTAACAATGAGCGAGACAAGATGGAGAGAGAGCAAAACAGAAAATATTCTGGATGCCAGTTCCACGGCAGCAGGTTTAGAGGAAACAACGCCAATGGAGACAACTTCAGATGAAACAACCCCTACGATTAAGACTACAATAGATATAACAACATCTACAATACAAACAACACCAGAGGAAACAACTTCTCCAATAATGACTTCATCAGACGAAATGACATCTACAACAGAGACAACATCTACAATAGAAACAACAACAGATGCAACAACATCTACAATAGAAACAAAAACGGATGCATCAACATCTACAATAGAAACAACAACGGATGCAACAACATCTACAACAGAAACCACAACAGATAAAACAACAACTGCAATAGAAACTACACCAGCGGAAACAACATCTACGATCGAGACAACAACAGATGCAACAACATCTACAATAGAAGCAACAACGGATGCAACAACATCTTCAATAGAAACAACAACAGATGCAACAACATCTACAATAGAAACAACAACAGATGAAACAACATCTACAATAGAAACAAAAACGGATGCAACAACATCTACAATAGAAACAACAACGGATGCAACAACATCTACAACAGAAACCACAACAGATAAAACAACAACTGCAATAGAAACTACACCAGCGGAAACAACATCTGCGATCGAGACAACAACAGATGCAAAAACATCTACAGTAGAAACAACAACGGATGCAACAAAATCTACAATAGAAACAACAACGGATGCAACAACATCTACTGTAGAAACCACAACAGATGCAACAACATCTACAATTGAAACCACAACAGATAAAACAACAACTGCAATAGAAACAACACCAGCGGAAACAACATCTACGATCGAGACAACAACAGATGCAACAACATCTACAATGGAAACAACAACAGATGCAACAACATCTACAATAGAAACAACAACGGATGCAACAACATCTTCAATAGAAACAACAACAGATGCAACAACATCTACAACAGAAACCACAACAGATAAAACAACAACTGCAATAGAAACTACACCAGCGGAAACAACATCTACGATCGAGACAACAACAGATGCAACAACATCTACAATAGAAACAACAACGGATGCAACAACATCTACAATAGAAACAACAACGGATGCAACAACATCTACTGTAGAAACCGCAACAGATGCAACAACATCTACAATTGAAACCACAACAGATGCAACAACATCTACAATTGAAACCACAACAGATAAAACAACAACTGCAATAGAAACAACACCAGCGGAAACAACCTCTTCAATCGAGACGACAACAGATGAAACAACGTCTACCACGACAGAGGAAACAACATCTACAATAGAATCTACAACAGATGCAACAACATCTATACTAGAAACGACACCAGCGGAATCAACCTCTACAATCGAGATGACAACAGATGAAACAACGTCTATCACAACAAAGGAAACAACATCTACAATAGAATTCACAACAGATGCAACAACATCTACAATAGAAACCACAACAGAGGAAACGGGAACCAAAGGACCAGCAACGATACGGACAACCACAAAAGATATGTCTACAACGCTATCACCACATCTCACTACAGAAGTTGCAGGGACATCTGTCATGTATGCAACGATTACAGACTTAATTACCACAACACATATGACAGATATTCCCACGACAGTTGAACAATCAGCAACACAAACTTCCCGTTCCACAAGTCCAACCACATTAGACATAGCAACAGAGAAAACAACTTTATCCGAAATTACGACATTCCCATTGAAAACAGACACTGAAGAACCGGCAACAACTTCGATCCAGACAACCACAAATGGTACAACCCTACCACCAGATCTCGCTACAGAGGTTGTAGGGACATCTGTTATGTATGCAACAATTACAGATATTATTACCACAGCACCTGTTGTAGATATTTCCACAACATCTACGACGGTTGAACAATCAGCAACAACTCGCTCCACGAGTCCAACCACAAATATTGTCCCAAAAGAAACAACCGCCATTGGTGAAAGAACACCTGACAAAGCGACAACTGTATCACCATCTGCTTCGACAACAACAGAAGATACAGATCGGACAACACCTTTTTCAGTTCTGACAACACTTACGGAATCATCATCATCATCATCGAGAACAACGACCTCCTCGACGGAAGACCTCTCCACTGAAGTCGGAACAACTTTCATGACGACTACAACACCACGTAAGATTTTGTATTTTGGTAGATAAAACAGGCGCGTTTTGGAATGGGGTAAGGCGGGTGAATGCTTTTTCTTGACAGATTTCAGAACCAACATTTTCTGTTGATTAAAAATCAGTAAATAATCAGTTTCTGGATACATCCAGGGATCAGTAATATCCAACTTTTGCCATCCCGACAATGAGCCAAATGTTTTTCCCTTCAAAACCAAATTTGGGGATGTCTGATATCTGAATTATTCTTTGTAAATAGGAAAAATTCATTTTTTCCCCGTCTTCTTAATCTATTCGTTAATATTTATTGTGGTGATGAAAATAAAGTAACAACATAGTTATAATAAATATCAATGGGTGACGACAAGTAGCACAACATAACATCATACAGTGTTATTGACGGGAGGGTGTGGCAGGGTCCAAAGTCTAGACTCACATGATTTCAAATTTTGGTTGAGATGAAAAATCGCCAGAATTGTTTTGTCACGGGGAAATTGTCAAGCCCCGCCCCATCAGTTTGCAACAACAAAGATAAAATTTTTCATTATCATCTTATATTTCTAAGTAAAATATCTATTTATGTGTTAAAATTAGGATATTGCCTGCACTATGGCAATAAACCCTTCTTGTGAATGATCAATTAGTGAAACGAAATTAATACTTTTTTACATTGCGAGCTAAATGGTTCTCTCACCTCTGCTTAGCCGATTCTAAATACGAATTTATACCAGTTTTCTCTTCTTCTTTTAAAACAGAAAATTCACCTAATGTTAAAATCATTGCCGGGACTATTGGCGGTATATGTGGATTAATTCTTCTCGTTTTGGGCATCACGGGGGCAACCATCTTCTATCGTCGACGGCACTCCTATCGACTGGATGAACTCGAGCTTGAACCTTACCCACCCACCAAACTCAGTAACTATAACTTCATGCACGAAGTCGACGAAACCGATTTAGGAGGGACAATGAACCCGACTATGAACTCCTATTCGGCTTTCCAAAATGGCACAGGGATCAACATAGAAAAGTTGATCTGATTGGGGAGAGTAATAATGTGTAGCAGTCGTGTACGCATGTATGAAACCTGTAAATATTGCTGCCAGTGTATCGATTATTTATTTATTTTTATATTGCTCTACTCTAATTGGTAATATTCCCTCATAATTTCTTCAATGGTGTTTTGACATGTATACCCATCTCTTTCAAGTAATTATTATAACGTCTATTTTGTCTATATATTATTTTGTACAAGACTCATTTGTTGGAACTTAAGAAAGCAAGTTTCTTATTTTTCACTTTGTTTTTATTTTGCAACCAGAAACAGATCCAAGGGGGCAAAACTTATACCCCGATATACCCAAAATTTAGGGGGTGCAATTTTGATATCCCCCCCCCCCCACCACCCCTCCTAGAGGGCCAGGGAAAAAATGCAACCTGGGTAACATGACTTTAACCCCTCCTCAATTCCAAGGATTATGTGACATTTTATTGACCTTCTTATTTCTTTCTTTCCTTTTTTTTTGGGGGGGCGGGAGGGAGAGTTCCTGGATACGCCACTAGAGGTAGAAAATACAATATAATCGATCATGTTTAGACTCACATTTTTAGCCCTAGCTGGGTGAAACATTATGATAATCTTGCTGATCAATCATGATCATAATTAGCAAGATAATAATAAATCATGATTATAATGATAACGATGTGATGATGGTGGTGGTATTGATGAGGAGGAGGAGTATAATGATGATGATGATTATGATGATGATGGTGGTGGTGGTGGTGGTGGTGGTGTTTGTGGTGGTAATGATGATGATGATGGTGGTGGTGGTGGTGGTGATAATGATGATTAAACATGACAATATAATAAAAATTATGATCCATGGCAATATTTTGTATTTATGTGGGCAGGGGTTTTTCCTTTTTGTTTCATTTAAAATGCCAAGGACCGATGCCCACGGTTTTAAAATGAAAAGTTCAAATTAACTTACTAATCAAAAGCATAAAAGAAGTCATGATCACTTTTGTCGTCACCTTGTCTTTTGCATAATGTTGTCCTATACAGGGTGACCCAGAAAAAAGGAAACCCAACTTTGATCATCAATAATTTCAAAAATATTTCCATGGTGATTATAAAAAGTTTAATATCAGACTGGAAAGTGCAACTCATTACCATTTAATGGTACCTTGCTCAGACTCACCAATGTCACGCATCACTGAACCCCATTTGTTTTTGAAAATGTCTTGCAAAGTATGTGAGTGGTTCACTTTCACGCTCATTGAGAGGGTTGTTGCAATGTGCCTAAAAAGGGAACCCAACTTTCATCATCAATGATTTAAAAGCATGACAGTGGTAATTATGACGTTTAGATATCACTGAAAAGTGCCCACTCCATTATCATTTTTATGATATCTCTTTCAGCTCGCCAATGTCACGCATCACTGCAACCCGATTGTTTCTGAAATATCTTGAAAAATGTGATTGATGCACGTGATCATGCCTTCTTACATCTCCACGGAAAGAAACTAAAGGTTCTATGGTTGTTGTGAGCAGTTGAACATGATGAAATTAACCTGGATGGTAAGCATTAACGGACTAAATAAGTAGACATTTCCAACCCATTTAATCAAACACCACATTTATTAAAGTCACCGAGAATGCTCATACTTAGATTTTATTAGAACCTTAAAAAGCAACTCATTCTCAAGAGCATAAAACACCGAGCATATGTTCCCAATTTGCCGAGCAATTTTTCAAAACACAAATGGGGTTCAGTGTTGACATGATATGGTGAGTCTAGAGAGGTATCATTAGAATGCGTAAATGAGTTTGTACTTTATCCAGTGATATAAACTTCTTAATCACCACTGAAAATATTTTGAAAATATTGATAATCAAAGATTGGTTTCTCTTTCCAGCACTAATTCACAACAAACCGATCTTTCGAGGTGCATGAAAAGTGAACCACACACAATTTTTACAAGACTCTTGGTTCAGAACAATAGGGTTTCAGCGAAGCATGATATTGGTTGACGGTGAGAGAATTCATTTAGAATGTAATGAGTTGCACTTTAGCATTGTGATATAAATTTCATAATCCCCATTGGAATATTTTTGAAATTATTGTTGATCAAAGTTGGGTTTCCTTTTTTCTGGGTCACCCTGTATTTTATACACGTTAACTTTATACATAATTATATGTAAATGTATATTGTATTTCCCCTTGTATTTATGTATTTTCTTGAATATCATTGTGACGCTATCGTGGAACCCCATTTTGCAAAAGTCCAAATAAAATATCTGTATCTTGTATCTCTGGAATTTATTTTGTTTATCTTTTGGCGTTGACGTTTACAATATATATTAATAACGTTATCATAAAAACCGGAAAATAAATTTTATACATTATATCAGGGTCATTATTCAAGTCTTCATAATCATTTTAAACATTCTTATCGGTTGTATATCACTTTGCATTTGCAATGCATATATTTTTACTTTATTTGTATTGTAGTGGCATTATGGACTTTAGTCTCGATCGGAGGGGGAAAACAAATAAGAGCTGATATTTTTTACTGGAAATTTATTGTCCTCCTTCAAATAATATCCATCTTATCCCCTTCTCTGGCTAATTCATCAAGATTCCGGTGATGATAATTTAGCGGCACACACTCTTAAAAACCCCGGGTCAGAATTCTGACCATTTTTCCATGCCACAAAATTCGGACCCTTTCCGGGTCAATGCGACGCGGAAATGAGTTAGCCGAGGAGCTACAGAACTTGAATGAATGTTTGTTGATCCCGTTCGGAGTCTTGAACGAACATTTGCAAACTATCGGTTATGATTTTTTTTGTTTTGTAATCGATCGTATTCAAATAGTAATGATTTTTGGTAATATAATAATAATAAATAATATAATATAATATGTTTCTTTCGTTAATACACATGTTTTCTTTTAAAACTAAACAATATATTAAAAACACTAGAATTAAGAAATTAAAAAAAAAAAAAAAATAGAGCATTGGCAATTTATAAAACAGGAATTAAAGACATATTAACCATAACAAAAATATTTTATTGAAAATACAATATGGAATATTCAAATGTCAATTCTCCTCAATGAAAAATCATGTAGTATGCATTATGCCCTCAGAGGACATTCTGGTGGATCTTGTTCATAGCAAAGTTATCTGTTATTGTAAGTCCCAAAAAAGTGAATTTCTGGGTTACTATGTAGAAAGGTCTTCCGTGTCACATTGACCCGGATATACATGTAGTGCGCCCCAACAGATTAGGATTTCGGGTCTAACTGACCCGGCAATAGTTCAAACCAATGATTCAGAGTTCCGGGTCACTATAGAAAGCTGACCCGGAAAGGGGTCAATATGTTTTAATTCTTGTTTATATAATTGCATGCTTATATTTTTTTTTTTTTTTTTTTTTGTATTTCTAATTCTGGTGTTTTTAATATATTGTTTTAATTTTAAAGAAAATAGCATGTGTCACTAACGAAAGAAATTTTAAAGATTTTAGATATTGTTAGTCGAATTCAGTGATAAAATTTATACCCAAAAATTTCCAAAGCATAATTAACTCAATTTGACGAAGAGATGGTCTTGGGCTGTTATGTATATTCAGGTATTCAATTATATCTCATTTTTTTTTTTTTTTTTTATAGATACACGGCAAAGTTTACATTAATTTCATAATACTGAAATATCGAAGATATAATTTTTTAAATGAAATAATTATATTTAAAACTGTGCAACGATCAGGATCTCAGGGGCCGCGGAGGCGGAGGAGGGGGGCTTCACCCCTACTTCTGTCTGCAAACGTGTACAAAAACGCAAAATGACCATACATCTGTGATTTTTGACTGTTCAGCCCCCCCCCAACTGCGGCTCAGCCCTCCACTTTCAAAACGCTCCTCGGCCCCTGACGATGACATCATCAACTCACTCATTTCAATATTCATAAGAACTGGACTAGAAATGTTTTCCGATAAAAAAAAAGTGAAATGTCAAAATGTCACAACTTTCCTTATTTCTTATCCGATTTTCAATATTTTTGCAGCCAATCTGAGAAAAATCTGTAACTTTTTCTATATAACTCGAGACCAATACTTTCTGGGCATGTCTGGAAGCGAATGCAAGGGGCGGATCCAGCTTTTTATAAAGGGGGGGTTGGGTTGGGGTGAGTAACTGCGAGCGGAGCGAGCGAGGGGGGAGGTGTGGGAGGGGGGTGTCCCCTCCCACAGTAGGGAAATTTTTGAAAAATCTGTGTGTGGAAAATGGCGTTTTCTTGCATCTAAAACTTTTTAAAGATTTTAAAAAATGGCTCCGGATTTTTTTTTGTCGGGGTTGCAACCCCCCCAACACCCCCCTCAGATCCGCTTCTGGAATGGATGCATTGTGATAGGATTGTGATTCATAGCGATAGGATAGGGGGCACGGAGCCTCATAATCATCATGATAGTATAAACAGTATTAACTCACTATCAGACACACATCAGTCAAAATAAAGAAACATTTTTCTTGTCCAATGCACTCTTAAAAATCCCCAGTCAAAATTGACCCTTTCCGCGTCATTCATTGACCTGGAATCCGAATCTGTTGGGGGCGCACCACCATCGCGGGTCAGTATGACCGGGAAAATGAGTCAGTACATATTGACCCCTTTCCGGGTCAGCTTTCTATAGTGACCCCGGAACTCTGAATCATTGGTTTGAACTATTGCCGGGTCAGTTAGACCCGGAATCCTTAATCTGTTGGGGCGCACTACAGTATATCCGGGTCAATGTGACACGGAAGACCTTTCTACATAGTAACCCAGAAATTCACTTTTTTGGGAACTTACAATAAAAGATAACTTTGCGCTATGAACAGATCCACCAGAAATGTCCTCTGAGGGCATAATGCATATACATGATTTTTTATTGAGGAGAATTGGCATTTGAATATTCCATTATTGTATTTCAATAAAATATTTTTGTTATGGTTAATATGTCTTTAATTCTTATGTTTATAAATTGCATGCTTATTTTTTTTTAGTTTTTTTTTTAGTATTTCTTCTTAATTCTGGTGTTTTTAATATATTGTTTAGTTTTAAAAAGAAAACATAGTGTATTAACGAAAAGAAATTTAAAGATTTTAAGATATTGTTAGTCGAATTCAGTGATAAAATTCTATAAAACCCAAAATTTTCCAAAGCATAATTAACTCAATTTGACGAAGAGATGGCTTGGGCTGTTATTATATCAGGTATTCCATTATATCTCATGTTTTTTGTTTTTTTTATAGATACAGGCAAAGTTTACATTAATTTCATATACTGAAATATCGAAGATATAATTTTTTAATGAAATAATTATATTTAAAACTGTGCAACGATCAGGATCATCAGGGGCCGCGGAGCCGGGGGAGGGGGGCTTCACCCCTACTTCTGTCTGCAAACGTGTACAAAACGCAAAAATGACCATACATCTGTGATTTTTTAGACTGTTCAGCCCCCCCCCCAACTTGCGGCTCAGCCCCTCCACTTTCAAAACGCTCCTTCGCCCGCTGACGATTGACATCAATCAAACGTCACTCATTTCAATATATTCATAAGAAACTGGATCTAGAAATGTTTTCCGATAAAAAAAAAGTGAAATGTCAGAATGTCACACTTCTTATTTCTTATCCCGATTTTCAATAATTTTCAAACTAGAGAAAATCTGTACTTTTTTCTATTAATAACTCGAAGACCAGACTTTCTGGCATGTCTGGAAGCGAATGCAGAGGGCGGATCCAGCTTTTTATAAAGGGGGGCGGTTGGGGGTGTATGCGAGGAGCGTAGCACCGACCAAGCAGCGAGGGCGAGGGGAGGGTGTGGGAGGAGGGTGTCCCCCCTCCCACAGTAGGGAAAATTTTTGAAATTGTGTGTAAAATGGCGTTTTCTTGCTATCTAAAAATTTTAAAGATTTTAAAAAAATGGTCCCTCTGGATTTTTTTTTGGTGGGGGTTGCATAACCCGCCAACCCCACCATCAGATCCGCTTCCTGGATGATGCATTGTGATAGGATGTGATTCATAGCGATAGGATAGGGGGCACGAGCCTCATGAATCATCAGATAGTAATTAAACAACGTAATTAACTCACAAGACACAATGCATCAGTCAAAATAAAAGAAACATTTTTCTGTCCAATGCACTCTTAAAAATCCCAGTCAAAATTGCCTTTCCGCATCATTCATGACCTGGAATCCGAATCTGTTGGGGCGCACACCATCCGGGTCATATGACGGAAAATGAGTCAGTAACATATGACCTTCGGTCAAAGCTTTTCTATAGTGACCCGGAACTCTGAATCATTGGTATTGAACTATTGCCGGTCAGTTAGACCGAAATCCCTAATGCTGTTGGGGCGCACTACATGTATATCAGGGTCAATGTGAACGGAAGACCTTTCTACATAGTAAACCCAGAAAAATTCACCTTTTTTGGGACTACAATACAATACTTGCTATGAACAAGATCACACCAAGAATGTTCCTCTGAGGGCATAATGCATACTAATGATTTTTCATTGAGGAGAAATGCATTTGAATATCCATATTGTATTTTCATAAAAATATTTTTGTTATGGTTAATATGTCTTTAATTCCTGTTTATAAAATTGGCATCTATTTTTTTTTTTTTTTTTTTTTAATTTCTTAATTCTAGGTTTTTAATATATTGTTTAGTTAAAAGAAAACATTTTTAACGAAGAAACATATTATATTATTATTATTATTATTATA
>CALNVZ010002974.1:19565937-19598801 GCA_940671915.1 Paracentrotus lividus | reverse complement strand
TTTTTTTTTCAAACAAGTGTTTCTATAGTAAAATTTGACTTCAGTAGAAACTAAAATGACAAATCATTTTTGCATACGATGACGTTTACGTCGCTAAAGTGCAAAAAAAACAAAAATGGCCGCCAACAAATAGCGTATTATGCCCAATTATCACACTCTGACGTATAAATCACTTTTATTGCGTTTTTTATATGGCTTTTGGGTGTCAGGGACCCACATGATTAATCCAACATAAATAATCCTACCTAAGTTGACTGTTAGTGTAGTTTGGTAGTATAGTTTTTCAGTCAATATCAGCAAAAATCACCTCATATCAAAACACTAAATAACAGCTATAAACATACTTAGGTACATTATTTTGGTCATGTTAAAATTGTCAGATTGAGCTTTTAAACCATCAAAATCCATAAAGAAAGCAAAATAAAACCGGTTTATACCTATAAAGTGTGTGATGAATGGGCAAAAACACTATTTTGGTTTTTTGAACTTTAGCGACGTCAGACATCATCGTACACAAAAATCATTGTCATTTTTGGATATCTACATCAAATTTGACTACAGAAGTAACTTGTTTGAAATAACTTTTTCAAAAAAAGTCATTATTTGCCACCCTAATAAAAGATAACTTTGCTAGAACAAGATCCACCAGAATGTCCTCTGAGGCATAATGCATACTACATGATTTTTTATTGAGGAGAATTGGCATTTGAATATTCCAATTATTGTATTTTCCAAATAAAATATTTTTGTTATGGTTAATATTTTCTTAATTCTTGTTTTTAAATTGCATGCTTATATTTTTTTTTTTTTTTTTTTTGTATTTCTTAATTCTGGTGTTTTTAATATATTGTTTAGTTTTAAAAGAAAACAATGTGTATTAACGAAAGAAATTTTAAAGATTTTAGATATTGTTAGTCGAATTCAGTGTATAAAATTTATACCAAAAATTTCCAAAGCATAATAACTCAATTTGACGAAGAGATGGTCTTGGGCTGTTATGATATTCAGGTATTCATATTATATCTCATTTTTTTTTTTTTTTTTTATAGATACAGGCAAAGTTTACATTAATTTCATATACTGAAATATCGAAGATATAATTTTTTAAATGAAATAATTATATTTAAAACTGTGCAACGATCAGGATCATCAGGGGCCGCGGAGGCGGAGGAGGGGGGCTTCACCCCTACTTCTTTCTGACGAACAAAGTGTACAAAAACGCAAAAATGACCATACATCTGTGATTTTTAGACTGTTCAGCCCCCCCCCCAACTGCGCTCAGCCCTCACTTTCAAAACGCTCCTCGGCCCCTGACGATGACATCATCAACTCACTCATTTCAATATTCATAAGAACTGGACTAGAAATGTTTTCGATAAAAAAAAAGTGAAATGTCAAAATGTCACAACTTCCTTATTTCTTATCCGATTTTCAATATTTTTGCAGCAATCTAGAGAAAAATCTGTACTTTTTTCTATTATAACTCGAGACCAGACTTTCTGGGCATGTCTGGAAGCGAATGCAGGGGCGGATCCAGCTTTTTATAAAGGGGGGGGTTGGGGTGGTATGCGAGCGGATGCGAGCGAGGGGGGAGGGTGTGGGAGGGGGGTGTCCCCCTCCCACAGTAGGGAAAATTTTTGAAAATCTGTTGGTAAAATGGGCGTTTTCTTGCATCTAAAACTTTTAAAAGATTTTAAAAAATGGTCTCCGGATTTTTTTTGTCGGGGTGCAACCCCCAACCCAACCCCCCCTCTAGATCCGCTTCTGGAATGGATGCATTGTGATAGGATTGTGATTCATAGCGATAGGAGGGGGCACGAGCCTCATAATCATCATGATAAGAATAAAACAGTATTAACTCACTATCAGACACACATCAGTCAAAATAAAGAAACATTTTTCTTGTCCAATGCACTCTTAAAAATCCCCAGTCAAAATTGACCCTTTCCGCGTCATTCATGACCTGGAATCCGAATCTGTGGGGGCGCACACCATCCGGGTCAGTATTGACCGGGAAATGAGTCAGTAGAAATATTAACCATAACAAAAATATTTTATTGAAAATACAATAATGTGGAATATTCAAATGCCAATTCTCCTCAATAAAAAATCATGTAGTATGCATTATGCCCTCAGAGGACATTCTGGTGGATCTTGTTCATAGCAAAGTTATCTTTTATTAGGGTTGGGCAAATAATGACTTTTTTTTGAAAAGTTATTTCAAACAAGTTACTTCTGTAGTCAAATTTGATGTAGAATCCAAAAATGACAATGATTTTTGTGTACGATGATGTCTGACGTCGCTAAAGTGCAAAAAACCAAAATAGTGTATTTTGCCCATTCATCACACACTTTATAGGTATAAACCGGTTTTATTTTGTTTCTTTATGGATTTTGATGGTTTAAAAGCTCAAATCTGACAATTTTAACATGACCAAAATAATGTACCTAGTATGTTTATAGGTGTTATTTAGTGATTTTGATATGAGGTGATTTTTGCTCGATATTGACTGAAACTAACTACCAAACTACACTAACAGTCAACTTAGGTAGGATTATTTATGTTGGATTAATCATGTTGGGTTCCCTGACACCCAAAAGCCATATAAAAAACGCAATAAAAGTGATTTATACGTCAGAGTGTGATAATTGGGCATAATACGCTATTTTGGCGGCCATTTTGTTTTTTTTGCACTTTAGCGACGTAAGACGTCATCGTATGCAAAAATGATTGTCATTTTCAGTTTCTACGTCAAATTTTACTATAGAAACAACTTGTTTGAAAAAAAAAGTTGAGATTCGCCCAACCCTACTTTTATTGTAAGTCCCAAAAAAGTGAATTTCAGGGTTACTATGTAGAAAGGTCTTCCGTGTCACATTGACCCGGATATACATGTAGTGCGCCCCAACAGATTAGGATTCCGGGTCTAACTGACCCGCTGCAATATGTACAATACACCATATGATTTCAGAGTTCCGGTCACTATAAAAGCTGACCCGGAAAGGGGTCAATATGTTATGACTCATTTTCCCGGTCATACTGACCCGGATGGTGTGCGCCCCAACAGATTCGGATTCCAGGTCATGAAATTGAAACGCGGAAAAGGGTCATTTTGACTGGGGGATTTTTTGGAGTGCTTGGACAAGAAAAGTGTTTCTTTATTTTGACTGATTTGTGTCTGATAGTGAGTTAATACTTAGTTTATATCATGATGATTATGAGGCTCGTGCCCCCTATCCTATCGCTATGAAATACAATCCTATCAAACATACATCATTCCCAGAAGCGGATCTAGAGGGGGGTGTGGGGGGGTTGCCACCCCCACCAAAAAAAAATCCGGGGACATTTTTTTAAAATCTTTAAAAGTTTTAGATGCAAGAAACGCCATTTCCACACACATCCAGATTTCAAAAATTTTCCCTACTTGGGAGGGGGGACACCCCCCTCCCACACCCTCCCCCTCGCTCGCTCCGCTCGCTGGACTCGTCGCTACGCTCCCTCGCATACCACCGCCCCCCCCCTTTATAAAAAGCTGGATCCGCCCTGCATTCGCTTCCAGACATGCCAGAAAGTCTGGTCTCTGAGTTATAATAGAAAAAAGTACGATTTTTCCTCTAGATTGGTGCATATAACTTTAATGTATCATTGTAAACTGACCGACTAGAGGAAGCTTTAACATAGTTCTAGTCATCAGCACTAGTCGGTATTTTCTTGTACATACTCGTTCTCTAAATAAAAAAAATAATAATAAAAATTGAGAAAATCGATGTTAAGGATTGTGACATTTTGACATTTTCACTTTTTTTTTTTCGGAAAACATTTCTAGTCCAGTTCTTATGAATATTGAAATGAGTGAGTTGATGATGTCATCGTCAGGGGCCGAGGAGCGTTTTTTTGAAAGTGGAGGGGCTGAGCCGCAAGTTGGGGGGGGGGCTTGAACAGTCTAAAAATCACAGATGTATGGTCATTTTGCGTTTTTGTACACGTTTGCAGACAGAAGTAGGGGTGAAGCCCCCTCTCCGCCTCTCGCGGCCCCTGATGATCCTGATCGTTGCAGCAGTTTTAAATATAATATATTTCATTAAAAATTATATCTTCGATATTTCAGTATAGGTGAAATTAATGTAAACTTTTGCCTGTATCTATATAAAAAAAAAAA
This sequence comes from Paracentrotus lividus, assembly GCA_940671915.1. NCBI lineage: Eukaryota > Metazoa > Echinodermata > Echinoidea > Camarodonta > Echinidae > Paracentrotus > Paracentrotus lividus. The sequence goes on along the minus strand of CALNVZ010002974.1, from coordinate 19,594,641 downwards.
AAAAACATGAGATATAATTGAATACTTCTGAATATAATAACAGCCCAGACCATCTCTTCGTCAAATTGAGTTAATTATGCTTTTGGAAATTTTTGGGTATAAATTTTATCACTGAATTCGACTAAACAATTCTAAAATCTTCATTGAACACATACTCAAAATTTTCAGTGTGTCTAATATGAACTTCGTGGACTTGGTACGACAATTTTGCATGTGCCTATCTGGAAAAAAAAATCAAAAAGGGTCATGTACTGCATGATGACAAAAGGAATGCAAATGTATGTATGGTTACAACGATGACATCACCAGTTCATCGAGTGTTGAATATTCATAAGGACTGGTCAAGAACATGTTTTTGAATATAATATGCGAAATTTTCGATAACGCAGATACCATTATTGGGGATATAAATTTTATGGCCTCTGGGGAATGTATAGACATATTAGAATTCTTATGTCTAAAACTTAGTAAAAGCCCCTGGGGGCGCGTCTATAGAGGAATCAGAGCATAGGTATGAAAGCACCTCTATGATCCAGAGCCAATTTATTTTCAATTATTAATGGCTCTGGAGAAATTCGGAAGGAGAATGGACTACCGCCCCGTTCAGTCGATTAGCCAGGGGCATGTGTCCCACTCAATAGTGCACATCTATCAAAACTATTCAAAATCATTAATACCAAAAACTAAAAACAAAACAAAAACAACAAACAAACAGAAATAAGAGGAAGAGGGAGAAATGGTCTCTTGGAACTCATATCGATTATATGGCCCCATAAAACTCCCCATTGATCATGATGGATTAAATTCGACCCTGGCAATTTGATAGGGACATTCCATGCTTTATTCATGCTTGATTTATTCCTAGCACGTATCGTTAAGACTTATTCTCTCTTTTTTAGCTAAAAGAGAGACAAAAACCGCAAGAAGAAATTTAAAAAAAAAAAAAAAAAAAAAAAAAAATCATCTTCCTAATTTGCCCCCGGAGAATCTGCTGCAAAATTGGGGTTGGGTGCATGTTAGGATCCCCCCCTCCATCTTTTTTTTTTTTTTTTTAACCTTTATAAATCACCCACAGAAATAACACCCCCGGGGCGCCGTGGCATAGGCTGGCTGGCCCATAATTACCAAGCCCATTAGATATTTCAATATTTGCCTGTTGTCCCAGGAAATCATTCCAACACTTTTTCTCTAGCCTGTATATTCAAATTTTTACCGGTAAACAAAATAAATTAGTAATTTCCAATAGGGTCTAGGCCTATCTAGTCGAGTTACGTTTTTATTGGTAGGCACTGTAACCTACCGTTTTTATTGAATCACCCTGTAGATTTTGCGTGCTCTGCTGTACTGCTACAGTACATGCACGCACCGTATACAAATCGCATATATGCATGCGATATTCGCCACATGTTATCATCGCTTATACCGCGTGGTCAACTTTCAGCGATTTGCAGGCGACCAACGCAACCCGAAAACCGTGAAAGATGTTGGTCCTCTTTGAATCACCGGCAGGCTATGCCATTTTCAAGGTAAAACAATGAGTTATCTGAGATATGAATCCGTATTGTGATTTTTGATGGTGATGAGATGATGATCATGAATACTATTGCAATTCTTGATGATAATTGAAAGCTGAAATTTGTGTACAGTCCCATGTGTTTAAATTCGTGTTGGATTTTGTGCCAGAACTGAGAATGCGAGTTTGACTCCTAGAAAAGCATCAAATTCAATTGAATAGGGGGTCATTTGACAGAAAATTAATGAACTTGCTGTCTGATTATTAACATGTGTTATAATACAACTGGTATTCATTCAATTGAGCCTTTAATTTGCATTAAAATGATCTAGACCTAGATCTAACGTTAGATCTAACGTTAGAAATATTATAGCTATATTACCCCAAAATTAAAACAATAAATATAGTGAACAAATGATACCTCAAATTAAAGGTATTGATAAGAGAAATTCAAAGCAAAAAAAAATTTGGAAATCCGACCATTCGTTATGGAGTTATGGCGATTCAAACATGCAACTGCAATGAACACATTCTACCGCATATTTTTGAGGATCCGTTATTGTGAGCAGAATTCCCTATTAGGGGCAAGCTACGGTATATATACTCAAGTTAAACTTCTTGGTACGTAAGATGAGTACAAAAAGAAAGATAATTATGCAAATATGTAAATTTATTATGAATATATAGCCTAGTTCGGCCCCCTATTGGTCTGGCCTGGGGGGGGGGGGGACTGCAGCATGCAGTCACATGCAGTTGTTGAATGTTGACTCGCCAATCTCAGTGAAAATTTGCATGTACCATCACCTATCATTACTATTATTTGTTTCCTAACACAATATTCTTTTTGCTAGATCTATATATACTTCATATATAATATATACTTTCTTTTTATCATTCTAATTACTGAAGAGGAAAGCTGTTAACCGAGCCAGGATCGATCAAGAGGTATGGAGAAAGAACTATTTGACCCAAGAAGAAGATATTCCAATTAACTTTATATGGCCTCCAATAATCTAATATTTGGTTAAATAAATAAATACCTTCTCATAGTCTCAACAATTTACTTGGTAAAAAAAAGGAATACTATTTTCCTATATATCACTTTTTAAATAATAATTTAGAACTATGTTCTTCTTTCTTTTCTTTTCTTTTTTTCATTTATCTTTTCATTCAATATTTTTTGTTATACGAAATGGAGATGCATGCATGATCTGAACCTTAATATGACAAAATGAAGTGAGTGACAAAAGTCATGTAAATAAAGAGCAAAATGTATTGTATATATTTTTTACGCTGGAAAACTTTCATGAATATTGATTTTGTATAAGATTATGTTGGCATTAAACATATTTTCCTTCTGTCTTTGCTTTTGTGTTGGATTTATAATTTCCGATAATATGTTAACTGTGATTATTAATTTGATTTATCTATTATTTGTCTATGTCACTTAATTTAGATGATATTCTTTGGAATTAAATAAAAAATATACTGTTTAAAATTTAAGTGTTACATTATTTTACACATGTTCTTTATTTAGCTTCCTGGGCTTTTTCCCTTTTTTTTTTTTTTTTTTTTTAATGAAATGAACATTTTTAATTTGAATTGATTGATTGATACGAAATAATTCATGAATCTCCTTCTCAAAGTAGGGCATATTACAAAGTATAACAATTATTGTAAAATTTGAGTTCTTATGTTTTAATTTCAAGAAGATATTTTAATGTTATTGTGAACCATATGACTCGAATGTTAAAGGAAAGATAACCAAATTATTATCATATCTTCTTATGCTTTCAATAAAATGATAATTATTAACAGATAGAATGTTTTGTAGACTAATTATCTTGTACTTGTGCATTTATTTTTTGATGTTCTAATTAAATTATTTTTTAAATTAAACAATATGATGGTATAAGCGGTTGTTACATCTAGGTTCTGGAACTTAAATGAGGGTCAGATGAAAAGAAAAAAAGAATAGAGAAGAACAAGAAAAAACAAACCAATCCAAGCAAAATTATATTCAAAAGATTATTGAAAAGATGGCGAGGAGTGCATTGAGAGAGAGAGAGAAAACAAAGAAACAACAAGATCTGAGACCTATTTTTAAAAAAAAATTAAAACAAAAAAAAAGATGACAAAAAGGGTGTGTCAGGATTATGAACTTTGATATAAAAAAGAAATAATTTATCTATAGTTACATGTAAAAAATGAAAAGAACTGAAAAAAATATGGCAATGAGAAGATATTAAAGTCAGAGGGAACAAAAAAATGTCGGGGAAAAAATAAAGAGATGTGATAAAAGAATAAAATAAAAAATATATATAACTATAAGGAAAAAATTGGGAAAACATATATTTTTTACTAGAAGTCACCATATGCCAGTGCCTAACGAAAGAAAAAAGAACCATTTAGCATGCATTGCTTTGTCGTGACCACGCAACCGCCCGAGATGTGAATAGAGAGTGGAGGCCCGCAGCTGCGAAGTCAATGTGGATTATTCTCAGGTATTACTATTGTTGTTAAAATCATGCATTAAATTTTATCATCATTAACAAAGATCCAAATGGCAACTAAAGTCAAATCGATGACTTTATATCGGACATTGCTTATGCGTTTGGTCTTTGAGGTAAAATGAGACACATTTGCAAACTTGCCGAATAGTAATTTCTGTGAAGAAAAACCTTCGGAATCCATTTATCCATGGGAATGGAAACGGCGCCGGTGATATTATGATGATATTTTACAGTAGAAAATCGAGAAGAATTTTACAAAATCAATTTGATTCAAAGAATGAATGTGATAAAGACAGATTTAATAACCGATTGTCAAACTTTTTCATGGCATGAATCTTGAGTTTGCAAGACATTAATTCTTGAAAAATTATTGTTTTCCGATCATTTGCAAGTGCCTAGTAGAGGACGAAAATTAAACCCGGAGAAGTTCAAATCTTGCGCATGACGATAATTTCTACGTGATGCGGCAGTTCAACAGGTAAGAAGTGACGGATTGTCTCCGTAAAATGTAAGATATACAATTAAAAAGTAGTGAATCAAAGTTCCATGGTAAAATATATCAATTTGTACTAGTTTCGGAACATGTAAGCCTATTTTTCATTTTAAAAATGAGTATGATCTTCCAAGAAAAAGGGGGAAAATAAGTGCCGTGAATTTAAACACGGCGGATAGATAGGAAATGTCATAAACGCGAAGCGGCTGCGATCCCTAAATATTATTAAACAAACTTGTCGTGCAACAATGCATGTATTGTTTGCTTTGACTTTGAGAATGAAACAGTGAGTGAAGTTCAGTTGTGTAGTAAAAAACTTTAAAACTGTGTAGCTGACTTTAGCAATTGTCACGAATGAGCAGCAGTCACTCATGATACGATGTCAATACTTTAGGATTAGTATTGACCTCGTGGACCAGCACTGCCATTATTTTTGGGAAAATATTTGCAACGCTTGTCAATGTTGTTTTATGTAAGGTTTTTCTCCTTTTTGCAATCAACTTTCTGCTAACAAAATTAGTAGTAGATAATATTATGTCAATATAAGACACAGTTGAATAAGTTTGGAAAAATTTCAATCCAAAAATCATGAAAAAAAAAATTAAAACATCACAGCTGAATTTTTTTTTCCCTCTCCCGCCCAAAACGTGCGGGGGAAATTTTCAGAAAGTGGACTTTAAAAAATAATTTTTCATCAAGAAGAAAAAAGGAAAACTTGAAAAACATCAGGAGTAGTAAAAGGAACATCCAACACCAGTTATTGAAGAAAGATAAGTGAAAATGTGATTTTAAAAAGTGAAAATTAAGTTTGTTTTCTGAAAGTTTTCTTACTGAGTCTGGTCATTAGTCCCAGATAGTTCAGTTGCTTGTGTAAATAAATCTTTTCCTATCACTTTGCAACAGTTTTTTTATCAAGACCAGGACTTAATTTTATCATTAACTTGTCTTAATGTTCTTTTAGTTTTACAACCCTAGACCGAGGCTGCTCTGTCTTCATCGTGGGGCTTACCCCTCTGAAGACAGAGGGCTACCAAGTACCATTGCGAGTGCTGTGTAAACTGCAGTGTACAGACTCAAGTACGTTTTTGGGTGATCACATTTGAGTAATAATCCAAGATTTGCTATAACTTAAAAATAACATGCAAGTTATTCCACTTACCATGCTTACCGCAACTGGAAGTATCTGTTTCTTGTCCTTGATGCCCAACTATTCCCCTTACTGCGGTAAGTGGAATAACATGCATGTTATAGCAAATCTTGGATTACTCAAATATGATCATCGAAAAACGTACTTGAGTCCGTACACTGGGAGCTCTCCGTCTTCTGAAGGGTAAGCCCAAAGATGAAGACAGAGCAGCCTCGGTCTATTACAACCCCAAATATTTGAATCCCAAAATATACAACTGTTCTCTTCCTATAGCTACTGGACGAGAAGAAACTGCAGAAGGTTGATGATCTCTACAAATCTTTTGACTCTCCAGAGCATGCAAGCAAGGTGTAAGTATACAGCCCTGAGGAACTCCTTGTCATCCACCACATATAAGGAACTTGCATCACTTTTTGCCACTAACACAGTTTCATATCTCACATGAGGGATAGGGGTTTACAGTGATGGCCGTTAACTAGGGTTAGGGTAGGGTAGGGTGAAGTTTAGGGGAAGTGTAGGGGATACAAAACTTTATTAGCACCCTTTTTTTGCCAACTACTTGTGCTTTTGTTTGCACATCAAGAACTTTAGGTTACCCGAAAATGGAAATATTGATTGAAACTGGGATACTATCTCCATATTTTCATTTAACCTGTATCCCTCCATTGCTCAAGATACAGATTCATTCTGACAGATCTGGTAATTCTATAAAGATCAGTATTGGCACATCTTTTATAAGGCCATGTGTTATAAACTGGGCCCCCATATAGGTGGTGCCGTTACATTTGCGCGACAAGCACAAACATGAAAAATGATATAAAATTAAATATACATGTGCCATATGGGTATATTTGGCACCAATGTGAAGGAAATATTATCTGCCAATAACTAATATTAGAAGAAATACCAATGGTGCACTCATTTACAAGTAAATTAACAATTATTAACTTGAAGTAGCATTTTTGCACGGTGGTGGAGGAGGAGGAGCATGAGGAGGAGCATAAATTTCTGTTGCATTAATAAATCAGTTTTAACATCATAAAATCTAACATAAGACAGTTAAATTGGAATATTATATCTATCTATTAGTAACATGTGTAGAATATGAAATTAAGATACCTAATTAGGCTAATAAAGTTAATCAATTTAATTAATTAATGTAAAATCAGTAAAAATAATGTGATTAACTTGTCTAGATTTGGTCGTCAGGTATTTCTACGATTCACAAAGTGAAGTAAATATTAGTTGATGCTAGGACATGGGTTTATTTATTCAGCCTACATGTTTAATTGTATTCTCACTACCATTTACCTATGCTTTGTTTACAAAAAACAAAAGGAACTGTAATAATTGGAATTGAGTTATATTGATGATGCACAGCAAATCCAACCACCCAAAACACTACTTTGCAGAGACATAATGTTAAGCATTAGAATATTTCAAACCATGGACTACATTTAAATGCTAGAATATCTCTTCAAGGAGGTACATACTTGTACCTGCATTTTTTTTACGGTTATAATCCTAAATTTCAATATAATTGTATTGTCTTCTACATTTTACAATTGAAATCACTGCATTGGCTTGATATGCTTTATCCTCACCAGGGTAGATCATCTCAGAGATACCTTACACGTGTCAATTGACATGCCTCAACATGAACCAGATCAAATTAATTGTTTGAATAAGCACTGTAGATATATTTTATTGTAGTAGATTTGCAAGTATATTCATGTAAAGGCCCTAGTATAACTTCAAATAGGTTACAAGACAAAACTGGGTCATATTTTGGAAGTAAATCATGCATTACTCATTGTAACACATATTTACCCAAATATCCTATCAGAAATTTCGATGAAAAGATGATCGCGCAAAATTATTTTAAAAAAGCTTACCCCTAACAAGTTATACATTGTTGGAAAGGTCTGACTCTGAGGAGTTCAAATATGCATTGTCTTTGTTGTAGGGTGAAATTTGTTCTCCATGGTAACCTTTTTCTGGAAGTACTTCTTTTCCAACCGTTTTCGACATATTTGGCTCTGTAACTCCTTATGACTTCCCATATCCCTTTTCTGATAGTTTTTTGTATTCCTCAGACAATTCTCTTTCAGAATAATGTATACTTTTATAGGTATAAAGATGTCAAATGTAAGAAGAATATTCGATTGAATAAAAACGGTACAATTCCTTGGAAAACTTGGGTTGTAACAGAAAAGGGCCCACCTCATAACGCATGGCCGTAAATGTAGAATGTCAGAGGATATTGAGGTGGAAGCATTTTTAGATCATTAGAATTCACTTCAGACATTGTGTTTTTAATATAACCTAATTCTCTGTCGATACACCTGCATGTTTATAATCTCAAACTCGTTTCATATAATTGTCTATTTTCTTGTCCAGACTTAAACTGAAACAGTTTGAGAAATTTCAGGACACAACAGATGCTTTGGCAGGTAAGATGTTCTTATCTCATCTGATTTTGATAAACATCTTAATTTCATCTTAATTTAAATTACTTGAAGTTGAACTTACCAAAATTATCGTTGAACAACCGTACAGTTTTGTCTTTCTGCTGCTCAAAATAGAGATAAAATGTGTTTCTGTCAATGATGCACAACGGAGTAATGTATGACTAAGAATGATTATCATACCTCATTCGTCACTACCTCTGAGACAGAAATCAGAAATTAGATGATCATACATGTGTATAAATGATGAGTTGGAAGATGTAGATGATTACTTGTATAAATGACAACTGTCATTTGCACATTGATACAATCCTATTCTGGATTTGTTTTTGCTTGTTACGTGGCTAGCTGTACTATGCATTTCTATGCAAAGATACTGACTGAAATTATCCTTCAAAAAATATCAAATAATATTTCTTTCTTTAGTTTTCAAGTAAACCTTGTCCTATTTTATCAATTTCTTTATCAAATTCTGCTCAGCAAAACAAAATTTAAAATGAAGAGGGGGAAATGATAAGACTAAAATGAAAGAAGAAAAAAAAATGAAAAAATGTTCCGCTGAAGAAAAGGTTTCTATCACAAGGAGCCGCCCTTAATATTAATTTATTATTTTACCCTGATACAGCTGCTACTGCCCTTGTTGAGGGCAAATTGGGCAAGGGACTCAAGAAGATATTAAAGAAGGTAGTAGCCAAAGATGCCCAGGCTGAGCTTGCTGTGGCCGATGCCAAATTAGGGAGTATAATTAAGGTAAGGATCACAGAATATCAATAAGAAATACAATCACAGACCTGCCAACAAAAAATCGTATTCCGTACTTTTTCTATCCTCTTTCGCTTCTTAAGGGGGTACTAAGATCTATAGATGTCTATGAATGCACATCACCATCATGCCATACTACATCGCACCTGTCTTCATAGAAAACATTTAATTGTTCAATGAATTGTCTATGTCCCTCATTTACCAGAACGAATGCCTTTGGTGCAGGGATGACACACTTGTCAAAATGTTTGGCATATTTACCTTGTTTTCTATTGAAAATAATTGAATAATAAAAGGTTTTCAGGTCGACGGGTGGATGGGGATTGACATTTTTATGTTCTGAATAATTATTGACATTTAATGAGTTTGGTACCCCTTATCCAAATGAAAAAGACAAAAATATGATTTTAGGTTGGCAGTACTGCAATCATGCTAACCGATCTCCAGTGGTATATTGTAATATGAGGCAGAAAATATTTGACTTATAATGAAGTTTCTTCCAATTCTGGGCGAGTATTTTATGGAAAGAATAAGAATTTGAAAGACTTAAAATTATAAGATAAATTTATGTAGATATTTCATCACCTTAAATATTTACTTAGAGTTGGCAATGTTATGCTATGACAATTCTAGTTATTTTCCTGGTATGTGCTACACATGCTTCGTAATCCTGTATGTTTTAATTTTATTATTATTTTCAGCGATGAAAATGTCTGGTTTCAGGATTACAAAGCGATCAGAGATTCTAATAAAATGCAAAATGATTAGCACACATGACACCAAAAATTACAATTATGATGACACATCTGTGCGCTAAGTTACCACTATTATTTTTTCTTCTTCAAAGCTTTATTCTATTACAATATCTACCTGATACAATTTATAGGTAATTCCTTATATTTGTTTAGTGCAGTCAGTGTTTCAAGGCTATGCATGTCTGGTTAACAATTTACGATATACAAATTTCCCTTTATATTGTGATGTGCAGGAAAAGCTGAATATGAGTTGCATCCACAACTCATCGATCCAAGAACTCATGAGAGGGATCAGATCCCAATTTGACAGTTTGGTCCCTGGTCTACCTGGGAGAGAACTCACTGCTATGACACTTGGTCTAGCTCACAGGTAAGTCCATTACTGGGACTAAATTAAATTAAAGAACTCCTCCGGGCTGGAGTTTGCATTATTAGAAAAAATAAAGTAAAATCTAAAAAGTACAACACTGAAAATTTCATCAAAATCGGATAAGAAATAGCAAAGTTATGAATTTTCTTAGGTTTTGAATTTTGTTTAAGAAACAGTTCTTGCCAGTTTCAAATTGGCAAACTGATGATGTCTCACTCCCCCTACTTTCTTTGTATTTTATTGTATGAAATACCAATTATAAAGATTTTCTGCCCCAAGGACATAAAAACAGGGATTAATCCTTGTGGAATGTTCAAGGTCACAAGTGCTTTTACTTATTTCAGTATGAGGGATAGATTTTCTGTACATGCAATATATGAAAAAATGAGATAAATAGGATTTAATATAATAAAATACACAAGAAGTAGGGGGACTGTGACATCATTAGTTTGCTCATTTGAATATTCAAATATTCAAATGAGACAATGAGACAAAGCCAAGAACTGTTTTACAAAAAAAAAATCAATACCTAAAAAGAGCATAACTTTCTTATTTTTCATCCGATTTTGATGAAATTTTCTGTGTTGTGCTTGTTAAATTTTACTTTACTTTACATAACTTTTTAATTTCAGCCCGGAGTCCTCCTTTAAGCTGGCTGAAAGTGGCAATTTTAAATTAATGTCATACTCATGTGACATTACATCTCTTCTCTATTTGTGAGAGTGAAAGAGGAAAAGAAAAAAAATTTAGAAAAGAGGGGAAAAACGGGAGAGAGATGGGTTCATTGGAATTTCCTCCAGAGTCGGAAAGAGTTTGACAAATGAGAAAGATTTAGAGATGTATTGCATGTGGCGGAAAAAATTACTTACAGCTAAAACAGGAAGAAGATATGGAGTAATACATGCATGTATCATTGGATATGAAACAATGAAGAGTTCTACAGAGTTAACATTGTTTGTTTCCATCTTGCTTTTGTTTTCTTTTTCAGTTTATCGAGGTACAAGTTGAAATTCAGCCCTGACAAAGTGGACACTATGATAGTCCAGGCTATATGTAAGTAAAACATTTGTTCCCTTTTAGTATCTGTTTACGTACAAATGTATATTTTTTTGTATATACAAGAATTTATTACATGGCTTTTGTGGATGTTCTCAAATCTGGTTCCCTCATGGTACATCTGAATGTGGTACTATGTTACAAACCAAACGTGATATCTAGGATCTTGCAGAATTCAAAAAGAATTTAGTTCAGCTATTGCTGACACACTACATCAAGTTGGTGTGGACTTGATAACAAAAATATGTGGAAAATATTACCACCAGAGGGGGAAAAAAGGAGAAAATATGTCCAGTTTAGTATTTCGCTGTCTTTAGTTGATTTTTGTCTCGCCTGCATAGCAGAAACGAGACATAGGCATCACTATTTCTGGTAGCGCAGTCGTTATCAACGATTATGTTGTAAACCCACAAACTTTCTGCATCATCAACCTAGGATCACCAAATTTATACCAGGGGTACATCTCTTCTCATTGTCATGAGGTTGTTGTTTTTATGCCTCCGCCACCGAAGGTGGTGCCGGAGGCATCATGTTTTCGGGTTGTCCGTCCGTCCGTACGTCCGTACGTCCCGCTTGCTCGTTATCGCGATATCTCAAGAACCACTTGAGATATCAACTTCAAACTTGGGGATAGTATGTACCACCATAGGAAGATGATCTGATTAGATTTTGGAGTATGTAGGACAAGGTTAAAGGTCAAGGTCACGGAGGTTAAAAATAGTGAAATTCTATGTATTGAGATCGTTATCGCGATATCTTAAGAACAATTTGAGATATGAGCTTCAAGCTTATGTGTAGTATGTACCACCATAGAAAGATGATCTGATTAGATTTTGGAGTATGTAGGTCAAAGGTCAAGGTCATAGAGGTCAAATAGTGAAATTCTATGTATTGAGTTCGTTATCGCGATATTTTAAGAACCATTTGAGATATGAGCTTCAAACTTAGGTGTAGTATGTACCGCCATAGGAAGATGATCTGATCAGATTATGGATTATATAGGTCAAAGGTCAAGGGTCACAGAGGTCGAGATGTGAAAATCCATGTATTGAGTTTGTCATCGCGATATCTCGTGAACCAATTAAGATATAAACTTCAAATTTAAGGGTAGTATATATCACCGGAGGAATATGGTCTGATTAGGTTTGGGGTCACAAGGTCAAAGGTCAAGGTAAAAAATGGCATTCTATAAAGCAAAATGAATAGATGAATGTGCGATATTTTTCTGATCTGGCAATGGCGGAGGCATATATTTCGACCGTGCGTGGTCGAGGATTCATCTTGTTTTTTTTTTTGGGGGGGGGGAGGGTAGTTTAATTATATGAGCTACTTGAATAGTTTCCTTAAGATACCTTATCCCTCTTCTATTTCAGCATTGTTGGATGATTTAGATAAAGAGCTGAACAACTACGTGATGAGATGTAGAGAGTGGTACGGCTGGCATTTTCCAGAGCTCGGGAAGATTATCACAGACAACCTTGCATTTGCAAAGACAGTACTACACATGGGTAAGTGAATTCATGCAATTGACTGCTATGCAAGTAATAAGTGACCAAGAGTGTTATATCTGGATAGAAACAGGTGATGTCTATGGGAGTTTTTTATTACCCATTTATTGAATCTCACTTGAGGGCTGTATTAGTGACAAGAATTTTAATTTTGATGTAAGAAAACTATTTCAGTGACCTTTTTTGCCTTATATTCAAAGTATGATTTTAACAATTTAGATCTAGAATTTTTCCTTAGGTACTGTCGGTTACTAGAAAGTTGCTCTAGGCTTTATTTTGTATATGATTTATGGATAGGGTTAGGGTTGAAATAGGGTTTTATATTAGGTTATGGGTATAGTTGTATGTCTAGAGTCGACATTGATCATTCAAATAGTGTAAGGAATTTACAGCAGAGCAATTGTTACTGGAGCAACTATAATTGATTCGTCCTTCCATGTTTTCAGAAACCTTGATAAATGTATTTCATCTCTCACTCACTACTGTTTAGGTGTAAGAACCAACGCAGCAAAGTCAGACTTCTCAGAAATGCTTCCTGAGGAGCTGGAAGAGCAACTCAAGTTGGCTGCTGAAATCTCCATGGGAACGGAGGTATCAGATGAAGACATCCTCAACATCAAGTACCTCTGCGAACAGGTGAGGGCGCAATTTTACTTGAATTAGGTTATTTTGCATATCCTCATACAGTAAGGGGTCATATCTTGGTCTATTTGAAAAGTAAAACACTTATGAAGGGAAGTGAGAATGTCAGACTACTTTGTTTTAAATGAGAAAGTCCATAATGAACTAATCAAAAGAAGATTTGAAGAAGCCTTGAAGCAATACACTGGAAATGTATGTTTGGGTCATTACCAATTCATCTAAAGATATAGACTGAGTGATGTTAGTCCAAGTGGATATTTAACGAAACGGGTATAGGCTAAATTGAACAAGACAAAATAATACATCTTCTAAATGGCAGTTAGTCCAAATGAATAGTAAACGAACTGCTTGTAGATGAATACTGATTAGAACATGTGGAATAAGACCAGACAGGCATTAGAAATATGGCTTATAGACCAAGTGGTGATTGACTCATGAGACATGCTATCCATTGTTGTCAATGATGCAGATAGAATATAATATGAGATACCCTGATTATCACAAATTCTCATTCGTCACTACCTCTGAGACAGATCTGGAATAGCATGCCATCTCTCCTGTAATTTTGTTGGTTTCATTTAGAATTTATTTTTTTTATCATGGGCTTTGTTTCACTAAGAGCTGATTTTGACATGAAGTGGTACTTTACTTCGTAGTTGTATGCTGTATGTTACACAGAACCTCGTTGGTCAAATTATGCTCAGGGCCTAGGGAATGTGTGGTATTGAGAAGTCTATCAATAAGATTACTCTTATTCCTTGTTACGTGCTATATAATATGCATCACCCCATTGGTCAGATCATCCTCGGGGAACATATGCCCTTTGGAAGTCTATTATGCGGCGGTCACAACTCGCCGTACCCCCGACGTGCAACTCCCTACGATGGATTTCGTAGAAAATTCGTGCAGCGGAGGTACCTTCCAGGTACAATGCATGTACGACGTGCAGGAAGTTTTTACAATACCCTTACTACAGAAATGCAGGAATCGCAGAAGTTGACCCAAGACCTGTGCGTGCATTGCACATGCAACGCAGGCTACGTTGATGGCACGTGCCCCGTAGCCTACGACGAGTTGTGACCGCCGCATAAGATACCAAATGTTCTTTGAAGTGTGACTTATTTTCTGAAACACCCTCCTAAAACTCAAGGTGACCTTTATTAGTTGCAATATCTATATCTTCTTTCTCTCCTTTGGTCACTTGATACAGGTTATTGAGATCACCGATTACAGGACACAGCTGTACGACTACCTGAAGAACAGAATGGCCGCTATAGCACCTAACCTTACAACCATGGTAGGAGAGCTGGTTGGTGCTAGGCTGATATCACATGCAGGTGAGTTGGTCAAGTGGTTAGGAACATATGAGGTCATAGGTTCAAGTCTGTACTGGACCATGGAACAGGATGGCTGCTATAGCGCCTAATCTTAAAAGTATGGTAGGAGAGCTGGTTGGTGCTAGGTTGATATCACATGCAGGTGAGTTGGTCCAGTGGTTTGGGACCTATTACAAAGTCGTAGGTTAGTGGGATATGGTTATTTAATGACGTCAAATATCATTATGGGACATTGATATGGCTTATGATACCATTTACATTGTGATTCAAGTTGCAAATGATAAATCTTTTTCCATTAATCTTATTTAGGAAATCGTGACAAAGAAATCATGACATAACTCCCCTACTATGATCATAAATTCTTCTATCAACAGGGCCCAGATAAACAAGTAAAATAAATATCTTGACAAAATATTATTATACTGGACCAAATTAAATCAAATTAGTTTTATGGTATATTCACAGACCTTCTGAAGCATCTTGTTTGCCCAACCTAGCAACAACTATTTTTTTTTCGTCCCCTTTTCAGGTTCGCTTATGAATCTAGCCAAGCATCCAGCCTCCACAGTTCAGATCCTGGGAGCAGAAAAGGCTTTGTTCAGAGCACTCAAGACCAAGAAAGACACACCCAAATATGGTCTTATCTACCACGCCTCACTGGTTGGACAGAGCAACCCTAAGAACAAAGGAAAGGTAATGTTCAAATCAAAGTTTTATTTTCCACATTCACAAAATCATGACATAATTATAGCATTAAAATTCACATAAATTATATTATTTCTGCATTTTTATTCTTTTTCAGCCAATTTTTTTTTTAAGTTTTTTTTTTTGTTTTGCCAAAATTTGCAAGCTTCAGGATTTTTTTAAAGAGTACTGAGTGACATCTCGGATATTAAGATTTACAAAATTTCGCTCATATTCCCATTAATAAAAAAAACCTTATCATCCATAGAGGCCATGCGATGATGTTGACTACCAAAAATTATCATTGTGCGACTTGGGAGCGAGTTGTACCAAATATCCTGTAGCCATGATATTCATTTGATGATATCAATTCTAATAGAGTGAAATAGAGAATAAGCTTCACATTTTGAAATCAATGGCCCCTATTCTTAACCAACACCAAGTTTGTATGTGTTGGAAGTTTGTGCGAAGCTATTTTGCAATCCTTACATCTGATGCATCAGTCAACATCTAACAAAGGGATTGCACAATAGTTTAGCAGAAACTTCAACACATGTAAACTCATTTTCACTCCAGAATATGGTCCAATGTGTCTTATGATAGTGCTACACTCAACACTATTGTTGCTCATCTCAAATATATATTCTCTACGTTAGGTATCAAGAATGTTGGCAGCTAAGACATCGTTAGCAATCAGATATGATGCTTTAGGAGACGATGCAAGCTGTGAGATCGGACTGGACAGCAGAGCCAAGATTGAATCCAGATTAAGAGCCCTGGAGTCGGGGGAAGTAAGTTCTTACATCTCTTTGTATCTTTTATAAGCCCCCCCCCCCACCCCTTTAAAAAAAAAAGTTGTTATGTTGCCCTCAATTGACCAACAATAAAATGGGGGGAAAAGGTTTTTAGCAGATCCAAACGCACTGTTTTTGTGACAAAATGTTGGATTTGGGGAAAGAAATTTGTTCAAAATTTGTTTTCAATGGCTTTAAAAAGCATTTTTATATGCATTTTAATGGCATTCCTCCCCATTTAGAAACTTAAACAAAAAATGAATACTCAACTCTCTCATGTCAAACAACTACACATACATGTATGTATCAAGTTGAGGGTTGGTTAAAAATTAAAATCGACCCACCGACCCAATTTTCAAATCTCGTGTATATGAGGGCAGCATAACCGTTTTTTTAAAGGCCTAATCCTAGTATTATAGTATTAATGACCAATATTAAAAGCCAGCTTGTAATTTGGTCTATTATTAGGGGTGACATGACATTTGCACCTTTGATAAATTAGCATGTACCTAGGGTGTGACACCCTATCTTTCTAGATAGGTTTGACCATTTTTCAAGTACCCTTTTTGCTATCTCTGTCAATGATGTGAACAATGTAAGATCATGACTAATCTGTGATTATTCTATACATCTTCGTCACTACCGCTGAGACAGAGGTGCAAAGAAGTTTCCAATCACAAGTTGCTATGGTTACAATAAATTATGAGTCAGTTGTACATCTCTCAAAATCTTGTCTGTGTTGCATTTTGTAGAAATTCTTTACATCGGAGCAGGGAGCTGAATTTTTTAAAAGAAATTGTAGGTGTTTGAGGTTGCCCGACACATGCTGCGGGACATTCACTTGCAAACACATGTTTGGCTAAATGTTGAATGAATGTCTGTGCAGACTAAATACACATAGAAATCCCAAATTTGACACAAGTTTTGCTGAAAATTGGGGGGGGGGGGGAATGAACAAGCAATTTCAAAATTGTATTTTGCTTTATATTGCACAAACCCTGTCAAACTAGAAAGAATCTAAAGCTTTACATGCTTTATGTTGATTTGCTTATCACAACTTTTGATTTCTTTTACATTTGTCCAGGAGAGACGTATCTCGGGCACAGGAAAGTCTAAGGCCAAGTTTGAGAAGTACCAGCACAAGAGCGAGGTCGTGACCTACGATGCTGGTATGGATTCCACCCTCCCGTCCGTCCCAAAGAAGCGAAAGATAGAGGAAGTGAACGGAGATGATGAGGAAGAGGAAAAATTCACATCGCCACCTGAAAAGAAGAAGAAAAAGAAGAAGAGAGAATCAGAAGTAGTAGTGAAGGAAGAACCAGAGGAGGAAGAGTCGGGTAAGATTGTCATTAACTACAGCTTCCTCTCTATTTGTCTCTGTAACTCAATTTTAATCTATTCATATTAATCTATATCTAGTTATTTATCTGTCTTTGTACAGTGGAAACTCATTTTAACAAGATTCCTTATATAACAAGGTAATTTTGCTTGTCCCAGCTCTTTGTATTTTTTTTTTTTTTTTTTTCGTTGTTGAGGATTTTATCCTGATTGAAAGAGATTTCTGATATAACAAGGTAATTTAAGGTCCTATCAGTTTAGATATTTTTTAAATTTTAATGACTATCTGCTGTCTGTTAATCTATCTGGCCATCTAACCATCCATCTATCTACTTATAATTAACATTCTGTAATTTAATTTCTTTTTCAGATAAGTATTCAAGTATTATTCTGATTTTCTACCCATTCTAAACATGTGTTTATAGCTAATTACAAAGTAAAACTGTAAACAAGTTATATGAAATAAAATCTTTGTACATGACTTATATATCCCCTTTGCTCATGTTTTTACGTTCCTTGTATCCTTTTAGATTCTTGAAACTTGAATATTTCTTATGATGCTGTGTGTATATGTTCATATTTCCAGTTCTAGTTATTGTTATATTGTTTAATATTATATTTCATTATTGTGCCCTGCATGTATCTTATCCATCGTTGTGATTCTCTCTTTATAACTTTCATGTCTTTATGCTATGTTCCCTACCTAGTACCTGAACCATCATCAGAGAAAAAGAAGAAGAAAAAGAAGAAGCACCAGGAAGTCAAGGAAGAAGAACCAGAAGAAGCTATAGAACCAGAGACAGTAAGTAACAGATAGAGCAATATGGGCATTATTAATACCCTAGTCTCAATGAGCTGGAATGCCATCGGAATTAAAAGTCTTTGTACATTCCTGAATATTCAAAATGCATTCTGAGTGCATTCCAAACAGTTAAAAATTACATGGGTGCTCTGGGCGATTTTAGCCCTCTTAACCCTAATCAGACTGGGGTGTTTTGGTAGCTGTCAAGACTTGGGGGGGGGCCCATGATGGCCCCCCCCCCCCTAAGATCTCGGCCGCCGATCGCGCGACCGCGCCGAAAATTTGCACGATGGTAGTGAGCCATGTAATCTACAAGACTGCACTGTTAATTTTTCCAAAATAATATGATTATTTTTAATATTAATTAATTATGCTAATTTATGCATGAAATCATACTTTTTGCTCTAATTGAAAAAATAAAGCTCCTAGAATGCTAATTTTGTGTATTATTATTCCTTATAGCATTCCTAACAATTGTACTAGAAAAAAAATTCTCGTTTTAAAATTAATTTCTTACGTATTTTATTGTTTTATGAATTTCTTATGTATTTCTTTGTTTTTTCGACCTTTTGTTTTTCTTTTTTTTTACGCAAAAATCATTTAAGAACCATTTTTAAGCATAAATATGCTAAAATAAATTGATTTCAGCCAATGAAAGTTAAAATAATCATATCTTTATGAATTAGGTGAGAAAACTCAATTTGCATTGACTTTGTACACAAAATCACGTTTTTGAGCCATTTTCGGTCTGACGCATATTTTTGAAATTCGTGCAGCGTCGTAACGGTCTGACCGATTTTTGCGAAAATGGTTTCAAAAGATGCGCGAGACTTGAAAGTAAAAAGTCAGCAAGCGGCGGGATCAGAAAATTTCGTGCGGCGGAGTGGTCGCGGAAAATGTCGAGGGGGGGCCATGATGGCCCCCCCCCCCCCAGTCTGATAAGGGTTAAGGCCAAAAAGAGCCCCCTGTCAACCAAATTATTACTATTGAAAACATGTGCATGGGAGTGATGTTACACAAAAAGGATGAAAAGAGCCCCAATTAAGGAAACTAAAATTATCCTGATTTTAAATATTCAGGCCCATTCTTGTGGTTGAACCAAATGATTTTCTCATGATCAAAACTTTTGAGGTGCACCCTAAGTGGAAAAATACTTTACAGCATTCAAGATGCTCAGGATAAATTGTAAATTCTTGTGCAAGTTTTTGATCTTACTTGTTTTGTCCAAAAACAGGTTTGCTCTTGAAAGGATTACTTATACGTATGCCCAAGTTGCTCAGGAGAGGCTAACTTATTGTAATTAGTATTATATCTTATGAAATGTAATATTGAACATGTTTTGGTCGTAACTGGTAAAGCACTTGCCAAGAAACCGATATTATTATACATGTAATAAATTTTTGTATTTTTAATTACCAAAATATTGTCAACAACATTTTTTTTTTTTTTTCTTTCTACAGCCAAGTTCAGAAAAGAAGAAAAAGAAGAAGAAGAGGAAAAGTATGGCAGAAGACGACTGAGAAAACAAACCCTGGATTTATTTTAGAAAAAAATTGATAGAATGGTCATGTTCTGAGATGATTTTTTTTTTTTTTTTCAAATCTTCAACTAGTGAGTGGTATATGAGGACAACATATACATGATATTCATATTTTACTCCATTTTTTAAAAACTAAACTGGACATGCTCAATTATTAGGTTGACCTTTTCCTGTTATGTTGGGATATCTGCTTTCCCTCTCTTCGTTTCTAATTTTTTGTTGTAATATTAATTTCATACTTTATTCTTTTACTGTCAACATTTGGATTAGAAATATATTTTCATTTGCTTCAATTCTCAATTTTTAAAAAACATTTTAAGGGCATTGTTCGTTGTTTTTATTGTGCTGCAAATTTCAAATGACATCATATGAAAGCTGTCGTAGCAAACATGTCTTTCCATTGAAATGTTTTAACAGACTGAACAACTTAAGTGTAGTATTGTAAAGCTGAGTTTTCAAACTACATCATTTTGCCAAAGAGAGGGTTTTGTACAAAAAGCTTTTATAATCCATAATGTCTCAGAACTGGTCTGACAAACTACTGTAAATATCCATTGCTATTTTTCCTTTTCTTTTATTTTATATTCACCTACTTTTATTGTTATTTTGATTATTCACATGTCATCATTATGGTTAGAGTCCCTTGGTATAAATATTCAAGAAATGATCCTATTTTCAAATTAGTTTACAATAAAAATTTATATCGACTGTATGATGTAACATCTTATGTGACATAACAAGAACTATGCCATATTATTTTTTTTTAAAGAATATATATTTAAAAAAAAGAAATGCTGAGATTCTACAAAGTATTTTATTGTCATCATAGTAATGCCCCATATGACACTTGCAGTAATTTGGGCAATCAATTTGTGCTACCTCGTGATCTCCTATTCGCGAGGTTTGTGCCGAAATTTTAAAGTGTTTACAATTTTGGCCCGCACTTCATAAAGTTTATGCATTGACCCGTATCCTCCAGCACTTGTCACGGAGAGTACACGAAGTGGCGTGAATCAATAGATCAAATTTCTTGTAAACTATTTGGGCCCAATTTTGTGCAAGTATCATAGGGGCATAAGTAAAAAAAACTTACTTTTTGTGCTCCAAACTCTCAGTATATTATCAATACAAGGTATTATTACCTCAAAGTTGTTTAAGCAGAGGTGAAACTTGTATCATATAATTATAATTAATAATAAATGATACATATTAGGCTTCTAATCCACATGAAATTAAGTGCTCTAAGTGCACATGTGCAAAAAGAGAAGAAATAACATAAGAGAAAATGTGAATATTTGAACAAGCACAATATCATAGATAACATGGAAGTGACAGTGCGTACAAAAAATAAGAATTTAACTAATCTAATCATAAGCTGCATTGAACTGAATTAATAATACCTAGTTATCACAACAGGTTTTCAGAGACCCAAGTAGCTAATTTTGAAAACTTGGATTTGGATTCCATTAGACCTCCATTAGAAAGAGAAGGCTGTATTCACTCATTTTATGTCATGTTTTCAATTATCACAAGTATAATTTGGAGTCATGGCAGGAATATTGAGATATACAGGGATGGCACTATTATGTTATATTCTGATTAAAATTTGCATTTAGTACTCTGGATATATCTCAGATGCATTCCCCTTTTGGTGTCTGTCAAAAATACGCTTTTCATTGCTTCTTTGTAAAATACAATATGGAATTATGTTTTTATTAAAATCATATCTTTGTATAAAGTACTCATATAGGTGCAAATTTTTGTCGTGTTAGTGAAGTGTAACCAGAAAATGGGAGCATGTTCTTCAAGTTTGAACTGTTTATGATAATATATGTACATTTCTCTCCTCTCCCGTTATGAAAAGGCGCTCTTGGACCAACCCACTTACAATGCGACCTCTTTTATCAAGCCATGTTTGTACGGGGCGCTTGTTAGTATAACTGATATGACATATCTCTAAATTTTTAGGGGAATGATATTTCTCTGAGGGGGATGATTGATAAGGTGGATGATTGTAAAAGATCAATAATGTCTATGGGTAAGGGGACAAAAAGAATATGAATAATGGGAGAAAAGTGAGGCTTTCATATGAATTTAATCAAGAATAAAAGAGGGAAACAGGCCCAAGAACATGGCCGGTTAATAGGAGTCTGGATAAATGATAGTCGTATAAGTGAGTTTACTGTACCTTGACTGTACCTTGTTATAGTGAAATTTAATACTGAACACATACACACCTTTGTACAGTCAACCTTTCTTAAGTTGAATCTTTTGTTATTGAAAATAAAAGCTTTGACTTAGAAAAAATTGTATTTGAGAAGGGATAAAATAAAAAGAAAGAAAAAAAAGACAATAGAAAACATGTATAAAGAGAAGATGACTTTGAAAAGCTTTCGACTCGGGCATTTGATTTTGTGAGTGGGGCTTATCCAAGGTTGACTGTAGACGTTGACTTTACAATTAGGACCAGGAGATTCGCCTTGTTCTGATGAAATCTAACATGTGGCTATGACCTTTTGTTATAATGGGAATCGACTGTAATACAGATTTTCCCTGTCAATTTTAAATTATTTTCTAATCAATCAATTTGATATTTCCAGCAACCAATTTTGTCAGAATTGTGATTGCAAATAAAAATCAAAATTCAAACTAAGAAACTTGGCAACTAAATTTGCAAAGTGCGCCATTCAATTTCGCAATTTGAGCAATCGTATTCATTAATCATTAAAATTTGTCGATTCGTATCACTTCCATCTTTCTTAAATCGACTGCATGAATTTCACGCTCATAAATGAAATTTATTATCTTTCTAAGCAGTTATGATCGCTCAATAACAAAATCGCTTGCTGTTTGTTAAATTGAATGATCGATGACTCCGCTTCTAAAGCTATCGTTTAATTGGAATGAACATCAATAAATTTGATTGCATAGAGTTTAAAATTGACCGGGAAAACCTATAATACAGTGCTTTCAATGTGCATAACATCACCATGGAATCTTAGATACAGAAAAACAAAAAGACGGGGGTTGAAAATTCCTGTTTACTTTGTGATATTCAATAATTAACAACCAAAGAATTTAAAAATCACCTTTGTATAATTATTACGTACAAAGTTCATCATACTTGTATTATCTATCAGTGATGGAATGCATATTTGCTATGTTTGCAGATCGTGTTGAGAAAGAGGTGTCAACTTGTTTGAGGATTGAGTTGACAAATTATTTGAGGTTAACTGCAGATAATATTTTCTGATATGTGGGTAGATAATAGAATGCCTACTTCAAGACAAAACAGCATGAAATTATTGGGAATAGAATTAAATCATTTCTTCCTCGGCCATGAGGCTTTAACTATTTCACCTGAAGTTTTAAATTCACATTTTGACCGCATAAATCAGAAAGTTGCCCCCTGTTATGGTTCATGATGAAGGCATATTTCCTAGAAGCAGGTATACACACATAGGCCCGTATTCCCTAAGGTGGTCTAAAGTTAAACCTAGCTTAAATCTGTTATTTAACTATGGCTAGAAAAATGGGACTCACTCCCAAAAAGTAGATCTTCGATTCATCAGAAATTTTGGTGAAATTATTAAAACCTGCCTGGGAATGACAAGTACAAAATTTTTCCTAACTATTAAATTACGATCCCGGAACCCAGTAAAAAAATATAGTTAACCACTGATTTAAGCTAGGCTTGACTTTAGGCCACCTTTGTGAATACGGGCCATATGTTATAATATATCAAATGCACAACAATTATGATCTACACTACATAATGGGAAAACACATATCAATTGTGTTAATACAGTCCACTCCTGTTGCAATGGAGTGCTTGGAACCAAGCCAATTGAATCAGCCTCATAAAACAAAATCTTGCTGTAAAAAAATGACGGAACATAACTGTGCATATGATTGGGACCAAGAAAATGGCCTTATTACATACAATGTAGTTTGTACAATGAAAAGTTTGGTCAAGGTCAAAAGTATTTACTAGTATTCTCTCCTATACCAATTGTAGTCTCTCGCTCTCTCTTTTTTTTCTCTCTCTCTCTCTCCTCTCTCTCTCTCTTCCCTCCTTTCCTCTGCCCCTCTCTCTGCCCCCCCCCCTCTCTCTCTCTCTCTCTCGCTCGCTCTTTTTTTTTTTTTCTCTCTCTCTCTCTCCTTCCCTCTTTCTCTATATGCTATCTTCCTTCCACTCTATCCAAGTTCACTTTGAAATATTCAATAATGGACAACCAAAGAATCTAAAAATCACTTGTGTATGATTATTAAGTACAAAGTTCACCCTACTCATATTTGTCAGTAAAAACAAGCATATTTGTGATGTTAGCAGATCGTGTTGAGAAAAAGGTGTCTCAACTTGTTTGAGGATTGAGTTGACAAATCTATCTCTATCCATCTATATATTTCCACTCTTAAGATTTAACTAATTTTGTGTCCACTGGGACCTTTGTTCTTTATGTCTGTATAATCATCTCTCCTCCAACCCCCCTAGTTTGCAGGCACAAACCCATGTTGTTCGCTTGCTAGGGTCTGAAGTTAAGAACTAGATACACTCGTGTACTATAGCTTCTCCCAACTTATTTGACACAGACAGTGAGTTTGGAGGCTAGTCTCCACTCTAGACTGAAATTTGTTTAAGTGTCAATTTGAGTATGTGCTTGCAGACTGCACTCCCCCCCCCCCCATCTATCTATCTATCTATCAATACTATCATATAGATCTGTATACTAGTAATCTATGCATTTATCTCTAATTCATTCATTAACATTTTTGGCCTTTATCACCTTTGGTGCAAACAATATAGGCTACACTGTTGGCATTTTTATTGTAGGGTCTGTGCGTCCAGACTAGATAAGTATTATCAGATCAGCTGGAGTACGGTGGGCGGCCTGAAGCGGCATGGTTTTTGGTACTGACATTGACATTTGTATTCATAATCATATCACACTCACTGCATGCACTGCACTGTACCCGAAGGAGCTACACAGTAGGCTGTACTGTTTCTACTCTGCTCTTATGGATGCTTGACAATTTTGTGTAAGGTGAGTATGATCATAGATTTTGCTTTTTTTTCTTTTCTTTTTCTTTTTTTTTTTTTTTTGGGGGGGGGGGAACGATAGGTTCAATTTTTAGGCAACTACTAGAATCTAGTCAGCTAGTCATTTTTACTTCATTATAACAGTATTAAGAGTCAATAAACCAAATACATTTCAATAAATTCATATTTGTAAGGTCTAATCCATATCTAAATAACATTCAATCCTTGTGTATTGTAAAGTTATGAGTAATTCCCATTGATCCTGTGATATTTTATTTTCCATCATTAATTGATATTAGATAATGCATGAGACAGTGTAATAAATCATGAAGCAAGCTGTTTTTATCTACCTCGTTCTAAAAGCCCAAGTCCATTTTTGAAAAGTTTGCATTTAAACACAGTTTCAAAGGTCACTAAAATGTTTAACTTTGTAAATAGACAAGAATATAGTTTGTTTATTTCTCTCTTTGTTTAGTTCAACACACATTTATCATGATTTCTGTCCCTTTACATATCTGAAGAATTGAGGCATGTTATAATTTGTTTGTTTGTTTGTTTTTTTTATTTTAATAATACTTTAGTACCCCCTTCAAGTTATGTGTACAAAAACTTGAATTGGGCCTGAAAGATCAGGGCTACTCGGGGAAGGGGGGGGGGGGCTACTTTACAATATAATATGACAAATATGACAACCTGTGTAGACCTACATTAACATACATTATGCCTACTATCTTGGGAATGTGAGAGTGAGACTACTGGATGCCGTACATGTACTTGTATGTATTGCACGCACCACGATGACTTGCATTTTTTTTTTCTTTTTTTTTTTGCCGAGTCATTGTGACTTCCCTAGATAGATTTGTTTAGCATTATTGATCAAACATATGTGGTGTGTTCACTCTATAGTAGTTAATCTAACAATAGGCATTGTGACAAAGATAACTATAGGCTTTCAATCTAGACGTGATAATTTTCATCCCTTGAATTTATAAGGATTTTATACATGTATGATGATTTGGTATATATATTTTTTTTTTGTTGCTTTTTGCCATTTTATTTTCTTCTTGATGTGTAAAGATCATAATAACCAAGTGAGTTCATGTATTTAGGTTGGTGACTGTTCAATGATGGTAAAAAAGATTTTATTTTATTTAAAGATTTGTTATAAAGATTTTTATTTGTCATAGTATTAGACCATACCTTGCATGAAACTTTTAAACAGGCTAATTGGATTTGTTACAAATGAGAAAATATCTGGATGCACCCCCCTCAATTTTTCAAATTTTGGGTCTGCCCTCCTCTATTTTCAATCTCTGGATCCGCCACTGCCTATAACTCTTGGCAATGGTCCAGAGATTGTGTAGTTGTCGAAAAGAATAATCTGGACCTCAAATAATAGGTCTAACTGGCAAGCTCTAAAACTGACCAGGAATAAAAGGAGGCCTGTCTGTGTCAGTAAAAATTAGCAAGCATCAAAATTTATTGTATCATCATTTGTCTTTAATTATACCAAAGATCATGGGATCGGCACCGAGCAGTTCCGCTTTGGAGGGTAAGACAGTGGTGGTCATCGGATGTAGCTTTGGTGGGAAATCGGTGGCGTATCCACTGAAGGGCAAGTGTAAGCTGATTGTGATTGACCCCCGTGAAGCCATGCACATCACTCTAGCTGCACCAAGAGCTTGTGTTGAACCAGGTAGGTTTTAAACCCCAACAAGACCAACATTTATAAACCTGGATCACAAATTATTCCGTAGGCCTACTATTAAGTAAAAAACAGTCAGTTTGGCTATTTTCATACAGAGCAGTTTGTATGATTATGGGCATTTTTTTTTGTTTTTTGCAAGGCTATAGCTATAGGCTTACGGGGCCAGACTGATATATGATCCAGGAATTAGACTATATGGGGATAGTTAAAATATTGTGCAGATTAGATATCAGCTAGGATTCAAACTTCTTTTCTATCGAGTACCCTGGTTAACAAATTCATCGCAGGGGCTACTGTGGAAGACTTTACTAAAATTAAATGGAAGTAAAATGAAAAATTTTCCAAGATATAAACAAATATATGCCTAATTATATTCTTTTATTGTGTAAAGGTAAATAACAGTTATTATGTGAGAAGATAAAAAGTATAATTAGTGAATATTCTATTCATTAGTTTGCCTTTTTTTTGTGTTACCAGGTTTTGCTAAAAGAGTTTTAATTCCACTCCGAGATGCCTTTGGGGACAGCTTCGTACAGGGAACGGTGGAGAAGATTTCCACCTCAGCGGGGCAAGTTGTCCTTACAAACGGCAAGGAGATTTCCTATGACTACCTTGTGATAGCCACGGGCAGCTCGGGTCCATTTCCAGGCAAGCTAGAGAATGATTGCAGCATTAGCCAGGGTTTGGATCTATACAGTGAGGCGTGTGAAAAGGTAATATTATGACTCTACCTCATAACAAACAGTGTTATGATAATAAAATGGTTTCTTATAGAGCAGACGCGATTCCAGGGGGGGAGCAGCTAGCCCGCTTATCGCTCAGCCAGCATCACATGGAAAAATTTGAGTATACCTTTTGGCCTGCCTGGTGTAACAGGAAAAAAATGTGGGCCTATTACAAAAATCTGAAATTTCAATTTTGGACCTCCCCCTGTAATGAAATCCTGGATCCGCCACTGTAGAGCGCTTTCAAAGTTATGACCAAAACGCTAAGAGTATATATTTACCCCAGTCGATGGATTCATTTACTTAAATCTATGACTGAATTAAATGCTGTGATTGTTCCTACAAATATTTTTATCTTTCGAAGGCAAAATAAAAGAAAATTATATGTGCACATCCTCCACTCCCTTGGAAGCATTCCAGTCAGGTACCATAAATTCTGCAATGTAGACAAAATGCCTTGTTCATTGACATAAGTGCTGTGCCAGGGTTTGGACTCACAGACTTTGATTCCCAATCTAATGATACAACTACTTAGACTATGACAATCAGACTACAGACTACGGATATTCTTGTCCTGTCCCACTTTATTAACGATGAATATTGTGAAGCTATATTTTTGAAAATGAATGAGAATGTTATTATCGGTTGTATATACAGACCACCTGGTCAACCAATAGAGAGATTCCATTTCCTTTGGATTGGATACATCATTGTTGTTATGTATAAATTTTGGAAGGCATATTTTGTTTACTTTTGGTTCTATTCAAACAGTATTTATTTCTTTCCAAGTAGCCTTTGAGTCCCCGATAACAGAACAAAATTTAGAATGAAAATATTTTATTTTTTGTTTTGGATTGCCTTTGTGCATTTATTACGGAATGTTTTATAGATTCTTTCGTTCGCGAATGTCCGTTCTGAAATGAATTTTTTATATAAAGCTTGTCTTTTTTACACATCTTTTTTAAGTTCCTTTGTAAACCAAGCCTTGTTTTTCCGATGGTTCATACTTTTTGATTTTTTGAGGAGGAAAACACTTGTTATATATATGTAGAAAATATCTAAAAATTCATTATACATATCATTTACATTTGTAACATGAATATTCCAGTCAGGTCTTTAAATTTCTACAAATATATTGCAATATTATAATCATTGACTACAACGTTTAAAGTGTTTACATCATTAGAGTTATAAAATATACACCTTGGAGAAATCACACTAAATAGGGTAAATGATCACTAATGTCTCCAAAGAGAATACCACTTTCATTCACCGTATCTGGCTTATTGTAAAAAATGTGTCTATTAATGTAGCAGAAATCTTTTGTTATGCGGGTTGGTTTATTGATAACTGGGTAAAATAAAAAGAACAAAAAGATCTGTAAATTCATTATTGATAAGATCACCCTCAGATGATAAAAGATTTATATTATAATCTCCAAAAAAGTAACAAGACATAGAACGAGGAATATGTTGGAGAGTTTTTGTAAAACATTCAGAAAATTATCA
>CALNVZ010002974.1:19539600-19563414 GCA_940671915.1 Paracentrotus lividus | reverse complement strand
AACATATACATAATATACAATAATTACAATAACATTGGAAATGAGAAAACTGAACAATTATTACGAAGTGATGAAATAGAAAAGACGTTATTACTGCGGAGGAGCCAACTGGAAGACAGAAAAAAGTCTTAAAGCGTTGGCACCCAAACATGTAAAATACATTGAGGTAACAATCAAATATTACGTTAAATAGAATAGAAAGGTGAGAAACAAAACAAATAAAGAAAACAACAACAAAATGATAAGGAAACTCTACTAAGGTTGTGCTCGATTAAGGATGTATCATATCAAGTGTCTTTTTAAATTTCGTTTAAAACATTGGAGTGACACTGAGTTTTTATTTCATTTGGTAAAGAACTCCACAGTTTTGGGCCGGTAAAACAGAGAGTGGATTTTGCATAGGTTAATTTTGTTTGTATATATGCAACGTACATATTGTACTTTTATTATTGTGGAGAAATAAATGAATTGAATTGAATTGAATTGAATTGAACATCAAGTGGGGAAAATGGGTAATAATTTACCATTGTAGAGTTTGGTATCCCTTTCCTCAAATAGCCATTTTTTCAAAGAAACAAAGATGCATGCTCCATAATCAGCTTTCAACAGTTTCCAATCTACTGTAGATCCACCTGCACAATTCAGTAGCCTATCCAGCCTTAGCTAATGATAGAGCCCTAATGTCCCCAGACAATTGGGCCTACACATTTTTTTAGCAAAGTTGATGCTGGATCCGTGCCTTCAATTCAGAATGCATTAGTGTTACAACTTAATTTGATCATGATTGAATTCCACCTATCCACTTTCTTATTCAGTTTTTTTTAAAGTTCAGTGACCTTTATCTCTGCTTGGTTTAGTCCATATGACATTCAGCCATGCAAATGTCAAAGTTTGAAAAACCTTTTTATGCACATTACCAAATTCGATTATTGACTGCAGCTGGATGATTTCTTTATGACCAGGTGAAAGCGGCCAAGACGGTGGTTATCGTTGGTGGTGGAGCCTCAGGGGTTGAGATAGCTGGAGAGGTGGCAACGGCCTACCCAGACAAGGAAGTCACGATCATCCATTCAAGAGCCGCCCTGGTGGAACCTGCTGTCAATGACAAGTTCAAGGCGACTGTTCAGAAGCATCTAGAAGACCTCAATGTTAAGCTGGTCCTTGGTACGTATGGGTCTATAGCTAATGTTGTTGCATTCCATTATGTTTTTATTTGTGCAGCATGGTGAAATTCTAGTGAAACCGGCCTGCAGTAAAACATGATTGGAAATTTGAAGAGCAGTTTGAAAACCTTCAGGTGAAGGTGGTATTTTACCTCATGCAATAGATCACATGAATAAAAGAATATCTTAATGCAGACTTTCAAAAGAGTAAGATCATATATCAACTAAAATCTAAAAAGTATGCCAAGAATTTTAGGATTACTATTCTGATTAACTTGAGGCATATTTTGCAGACCACATTGGATAGTGGGGTTGTTTTGACCTTTCTCTACATTCTTTATTAGTCATACTGCTTCCCCTGGGGAAAATCCCCTAAAATGCAGGTCCCCTGGAAGACAATTCCCCTGAGGCTAGTTACGATGGAGGGCAACTCCTTGTCTGATACTGTCCTCCGTGGGAGCTGTCCTCTGGGGGATTTGTCCTTGGGGGAGTGGTCCTTTGGAGGACTTGCTAGTTGGGAAAGGTTCCTGGGGAGTTGACCTCTGGCGGGAGCTGTCCTTAATTGTATCACCCTTGCTTTTTATCTGCCTTTCATTGGCTCATTCCCCCCCCCCCTCTCTCTCTCTCTCTCTCTCTCCCTCCCCCTCTTTCTTTTTGTAAGTACATCTCTCTATATCTCTTTCTCTTTCTCTATTTGCATTTTATTGGCTAATTCCCTCTTATTATCTCTTTCATTGTCACCTGCAGGTGAGAAGGTTACCAATTTAGATGACCTTCCTAGGGACCTATCAGGAGCTACTGTCCTCACTGACAAAGGAAAATCCATTCAGGCTGATGCGGTGTTCGTATGCATAGGCTTCAACGTCAATAATCAGATGTATAAAGAAGAGCTTGGTAAGTCATGTTATAGTAGACAAATAATTTTTCCAGTGAACCATTAAAGTGATATGGACTCGTATGATCTCTGTAGTATATTTCACCAAAACCTAAAATGAAATATTTCTGCAACCCCCATATTTTCTTGTAGGAAACAATGATATAATTTGTAATCTATATACTCAGATAGATGTGATAAAATGAACAGGATGGACTAAGAATGGCAGCAGAGGTCTAGGCCCTGCTATCTTTGCCTCAGTTTATTCCTTCCAAATTTGAAGATTGAGTTTAGGACATTCTGGTACCACAATAACTTTGACACCTTCAGATCTGAACTCAAAATCTTTTCCAGCAATTTTGTGAATACTGTACATGTTTGGGGAGCCAGGCACCTTTGAATGTTTTGGCGGATAAATGGCACTTACAAATCCTGTTAATCATCCTCATCAATAACGTGAGGATTCAACCTTTCTTTCCAGCCTCCAAGATGGATGAGCGTGGTTACCTGAAAGTCAACCAATACCTCCAAGTGGAAGGCCATGAGAACATATTTGCTATAGGTGACTGCTGCAATGCCGATGTCCAGAAGATGGCCTTAAGGGCAATGAAGCAGGGTGAAGCTGTCTGCCTCAACATCAAACAGCATGCGGAAGGACGACCTTTGAAACCTTACAAATCTCGTACGTATAATGCAAGTGTTGAATTTGTAGAGGACTAGAATCCAGGCTTCCGAACATTAGAAATGTGTTATGTATTGGGGTTATATAAAAAATATAAATAAATGCAGATGCTCTATGGCTGCATTAAGCCCAAGATCTCAACTTTGTATATGCTTATTTATCAATTGCCCCATTTGCCAATATGCCTTCTACAGCTCAATACAATCTACCTGCACCATGCATACCATATCCATTGGGGGAAGGGAGGGGTTGGTTTAAGTTATGATAGCTATTAGTCATATTTTACCATAAATATCATCTATTCACTTTGTAGTTACTTTTATATTTTGTAAATACTTCTCACTTCTCCCTCCCCCCCCCCCTTTTCTATCACCTCTCTTTTCAAAGCTTAAAAAGTTGGCATAGGGCATGGAACCACATATTCATTCATGATTGCTTGTCTATATCTTCAGACCCATAACATATTTACATTAGTCTCTCTTGCAGACCATCATATATAACAGTATTTTATGCTCCATTATTTCCTTGACAGCTCATCTGATGTTTGCCGTGACCATCGGACGTCATAGAGGTATTCTGCAAAACGGCAACATACTCATCGGATCCTGGTTGATCAAGAGGTTAAAGGGCAAAGATCTGATGACGGGAAGACAATGGGGTGAATGGGGTTTGAAAGCTCCTACACTATGAAAATCATCATGTCAGATTAGGGACAGAGTGTATGAAACCAAGATAGATCTATAGAGGTACATTGTTATATTTCATGAAAAAAATGAGCAAACTTTTCTTTACTCATTTTATATATTTCTGGTCAGTTTCCTTCATTGTTCAGTGTTATGTTTTAATGAATTTCATATTTTTTATAATGTGAAAGCATTATAATATACTACGTAAGAGCAGAACTCACTGACTAATTTGATGCAACATTAATATGCTGTCTCAAATCCGAAAGAAATAAAAAAATCTTTGAATTGGCTCAGGGAAGGGGAATTCTTCATCACATAGAGACTCCCCCATGTATGTATGCCACAAGTACTATTTAAAAAAAAAGTTTTTATAAAGTCGACCAACCACCCAAAATACTTTATTCTGTAATATTTGAGATTGCAGGCCAGTGTCAGGTGCGGATCCAAGGGGGGGGGGGCAATGGCTAATATATGATGACCTTCTTGATGGCCAAGGAAATGGGTGTACCAAAATCTGAAAATCCAATTCTGCCCCCCCCCCCTCTCATGAAATCCTGGATCCCCCACTCAGTGTATATATGAGTTACAAATATAATTCTGTATTGCAAGTGTAAGTATGCACTCTAAAAAATGTTTAGGCTACAGGGTAGGTTACTACCTAGAGAGATATTATTTCAGTGTGTTGTATGTCTGCATCTTCAAACCAAATTGCATACTAGTACATGATATGTTGCTATGTTAGACAATTGGTTAAGCATATGAGATATTGAGAGCAAACTATGCATAGAGTTTAATATATTTCTTTGTTAAGTTGAAATTGATTTTAGGAATTTTGTAATAAATATTTATGCATGTGACATGTATCTTCATATGTATGTAGGTCCTACGGCAGTTTTTTTTTTTCTAAATAAGAATTTCAGTGTTCTTTTAAAAGAAGATTTTTCCAAAATATTTATGTCACAACAACAAGAAATGAAAAGTTGTGACACTGAAATGTTTTTCCATAGTAGCAGTATGTGTTTAATTACACAATAAATGTGTCATAATAATATTAATAATGGTTCTTTTTTTCCCTTTATTTATTTATTTTTTTTTTTAATAACGCACCTACCAGGCTTACTTAAATTTTGATTTGTATATTATGTGAGATTATGCAAATTCATGTAAAAGAATATTAATCATGTACAGAGTTGTTACAAGGCATTAATCTACATTTAACATCCTCTACCCAGGTGCATTGTATATAACTTGTAGGATTATTCCTTGCAATGCACTGCCCAAGTAACGTTAAGTGTATATATATTAATATTTGTAATAACTATTGATCAATTGAGTACTGGCATCTGAATATAAGAAAAGCTCAAGTCCATAACATTTTATTTTAAGTAAATGCTTTTTCAATAAGGAATTTTGGTCAGTTTTTTTATTCATTTCATAATAGTACTAATAGTAATACACTGTACTATAAGATAGCTTATTAGAAAGTGCAGAGATATTTTACATTGTATTGTGATATAAACTATACAAGTAAAGAATATAGTACTCAGAAGGTTAATGATTGAATATTTGTGAAATTATATATCTGAAATTGTAAATAGGCATTATAGAAGTGTGTGAAATAGCAAGCACTTTCATAATTTATGCATGACTATTGTCTCCTAAGAGCCAAGAGGGTTTAAGTCAAGTTGACACACTTGTTTTACAATGTATATATGTGTATATGAGTAAAAGCCCTTCTGACTGTCAGCAGACAATGTGTGGTCACTATATGAAGAGTTCCGTTCCGTTCCAAAAGGTACTGCATCCATCGTTGTTATGCGGCGGTCACAACTCGTCGTACCTTCGACGTGCAACTCCCTACGATGGATTTCGTATAAAATTCGTGCAGCGGAGGTACCTTGCAGGTACAATGCATGTACGACGTGCTGGAAGTTTTTACAATACCCTTACTACAGAAACGCAGGAATCGCAGAAGTTGACCCAGGACCTGTGCGTGCATTGTACATGCTACGCAGGCTACGTTGATGGCACGTGCCCCGTAGCCTACGACGAGTTGTGACCGCCGCATTACTTTTGATAAAAATGCATTTGTTTTCAATATTTTCTACAGGTGTCTATGAAAAAGTGATATAAGAAAGGGCACTTTCTAATGGTTGCTTCTAAAATTGAGGTGAACAGTTTTGTTCAAAGAAAGGTACCTACCTGAATAATGGTGTGATATCAATAACTAAATTTTCATGAAAAGTTGATGTAGTACCTTCTGGAACGGAGCTCTTCATATGTTGTAGAGTGAAAAGGTATGTGAATAGAAAATAATAATTATAAAAGTGTAAAGCATTATTAAGCAATTAATTGATTGTATAATCATAATATTTTATTTGTCTTTTAAAGTACTGGTGCTAGGAGACTTAAAAAAAAAATGTTTGGTGTAATTTTTATTAATTCATATCATTTTTTTAAACTTGACAGAAAATCTGCTCTTTTTTTTGGTAAAGATAATTGATATGGTTGAGGCCTCTTGACAACATTGCTGTGAAAAAATGGAGTTGATGCAAAATATTTGTTTTGATGGAGTTATTCATTTAATGTTAAGATTTTAGTCCCAAAATTTACTTGCCCTTAATTTCTTACTTACTTTTGATGTTTGTGTTAATGCTGCATTTTTATCTCTCTTTTCTGAAATTATTTCTATTGAAAACAATTTGCTTTAAAAAGTTCTGTAGATGACTGTCTCAGTTTCAACTGAGTTTTTTTTTTCAACAACAATGTTACAACTTAATATGACTATTGCCAAAAGTACTTAACACATTGATGACAGAGATTTCCCAATGGTCCAAATTAATCACTTTTTGATCATCAAATTGGCAAAAATTATATCTTTATTTCACTCCTGCAACCTTTAAAAAATCAGATTCATAGGTAATGACACTTTACTACTGAAAATTACAAAATGCATCAAGAAAATTGCCAATTTGCGAGTAAAAATAGCAATTAAACATTTTTCTTTGTGTTGATAATTTAAAGATTCCAATGATGATTTTTATTTAAATTGTTCATTTAATGTACAGTGGCAGAAATAAATCCCTTTAGGTCAGTGATTTTTGCTCTTTTTGTTGATACGTAATTCATAATTCTTGGTATGCTAGTTTCAAAGATAATGCCTAAGCATCACTAAAAGGATACATTGTCCTCTATATGGGTTAACCAATGATTGGGCCTATAGCTCGATCAGCCATTAATTTTTCAGTCTGCATAAATCTACGCACCATTATATACTTCTTATGATTTATTCATGTAATAATATTTGAAAAATTTAAAATTTTGTGAAATACATGTATATGCTATTAAGAAAATTACGTAAAGTACATTGTTGTTCATAAAGGTTGGATATTTCTTTTTTTATGCTCCAGCAACATATTTTTGTTACGGCTTTAATTTCATGAAATTTATTGTCCCCGCTTTCAATTTTCGGGACCTTGGCTGTATCATGGGTTTCCCTCAACCATTCCTGGGAAAGAAATATAAAAAAAGTTTGTCAACCCCCCAAGGCCCATTTTTCCATTTTTTTTCTCATTTTGGGGCCCTTTTTTTTTCTTTACCTGGCTGACCAAGTCCCCTTCAATCCTATACCGCCGCAAAACGTGTATCTAGTGTAGGGCTAGGGTTGTTATTGTTCTTTACGTTAAATCAAGGTTTAAGGTTATAGGCTTTGGTCTCTTGTCTAGGAAAAAGTTTTTAAAAAAGTGAGATTGGTGAAAATTTGAACATTTGATATTTTTAGGCCTATAGTCAAAACAAAGTAAATGAAAAAAAAAAAAAAAAAAAAAAAAAAAAAAAAAAAAATGCATAAACCCTTAGTTATTATCAGTAAAAAAAATGGTTGCAGCCTTAATGAACTGGTTGTAAATGGTAACTATAGTCCATTTTTCATTATGGTTTACATTTGGCTGAGATTCTACAATACATTTTGGGAAGGTAAAAATTTTCATGTTGTAAAAATGAATAAAATCAATTTTTTACCCCAATCAAAATAAACTTTGACTCTTTCACCTAGACAATAAATGGTCTGTGACCATAAACCTAGATTTAACTTAAAGAACAATACAACCCTAAACCTCAGACGCGTTTAGTGGGAGTAGGACTGAGGGGGCCTCGCTCATACGGGTAAACAAAAAAGGGGCCCCAAAATGATAAAAAAATTGCAAAAATGGGCATTTGGGGGATTGAAAAACTTTTTGTATTTTTCAATACGGTTTTGAATATGGTTGGGAAACGTCCAAGACATAGCCAGGGTCCTGAAAAATGAAAGCGGGGACTTACAAATTCTATAAATTAAAGCCGGAGTAAAATGATGTGGCTTGAGCACTAAAAAAAACAATCCAACCAGTATGAGCAACAGTGTATCATAATTGATATGCATATTCCAATAATAAACAATGACATGAATGCTTATTACAATGTCTTTCTTGAAAGAATAATTTGAATCCTATTAAACCAAAATCGAATGATTTTTCTGAAATTGAAGTCATTTTGTGTATGCCTCTGTCACGCTATTGCCAGGAATTATTTGCAACTGCCTCACCTTTTTTACCGCGAAATTCAAGCAATTCAACCAAGGAAACAAATGAAGCTTGATTTTAAAGATGTGATATTTCACTTGTCACGATAATTTGCAATTTATAGTCAAACGATGAAATTAATTTATAAAGATGACTAGCCTGTGTGGAAAAGTTCACAGGGGCACTTACTTTTTCATTTATATTTTGATGTAGATCTACGATACGATCTACGATTGAAGTAACTGATGAAATTTGAATGTAACCATGTTAGCTAGAGTTGGGTAAAATAGTGTTATGGATCTTTGAGTAGATCGAGAAAGAGACGTTGATCAATTAGAGAGAATGATAAAATGTGATGAAACGGAAAGGAAACAGTTGATGGTTATATTGATTGTGCATAAGATAGGACAGGCAAAGTAGGAATTTCGTGA
The DNA here is from genome assembly GCA_940671915.1 of Paracentrotus lividus. Taxonomy (NCBI): domain Eukaryota; kingdom Metazoa; phylum Echinodermata; class Echinoidea; order Camarodonta; family Echinidae; genus Paracentrotus; species Paracentrotus lividus. The sequence continues at coordinate 19,555,019 of CALNVZ010002974.1, read as the reverse complement.
AATAAAAAATATTGTGATAATTGCGAGAAACACAATATTATTATTTAGGGGCCACAGAGAATTTTTGAAAGTGGAGGGGCTGAGCCGAAAGTGGGGGGGGGGGCTGAAGGCTGAAGAGGCTAAAAATCACAAACTATGGTCATTTTTGCATTTTTGTACAAGTTTGCTTTAAAAAAAAAGGTGGGGACTGACGCCCCCTGGCCCCTGATATAAGTAAAATTAACAGTTCTATAGGGGCTAAAGGGGGGGGGGGTGACTATGCATATTGCCTTGCTTTTATATAAATTCAAACAAATGAAGCAAGAAATTGATATTTGGCCAGTTTTAAAACCATATAAACGGATGTGAAACTTGTAAATAGGCCTAGGCCCAAAGGTTGCCTTTATGTTCATAGATAAATTATACTTAGGCTTACAGCTTATTAAAAAAAAAAAAAAACTTTCATCAGAGACAATTGTATCTTCTAAGCTTTTCATTTTGTAGTGAATATAACTATACCATTCTGGCGTCGTTGTTTACCTTTACAAATGATTTCCCCCCTTCATTATTTAGGCCTATTGATTTATATAATAAAAACATCAGTAGCTCACCCCCTGGATAATTCCTTCCAGGAAACTAACCCTGGAAATCATATGAGGGTTAGGGTTAGGTGTATATATAGAGTTAGAGTTTTGGCGGGGGTAGTTATCCGGGTGGTAATTGACCAGGTGGTAGTTGTCCAGCTAAACATAAAAACCTAAATTGCTGATTTTGTCTAATACCAAAGAGTGTTTCTTTATTAATGCTAACCTATCCTCTTCTAATTACATTCTGTCTGTTTTGTAGCTATGTTGAAATTTATGTGAGAGAATAAATGCAAATCAATCCATCAAATTCAAATTAAAGGAAACCAATACCCAAGGAAATAATCACTTTCATAGGAAAGAGCGTAATGAGAGGAGCAATTTAAAAAAAGTTTCATCAAAATCGGTTATAAATTAAGAGAGTTATGGAAGTTTGAAAAGTCTCGTTTTACCTTCTATGGGAATCCTCAAATTGGCAACATCAGCTTCAAAATGGCCGATTTTATGGACAACTCTCCATTGGTTTTGTACACAAATTTTCAGATTTTCCCCGTTTTCTTTCAATATACATCTTATTTACTTCTGAGCTCAAAATATGTCATGGGAAAATATATTTCACACAACATATGTTGAGCTCAGAAGGAGGTAAGACATATTTTGAAAGAAAATTGGGAAAATCTGAAAATTTGTGTACAAAACCAATGGAGAGTTGTCCATAAAATCGGCCATTTTGAAGTCAATGTTGCCAGTTTGAGGATCCCCATAGAAGGTAAAACGAGACTTTTCAAACTTCCATAACTTTCTTATTTTATAACCGATTTTGATGAAACCTTTTTTAAATTGCTCCTCTGATTGTGCTCTTTCTTATAAAATTTATTATTTCCTTGGGTATTGGTCCCCTTTAACCATTTCATAAGCAAAATTTACTGCTAATATTTTGAGTGCGCCCTCTGTAGCTTTCTACATTATACTATAATATCGATTTTTACTATACTTTAATAACTTCTATTTATAGTTGACTAAACTAATAACCCTATATCTTCAAGGTAGTAAGCATCATGAAATGTTGATATAAACATGATTAGTATCATCAAATCTGCGTTTTTAACCTTTCATCATTTCCTTTTACCTATCATGGTCAACTTCAATCATAAGAATTATTGTAGGCCTACACTGTAAAAAAAAAAAAAAAAAAAAAAAAAAAAAAAAAAAAAAAAAATACAGCAAAGTGATGTCAGCAGAGTCGCCATACAAAAATGTAATTGAGAATAACAGTTTTGTAGTAAATTTCTCCTCTAAGAATTAATAAAAGAGAAGAAAAAAAAATCATTAGAGTTCTATAGCTTACATATTTGGTTAAAACGGAACAAATGTGTTACGACTCCTGATGTATATTTTGTATTTCTCACGTAATTATTTGCAGAAATAATTTACGACAAAATTGTTTTTTTCATTACATTTTTTTATGGCGACTCTGCTGACAGCAGATTTGCTGTAAAAATACAAATAATTTTTACAGTGTAGGTCTTCAGGACTGGTGTTGGTTTATATTTCAGTGCAGTAACCCTGGAAATTTCTTACATTGCCTATTGCGCGCCTTGCATCTTATTTCAGGCAATGAATGCTCTATATTTTATGTTCTAGAATTATTGGAGGTCTGTTTATTAAAGTAGAACTTCAGAATAAAATTCAGACGATCTTCAAAGTAAAGTAAAATATACCATTCACACTGAGCGACAAGGCTGAAAATTCATCAAAATCTGATGTGAAATAACAAAGTTATAATTATATTTTTATTTTGCAATTTCCCGACTGCGCTAAACAGATCTGTGCATCTACATGTAGGTTCATCTACATTAAAATGAGCAAGGTGATGGCAAGCTGATGATGTCATGCCGACACTTTTCGTTTGTATCAGTAATATCATTACCAAAGAACATTATGAAGTTAATTAAAGTTTTCTGCTCCAAGAAAATGTTGTTGATATTGTTGTTTGTAATTTTTAAAAGGATGATTCCTTAATATGGATCCGTTACTGAAGGCCTAGATGTCAATAATGAAAGGGTATAGATTATTTTTATAACACATGTATGAAAAATGAGAAGAAAATAAAAAGGATTTTATATAAAGAAATACAAAAGAAAAAGTGATGGTATTCAATAATATATCATCGATGCTTGTTTCATGGGGACATAATATCGAGGGGAGGGTCAAAGACGCCAAAGAATTTCCCCACGAGGCCGAGGGAACACGAGACCGATTTTTCTCATTTTCAAAAACATCGATGCCCCCCCCCCGTTACATTCCCGATTTCTCCGGGAAAGTGATATATTTGGGGCTCGAGAGGGGACAAAATCATTGAAATAGGGTCTTTAGCATTTTTTCCCCGATTTTTTTTTTTTTTTTTTTTTTTTTAATAAATTTTTATTAGGGGTAGTTTTGAATTTTGAGGACAAATCGTGAAATAGGTCCCGAATGTGGTCCAAAGACTGTGAAAAGGGGTAATTTTGCTGGTCCCCTTCAAAAAAACCTGTACTAGGATGGCGGCGATCCGGGGGGGGGGACGTGTCCCTTCGATTTTTCTGGGGGATTGTCCCCCCCCCCTTCGATTTTTAAAGCTGATTTTTTTTATCTTTTTATTGAGTGAAGCTAGTGATGCTAGTGAAGCTAGAGAAGAGGCAAAATATATGTTCAATACAGCTAAATAGTTATTAAAAGGCAAAATTTTCTGCTCGCGCTTCGCGCTCGCAAACAAAGCACAAGGCAATGATTAAGTGAAATGCTCTTTTCTCAGGTCGCTATGTATTCATGGAATATGTTTTTATTTGTTCCGACGTTTAATTTTTTAAATGTCATTAGTTTCTGCATAATGTGCGAAGTAGGTCATTCTCTATCGAATTTTGGATATACAAATATAATTTTGGGACGCTTTATTCCTCTTGAGCAGAGGCGGTCCAACCCGCAAAAGGGGGGGGGGCAGGGGCACAGTGCCACTAACTTTTGCATCCGGCCCTACAAAAGTGCCCCTTTTATGACCAAAACGTGCCCCTTTTCTTCGCTTTAAAAAAAAAAAAAAAAAAAAAGCCTTTCAGAGTTTTGAAAGGTCCAATGGACAATTTCTGTTTTTAAAAAGGGGCACTTTTAATACTAAAAAGTGCCCCTTGTTAATCCATATGTCTTTTAAAACCATAATTTTTCGGCTCAAGCTTCGCGCTCGCGGATAATAATAATAATAACAATAATAATAATAATAATAATAATTTCATTTATATAGCGCTTCATACTGGTGTTTCTAACCGCTCGGCCGCTATTTATAATGCACCATTAACTTCAATAATTTTCAGCTCGCGCTTCCCGCTCGCATATACTAAATAGGATCTATATAGGCCTAATTATTATCTCAAATTTCGGCTCACGCTTCGCGCTCGCATTGCCTTTTATCATTACTAAAATACAAAGCCATTAAAGATTCTTAAAATCATACATTTAAAGGCAAATTTTCTGCGCACTCCCAAGTTATCAGAATAATTTTCTCTGTATGCCTCTGATGCATGCGTGTATATGGTTAACCCCCTGAGTGGTGGGAGGGGGGGGGGCGGGCATCGATGTAATATACGATAAATAAAAAAAAGGAAGTAAACCGATGTGAGAAAAATCGGCCGCGTGCATGGGCCTCGTGGAAAAAAATACTCTCGTGTTAACCCCGTAACGAGGTATAAAACAACTTGTTATTAAAGGGGAAGTTCACCCTGGAATTTTATTGGTCTTAAAAAATGAAGAAAAATAATAGAAAAATATTAGTGAAAGTTTGAAGAAAATCGACCAAAAAATAGCGAAGTTATGAATATGTAAAGTTTTGATTCTATGACGTCACGTGCGAGCAGCTCTCCCATTGGTTGTATATTATGTAAATTCCATAAATTTGTCTTTTTGTCATAGTTCTTGATAAAGGAATGGGTCAATTTGATATAGTCATGTATATGAACATATGTTTTATGGTATATCGACCACACAGGTGACATAATTATTTTCTTCTGAAAAAAAAAAGACATTTTATAGAATTTACACTACAGGAGATCTGCTCGCATGTGACGTCATAGAATCAAAACTTTGAATATTCATAACTTCATCATATTTTGGTCGATTTTCCCCAAACCTTCACTCATATTTTTCTTTTATTTTTCTGCATTTTTTAAGACCAATAAAATTCCAGGGTGAACTTCCCCTTTAAAAAATAGACTCAGATTATTTTTATGCAGTTCGTCTAGATTATTTGTTGTTATGTCGAGCAAACTTTCAAACTTTACAGTGACAATATTGGATGTGATTTTCCCATTTTCCCATGCATTAGGACTGGTATAAGCTTCTAAGGGGGTAAGATACCGTTTTGAAAGATACGATAATTTCTAAAATCTGAAAATTTGTTCTCCCCATACAGCCCCAAAATTTTAAAAACAACAACAGTATACAAAAATATATTGTTGATAGTATTTTTTTTATTGACATTAAACTTCATAGGCTAGCCTATACTGGATGGTCAAGTCGTATATACTTTCATCATACTTATCAAAAATTTGACAATCATCGGTTGGGTGAATGTATATATATATCGCCAAGGCCTTTGAAAAATATTGCTATTTGTGGGAGACAGAGAATAGAAATGGAGATGATAAAATATAAAGGAAGAGAACAAGAGAAAGATATATATATATATTTATATATATATATATATATATATATAATAGAGAGAGAGAGAGAGAGAGAGAGAGAGAGAGAGAGAGAAAGAAAGAGAGAAAGAGAGAGATGACAATAAACGCACAATAAAAACTCATGGATAGCTCTGAGAATGTCGCATAATAATTATAGTTTGTTGTTCAAGTTATAAGGTGGTTTATTTCGGCTGGGTAAACAAAAACCAGAATACGAAAAAATGGCAAAAATGAGCACTATGGGGGTTGAAAAACTTCTCCTTTTTTTAAAAAGAAAAAACAAGAAGAAGAATGAAAAGAAGAAGAAAAAAAAAATGACCGGGTATACTAGCTAGGGTATATTCAAATGCTCATATGGGCCTATAACTTCCTTATTATTCACTCCATTCTTCTCAAACTTTCATTGATCTGTTTCTTTTATTTCTCTATTTATTGGAAATTAACCTATCCCAAGGGGTTCATTTTCCTTTAGTCCTCGGACAAAAACAAAACATTTTTTTAAATTTTTTATTCCCAGGTCGAAATTCCCATAGGCTCCATTAGAAACCAACAGAAAATTTCTATTGGTTTCTAATGGTGTCTGATGGATTCTAATGGTTTCTAATGGTCCATCAGAATGTCCAATAGAGACCAATACAATGGGAATATCAGAATCCTAATGGACCCACAGAGGACCAATAGGCTCCAATAGATAGCAAGAGATTCTGTTGGTGTCTGGCCATCAACCTCTATTGGTCCAATACAAATGTCTTCTGGCCTTTGTATTGGACCCGTAAACCAATAGAGTCTGATGGTCTCTATTGGTCTCTATTGGTTCCAGGCTGTTGGACCCATAAACCAACACAGACCATCAGACTCTATTGGTCTCTAGGCCTATTAGTTTCAGGCTGTCCCATATACAATTTCTATTGGGGTTTTCTGTTTTTCTTGGTTCCCAGTGGTGTCTAATGGTTTCTATTAGTTTCTATCAGCTTTTGTTGGTTTCCATAATTTTTATCTATTAGTTTCTATTGATTTCTATTAGCTTGCTTCTGTTGGCTTGGGGTCTTCTCACAAGGCTGAGTGCCCTTGAGGCCGATGGCCCCGCGAGGCCTGAGGGTCCACGAGGCCGAGCAGTATATTGCAAAACACAATATGAGAAAAATCGGTCTCATGGGAAAATACTCAGCCTCGTGGGCGCTCGGCCTCGTTGGACTCTGCCCCTGGCGGCCTCGTGGGCCCTCGGCCTCGTGGACCCTCTCCGTTAGCTTGTATCAGTTTGTGTTGGCTTATATTGGTTTGTTGTTGGTTTCTGTAATTTTCTGTTCAGATGTTATTTTTGACTCGTTTCTATTGGTTTCTGTTGGTTTCTATTGGTTTCTAATGGTTTCTGTTGGTCATGAATATTCATAAGCAGTATTCTGAGATTTGGAAAAAAGGTGGAAAATAAATAGAAATATGCAATTTTTATCCATGTAGCTGGCATTTGGCTTATTAATATAATCAAATATATTTTAGTTTATTAGTGTTTTATGTTTAACACAATTTCAAATTGATTCATAATGACAATTCTTCATATTTCATTAACAAAAGTGTAATTTGATATTAAGTAACTGTCTTTCTTCAAACATTTTGCCTGTAGTACTTTATATAGCAGGGGTCGACAATTTGCCAGTAGTAATAGGGCCTTAATATAGGATAGCATAGGTTAGGTTAGGATAGGATAGGATAGGATAGGGTAGGACTCATTGTTAATGTCAACATATTTCTGTGAGTTGTTAGCCGAAACAATCCAAAAGATTTTATTACACTATTTTCATTAATTAATTTCTTATTGGTCCATTAGAAAATGTCTAATGGACCAATAGAAAAAATTCTAATGGACCAACAGAAAATGTCTATTGGTCCATTAGAAATTTCTAATGGTTCTGTGGGTCCCATATTTCATAAACCATTAGAAACCATTAGAGACCAACAGCCCTAATGGTTTCTGATGGTCCAACAGGCTAATGGAGCCTATGGGAATTTCGACCTGGGTTTTTTATCATTTACACCCAACCCCGCCCACCCCAATCCATCCTTCTAATTCTTCTTCTCCTCCTCCTCTCCCTAAAAAAGGACTATTTTTCTTCCTCCTATTTTATGCCTACGGCTTATCATTATGATGATCATGAATTATCTTTATTGTCATCTAATAAAAATCATTCAATCAATGAGCATCTTTTTCGAAATCACGCGCTAATCCAAAATATTATTGCCTGTATCCCTTTTTTCACTTCCGGGTGTATACCATACAAGTAGGGCAAAGTTCAAAGACCGATAATAAGATCGACTGGATCTGGCCGAAGTATCAGCATGTAAAAGCGAAATAAACAGTCTTCAAAATGGCATTGGAACGTGCTATACTTATCTTAATGATTGCATTATCTTTAAATTTCGTATCAGGTGAGTAAAGTGGTTCAGATTGTGTTTTTATTTATGCAATTGCTCATCTTATTTTCATTGAATAGCTGTAGTTTACTTGCGTTGCTGTGAGATGTGTGGCAAAATGGCGTCTTGTTGTGAGTTGGGATTGGTCACACATATAGGCATAGCGTACACGCTGGCCAGGGCTAGCCCGTCAGCGCGGCGTCAGTGGATAGCCCTAGCTGTGCCCTGGGCCCGCTGCTTGGCAGGGCACGGAGAAAAGTTCCTCCATAATTTAGTAATTTATGCATGACGCTCGAATGATCACGAATTAGCATATGAAATACACTACCATTGTGCCTTCCAATGAACAACAGTCACGATAAAATTTAGATTTGTCATTTATTTTTTTGGTAAGTCCTCATTTCTTTATAATATGCGTTTTGAAATATTGGGCGTACGTCCGACAGTGGATTCGTTGAAGTTCCTTTTTATATTTCTCTTCTTTATTCTAAAAAAATATTGAAAGAGTGGGTCTACGCCCAACCGTTTTTGAAGTCGCGTCTTGCAGTTTTTCTTGCAAAATGGTCTCCGTTTTGGTAATGATTGACAGCTGGAGCACGAAGAGCCGAATCGCTTTCGCGGGTATTCGGTTACTTCCGCGGACTATCAGGTGCGTGGTGGATGGTGCGGCGCTACATCAATGCGCATGCGCATCTCACTGTATGGCGCTCTGTGACGATTTATGCGCATGCGTTAAGTTTTGCCACTATATTTGCACTGCACATGACCTAGCGCATGCGCAGCTAGCATGCATGAGCCAAGATGTTTGGGAGTGATCAGTACAAAAGTTTCCCCCTTCGATTATAGGGATTCAGTAAACCTAGAATAAACATTCACTACGCACGCCAACACGTGCACCATAAACGATTCTCCAAAACAATGTCTGAACAATAAACTTCCTGCATGCATTCATCACCGCCCGATCCGAGCTAGCTCCCTGGAAATTCTTTCCTAAATCACTTGTTGACGGTTACCCAGTGTATACGCACCGAGTTCGGGCTTTCGGGAAATTTGTAAACATTTCTCCGAGAGCTCCGAGCACGTGACGCCAAGGCCCGAGTGTTTGTGATAAGCTACGCCCCCAGTTATTGTTTCCGTCTTCGTTCAATGCACATATGTGTGTTGAATAAACATGAGTGCGTGCGCACATTGCACGATTAGCCAATCAGACCGCCCAACAATCAAAATCCATTGTTCTCTATTTCTGTAAAAGCGGAATGGTAGACTTTTTTCCGTGCAGGGGCTCGTATCGTTGGACAGCGACATTCGCAGACAGTTCCTGATCTATAGCCTCATTATTGAGTTGATTCAGTGCAGTATTCAAGAATCAAGAAGACAAGAAGAAAAAAAATTCAACTTACAAGGAAGGCCATGCCCATGTAATGAATATCGCTTCACTGCCTTCAGGCTTCAGCTCACCGTGAAGTCACAGTCCGCGCACGCACTGGTGACAACTGTAAGTTGTTGAAGACCCATGACTGTCTGCATAGACCGACCAGTCCCTTTCACTTCGCGCCAGCGCTGTCTATAGTTAATGTCTGCACAGCGCACACCCACGTAAATGTACAATTAAGATACAACAAGATGCTAAACTTTTCAATACCTCGCCAATTGATATTGTTGCAGCAAACTCTGAAACAAAGACAAAAAATTATGAACATGATAAAAATGGTGATTAAAAACTATTTTTAGCAAGTTTTATTTGTTCGTCCAAGGTTAGTGCACAGACATGCATCATGTGTCAGAAAGTGACAAGCTTAAAGTCACGCTAGCAGCAAAGCTCTGTTGGCACTGTGGCAAAAATTTTGTGTGGAGACTGAATGCATTCCAAACCAGTTTTGCCAGAGGCGGCGAAAAATAGGGAGTCTTTTTTTATTTTTTATTTTCATGATAGTGAAATCAAATTTTTTGAAAACCTTTACTTTCTATACTTGTGATAAAAGGAAGTAAATGCATTTGAGTATTCTATTCTGTCAAAATCAGTTTTAATTGCCTACTATTAATAAATCAAAATTTATGATTATTTAAAAAGCTATGAAACTGAATAATAGATCTAGGTGTAGATAATTTTACGTGTAATTACAAAGAAAATAAGCATAAAGACAACAATTTTGATATTATAACTTAATGAAAATGACTTTATTTGTATAAGAGTTATTACAGGACAATAGTATTATGAAAGATTTTGAAATAATAACACTTCAATTTGGTATCTATTGTGTACCTGAAATTATAACGGACCAGACAACTTTGTTTCCATCTAGACCAAGACAATTTTCCTACTTATTTTCAAATTTTAAAAAGAGAGAAGTCATCTGTAAACCATGATACAGAAAAAATTTGTACTTTGGATTTGTTCACCTACGCAAGAACAATCTTACCAAATACATTTTCATTGACATCGTGCTATTAAAAAAAACACAATCCAATGCATACTATGTATTGGCTACTCAGTGAGATCGCTATTGAGAGAGACAAAGAAATTTTCGTCAAAATTCGTCAGAAAAGTTGGAGAATACAAAATCGCAATGTTCATAAACATTCATGACTTGGTGATATACCTCCAGTCGCTAAATTGATTGAGACAATTTCAGAAAATTTTGGTGAATGAAAAATTGCAAATGCAATACCCATAGGCATTCACCACTCCGTGGGGGAAGTTTATCCTTTAGTTTGTTCGCTGTTAATAAAAGCAGAAAAGCGACAAAATTATGGAAATCTGTCAAATAGTGACAAAGCTATAAATTAATTTAAAGTTTGTGCCTTTTTTTTGGGGGGGGGGGGACATTTTGTGACATTTTTTTCACTGGTACATGTTTGATGCTTTTATTGCAACCAATTTATAGCCACTTCAAGGTGGACTTGCCAGGACAAAGAAATGATTTATTTATTTTGTATTTTTTTTCTTCATTTGCATGCATGTCCTAATGTTTAAAATGTAAATAAGTTTAATATTACGGCCATGATATTTTCTTCTAGTTGTTTCAAGGTTTTGTTACTCAAGATACATGTAGTATTTAAAATTCCCAACATATTGTTTGCTTATATTTATTTATTTTTAAAAATTTTTCCCCTTTATTGGGAAGGGGGGGGGGGGGGTTGGTGGAGGATAGAAATTATATTTCTTTCTTCGTTTAAATTTTTTTTTTATTCATACCAGTGACACATGTTTAATACTTCGGTCAAATAATAAGGCTTAAGTCGGATCAAAAGGTATATGTAACAGATCAAAATGTTAATAAACTTTTTTTTAATTCTACCTTGTAAACCAGAACCAATTTTATAAATGAATCTTCTTAAAGCCTTAAATTGCATGGTGAGTTTTGCATGATCTTTGGCGCGGTGTTTCCCTTGCTTCTTTTTAACCAACACATATTTTTCCTTCTCTGTTCTTTGTTTCTTTTATCCAGGGAGTAATAAAGGATTGAAATGTTCATGTAACCAAGATAATTGTTTAAGGACAAACAACTCCTGCATCATAGAGACGGATGATGGCATATGTACTTTCAGATTGACACGGGGAGAGAATCAAGAAGAGAAGCGATATTTAATGTGTGAGAACGAGCCCCATGGTGTTCAAGACAGGAAATTCTCATGCGAGAATCCTCCACCTTCGTCCCAGTATGTGTCTGTGTGCTGCACAGAGTCTGATTACTGCAATGGAGTCAAGTGGAAAGATCTACATCTCAGTCCATTGGAACCTTCGGATCCGCCACCAGGTAAATAAACATTTTCATTTTCATGACTCTTATTAATTTTAAACACAATGCCAATGAGTTTAGAGTTTTACGGCAATAAACAATAGGATCGAACAATAGCACCATACGAGAAAAAACTCCCAGCACAAAAAAAAAATTCCAAACGTGTACAACTTCCGTACGGCTGGAAGTTTCTAGTGCACTTGAACGCACAAGATAAAACCGGAAATCCATTGAAGTAATGATGCAACAATCTTTTTGTTTGTAGCCGCTTTATCCATTCACTACCAGTGTTATTGTATGGGTTCAAAGGCGCTTGTCATGCATTTCAAATATCACGTCCTATTCATTAACGATTCAGTGGCCTGGGATGGGAACAATGAACAAGCTTGGAAATTTTCAGCTGATAAGGACAATGGTTTTATTCCCTCTGAATAAATTACTTACCTTAAAGGCACATAATGATTCCTGCCCTACGGGTGGTATCTCACTTCGCAGGGACACATTCGGGAGTATTTTTGAGGGTATTTGGCTCAAAACATTTCAGAATGAGCAGAATCCCTCCATGAATGTTTTAGAATCCCTCCCGATTTTTCGCTCATTCGAGGAGGGAGAACAACTTGCTCCCGAATCCACCTGAATACGTGTATTCGTATAACCCAGGCTTAATTGACTAATATGATCCGGATCGTTACACGTCACCCCCAATAATGATATGACCAGGCATTTTTTAAATCGTTTGTTTTGTTTTGTTGTTTTTTTCTGGGGGGGGGGGGTCATTTTATTTGTTTGTTTTGTTTTGTTGTTTTTGTTTTTTGTTAGGTGGTATGTTATATACATACCACCTCTTGTTATTGTCCGAATCTTCTTTTTTTCTTTTTTTTTTTCCTTTTTTTTTTTCCTTTTTTTTTTCCTTTTTTTTTTCTGTACAAATCTTGTAGACACGATAACTCAAAAAATAATGTATTAAAGTATTTCAAATTTTCAGCAATGATAGATCATTATAAAATCTGAGCACTGAAATCTTTTCAAGCTCATTAGCATTATATGACGTCATCTTGCGCGCACGTACGTGCGCGCATGAAGCATTTTAAGCATTTTATTTGTTTGTTTTGTTTTGTTGTTTTTGTTTTTTGTTAGGTGGTATGTTATATACATACCACCTCTTGTTATTGTCCGAATCTTCTTTTTTTTCTTTTTTTTCCTTTTTTTTTTTCCTTTTTTTTTTCTGTACAAATCTTGTAGACACGATAACTCAAAAAATAATGCATTAAAGTATTTCAAATTTTCAGCAATGATAGATCATTATAAATCTTGAGCACTGAAATCTTTTCAAGCTCATTAGCATTATATGAACGTCATCTTGATGCCATTTTGTAAAATCACATATCAACCATAACTTTATAACTAATCATCATTGATTAATCATATTAAGTACACATAAACTTCAAATTGAAGCGCATCTTTTAAATCATAATGCGCGCACGTACGTGCGCGCATGAAGCATTTTAAGCATTTCAAGAAAAATGCGCGCGCACAATTTTGAGCTCGGGGAAGAATGCAGCTCCAGATACGCGATTTTTGGCTCTTAAAGTAATCTTGATAATATTCACAACAATTTGACACCATAATCACTATGTTTAGACTATAAACCAAATGATCGTCTGTTCAAGTTGGAACTACGCGCACACGAATTTTGTCAATTTTGCCAAAATATGCCATTTTTGGCCAAAAACATGCCACAAAATCCTGAATAATTCTTCAGGATGAATGGGCAACCCCCAATTATCTTTTCAGAGTTGGATACACCATCAATTGCAAATACCTTTTTTTTTTTTTTTTTTTTTTTTATGCCATTTTTGGCCAAAACATGCCTACACAAAATCCTGAAATAATTCTTCAGGATGAATGGGCAACCCCAATTATCTTTTCAGAGTTGGATACACCATCAATTGCAAATACCTTTTTTTTTTTTTAAGTGCCGACCTAATCGTTGGCGTCAAAAATTGTCGCCAAATGAGTCGTGACTGGTCTCAAATGAAATAACATTACGTTCCAGACAAAAAATAATTCAACAGACTATATGTTAAAAGCTTTTAACAGGTTGAAAAATCCGGTGCGGCAAAATCTAAAAATGCTCAAAATCACCCCAAAATCATATAATGTATGTTTCAGGCCATTTCAAGCATTTTGAAAAATTTCCGCGCTTAAACGCCTGCGCGCGTTTTTCACGCATTTTGTAAATCGCGTAAAACTCCGGGTTTTATTCTTGATTGGCAATTTAGACACTTCTCTTAGGAGTTTCTATTTTATTTAACATCGTTTCCAGCCGACCATACGACGCACGCGCTCATAAAATTTCAAAATCCGCGTGTGCATCAATGGGGCAAATAACGTAAAAACATAACAAAACATACGTCTTTAGAATCCTCCAAAGCTCGTCGGAAAGGTCGAAACCCTATTTATTTTTTCACATGTTCTGAAAGTTTATGACATAGTAAATATAATCCACTTATAAAATGTGGGGTCTAAGGAATAAAACATTGGCATATTCTCATGCAAACCGAAAATTTCATTTTTTTTTTTCCAATCCAAATTTAGTCATTATCAGGATAAATATTGGTTGATTTTCTCCCAAATGCTTTTCATGTTAAGGCTGAGACAGTTCCCAAAAATTTGAATTGTAAAATGTAATTAAATGTAAAATTCATCACATTACACAATTCATTTACTTCTTTTTCAAAAATTCAATTTCATTCTCTCTCCATTTCATTTTTGTTCTCTCTCTCCTGTACACTATTGCTGCATACTTTTTTGCATTACACATACATATTAGTACATACCACCGATAATTGTACGCATTACAATTATAAAGCTCTAGTTAGGTGGTCTGTCCTTGACAGATCCCCTCTTAATTTCGTCAGAATTTTCTTTTTATTATTTCTTTATTTTTATAGCCAATATTTTGTGTCCACTCTATCTCTTAATCTATCAGATTGATTTCCTTCAATTTCATGTCATCAATGGATGTCACTATGAAGATGTGCAGCAAAGTTTTTGAAGGTCATCAAGTCATGATGACGTCATCCAGGTGCCATTTTGTAAAATTCTATCATTGATCATATTATCAATACTAATCGTTCAAAATCAGTCATATTCACAGAACATCAATTTCATGTCAAAGGTCATCAGACCATGTCATCAAAGGTCACGACGCACGTGTACGCGTGCGTCAAAATTGAAAAATGCTCAAAATCAGTTTTAGCGCGTGCGTTTTCGCGTGTAATGCCCCTACACAACACAGAATCGCCGTTTCTTTAATGTATATGCATTGATAATATAATTCTGAGTAATTTGATACCTTGATCAGCTTTCTACAATTACAAATAAAGAAATGAGCCTCCATCAAAGTTTGCAGCATGCTCGAGCGCGTACTCTCATTGTAGGCCAAATATGGGCAAAAACATGCCTATTGAAATTTCGCTGTAGGTCTTCAGAACGAACGGAGACCCCCATTTTTTTTTCCATATCTGGACAGAATATGAATCATAGATGTCATTTCATGTCTCATTTAATCCTCAATCATATCATGACGTCATCAAAATGGCGTCGAAACTCAAAATTTCAATTTTGCTTTTATGACATCATAAAAATTATGCAAATTTGATTGTAACTCTGTAAATATTGGTCGATTTTTGCCCAAATTTCAATATGTTGTAGCTGAGGATATATTCTTTCTGTGTTATGACCTTTATTTTTTGTTTAAAGAAACGCATCATTGTTAAACATTACAATTTATAAAGGTATGTCTTTTTTGCTCATTTTACGTGTAATCTCTATTAGGGAGGAGTTTTTGTTGAAACATAAAACTGCATGCCGACCTGTAATGAGCATTCCCTCCGTCATTTCTGCTTTATTTACTTCAAAAGAATGATATATTTGCCTACTTTGCTATTCGTCCTCGAATCGCCCAACCAACCGATACTTTAACCCCGAAAATT
>CALNVZ010002974.1:19519408-19536907 GCA_940671915.1 Paracentrotus lividus | reverse complement strand
GGAGTAGTTCAGATCCGCTTCGAACTATCATCCCTTTTAGTATGGGAGGGAAGCGCCTGAGGTGACCTCCCACCTACGTTTGGAAAAATTGAGGTCCGATGGAAGGACTCTTTCTTTTCGATCTCAGACGATTATTATCGTCTCGGCAATCAGAGTCGGTCTCAATTTAGACTTTGAGGAACCTCGATCCGGGGATGTCTTCAGGAGTCATCCACCCAAACCACTTGACGTGTCCCTTGTCCGGGAGTACAGCTCAAAGGAAGAAATCGAGAAAGTCCATCAACGTCTCACAGACACAAAATCTCCCAAATTAACTACCAACTATGTGTATTACAAAATTTAAGCAATCCCTTCTTCCTTCGCCATAAAAAACGCCCGGACACATCGACTAAACGTTCGTGTCTCTAGGATTGGGGAAAGGAAGGACCAGCAGCGATTTAAAGTTTTTTAAACTGAAACAATACCAAACCAAATCGTTTTTTGATTGAGTTATGGAGTTGATTTCCAGTCATTAGAACGTTTTATTCATAGGGCTCAACGCGGACACTGCGAATCAATCTGACGAAGGGACCCATTTGGAGGATAGTAGACTTCCCGATCTACCTTAAAGACTCTGGATAAGCGTGTTCGGCAGCGCAGGTTTTAAGCGTCGTTCCTTCCCACGTTAGGATTTCATGGTTGAATACACTCGAAGTTATTGTAAACCTACCGTCTCCCCCCCACACACGATTACATGGACAGAACATATAATTAAACGGAAATCTCAGCAACCAACATACCAAAAAAGACACAATCATTTTTTCGGACACTTAGAATCTTCCAGTGCAGAATTTATCGTCATCGCCTCGTTAGATCCTTTTCAAAAACTGAACGAGAAATATTAAATTTACACCAATCAATAAAATTTCTTTTATGGGGACGGCCATAATACACGGATTCCTCTCCAGAAAATCCTAGGGAAACAAGGAAACCAATTAAAGACAAATAATTTGAGATATGTAAGGAGCATAGCCCTCCGTTCTTGACAATTATTAATCCAAGTCAGCAAATAAAGTTCAACCAAAATATATATAAGAGAATGGAGGGAGAGTCCAATATTCAAATTGTAGCCTCAAACTCATTAAGAACTTCGGTGATCCAGAGGAATAACATCCTGAGATAAATTGTCTACAACAACAGGTTTGGGACGACGCCCTTCGGGAAGCGCTGAGGAAGTTTTCTTCCCTCACTACCTCATAAAACAGAACCATTTACAGATAGCCGATCAGTTTGGTTTGAAGACATTGAAGGGATGATGTTATTTGTTCGCAAGAGGGATAATTTTTATCTTCCTGCTGGTAAGCAGAGAGTACCATTTCAACTCGGTTATGAAATGGACAAACAAAACTTCACGAGAATTATCGGTCCAGAATCGCTTACGAGCACATTATCAGATTTTGGAAAAATTCTTTGTTTAAAATTTTCCCCTTTCTTACCGGCAACCCCAATAAACAACGACGCTAGGTGACTACAACCACTCCTTCCAGAGTGGTTCGTGTTTTTCCTCCCATAGAATTTCTTCAGGGACGAGATCTGAGTCGCAAGTCGAAACCTCTCATTTTGAACTTCTCGCTCAGTTTGGCTTCTTCACCGTATAACCAAAGGATCTTTGCCGTCTTTCTTTGATGGTAAATAAGAGAAATTTAGATAAAGGAAGATGTAATGGGTTAAAACCACCTCAGCCTCTCCCGCCTGGTAATTCAATTTCCGGCCAACCCCCTAGACAACAACCAGGAGAAGATACCACTTGGATTCACCATATAACTTAAACCACGGAGATCCAGACCCTATTTCTCCACATCTGTTTAAACACATAACCGGACAGAATTAAGAGGGCAGGAACGTCGACGGGGCCTCATATAAAATCATACCTAAAAAACCCCGACTCCTCTCATGCCACAAACCCAGCAATGCTAGGTCTTTCGGGTCCCTACGCATCCAAAGTACATATTACTAAACTTACAAAACAAGTCCTTTAGAGTTTGCCAGGGAACCATAACAAACAACTACCTCAAACAAACCGTGGAATAGAATGTAAGTTCTTAGGAATAATACAGCATCGCAGAGCTTAGCCAGACTATAACCTCCCTCGAACACACCTGAATACCAATTTCTATTACACTTTTTATATTCTTAACAGACCCGCCACGTTCTATTAGAAAGTCAGATATTCACGGAACACCTTACAAGGATATTGCGCCATTAGTGATCTTCGACCACTCAATCGCAAAACTAATATAAGAGGAGTGCTAGTGTACCAGAAACCACTTACCGCTAAAAAAAATACCTCTTTCTCCACCGAAAACACCGCTAAATATCTTACCCTATCTAAAAACAATCCAACACTATCTGATGGTTCAGAGAGAAATTTCTCCCACAAAACGTCCATAAACCAAAGTTTTTCATTGCCATCTTCTCTCACCCTCCCGAAACGTGGGGTAATTCTCTGCTTACCCCGAGGTGATTTGATAGATAATTCAGAACTTCCACAAAGCTTTTCAAAAGCCTACTCTGCCACACGCTATTTCAAATTACATCATTAACCAACAAAAAAAGCTGGATGTCAATTTCAGCGGGTTCTTTTACTGTCACCCAGTTTTTTAAGTTCTAAGATCTAATTAGCACCAGATAAATGAAGTCACAGCCCATACTCCTACACTGAACACCTCAAGGGTCCAATTAATATTGCGTTGAGCCAATCGCATCCTACAGCCCCCCCCCGCAGGACAATAGAGTACTAGCATTTACCAGACTACCTTCCACACATCACCAAAAAAACCATAAAACCAGAGAATACCTTCACAGGTTTTGTCCTCGCGATCGTCTCTACAACAAGAATCTTCCTGTTTTGTTAAATGATCGCCGCAAAAAGATCCAGTAAAAACCCCAAACCGCTAGTTTCAATCTCGGCTGAGCAACATCAAAAAACCCCACCCACCCCCTCCCCTATTTTCCTATCTTGAACGAGTCACTATAGGTTAGAGAATATTAAACGAAAGTATATTAAATTACAATATCTTTTCTCCCTTTCGTTCCATTCCATTGCTTAGAAACCCGAAAAAATACAAGAAAACATGAATTTATTTTCGCACGAGATCTGTTATAAAAGAATTTTCTCCGCCTTAGTCTCTTTTTAGTTCAAATTTTCAATTCCATATATTCCGTCTCGCAGCCCGCCCCACTTTTCTGCGCCAGACATGTGGGCGGCGTCTCCCGGGTTAGCATTCCCTTTGATTCTGATAAATGTTCCCAATTTTGGTTATTATCCTTGGAATCTTTCCGGAAACAGTACGGATCCAGGGAAGTACTTCTCGGAGGATGGATAGTAGTAAACTGGCGGACGACCCGAGGACAAAGGTTACCTCAGCCGCCTCACTCCTTCCCTGTTTATTCCTTACGGAACCCCCGCACTTCCTCCTCCCTTCTACGATCCGCGAGCGCTCGTACCAGCACTTTCGGCCGGACATGTTTTTAGGGGAACTTTTCCTCGCTCGCGCACAACGTTCTGTATTCGCTTACTCCGTTCAACTACATCTCGCCGGGTGACCTCCACCTGTTTACCTCGCGATGGAGCAGGTCTTCATATTTTTTCCTAACTCTTTGTTCTATCCATACCCCCGCGGCTACTTCATATCCGCGCTCGGTTCATTTCCACTTTATTTAATCTAAACTGGCCCACGTTATAGTGTTTGTCCTCCCCCCAGTACCAATCGGTCCCTGTCGGTCCTATAGCAAAGTAAGGCATATAATCATTCTTTTGAAGTAAATCAATAAAAAATTATCAGCTAATTTTATTATTTAACATAAAGAATTATATATTTGCCTACATCCCTTCTCCCTCCGTCCCGCCGTCATCTCATTGCGACTCCTTAACCATCAGTTTTAGGGTGGTATGCAGACAAGAGAAGTTTTTGTTGGGAGTGTTTTGGCTGAGTGCCACTCAAATCGTTGAGAGGGCGCCCTTCTCCGACAGGGGAAGGGAAAATAGGAGACAATAGACGGCGAAAAATTTTTACAGCGGGGGTTAAGTAAATCGGTTGGCTTGGGCGATTCGAGGACGAATAGCAAAGTAGGCAAATATATAATTCTTTATTGTAAATAATAAAATTAGTGATAATTTTTATGATTTTCTCTGAAATTTTGATAGGATGTAGGCAAGGAATTTCTCTTGAACATATCTTAGGTTTTTTTTAAATCAGAATTCAGAATCATGACTTATTTAACTTGCCGTATTGATTTTATTTTTGCCGTTTCGAACTTTTCGTTCTACGTGTAATCCATATAGGGAAATTTTAGCTCAATCAGTATAAAGGCATTTGACTTGTAATCAAGAGACCGTCGGTTCGAGTCCCTCGTGTCCACATATTTTTTTTTTTTTTAATGTTAATGTCTTCCTCGGTCACTACAACACACATACAATAGCCAATAATGTATATTTTGCTTTTTTTGGAGTATTTGGAGTATTTTTATATTAATTGAAATGTAATTTTAAGTGGCCTATATACACAACCCGATATAACTACAGTTGCTTTGTACTGTGCGCATATCAGTTATCACGTCTGTGCATTTCCTCTTTGTTTCATCTTTTCTATACCATCTCGTATGTATTTCTTTGTTTTATCTTTCTTCCATCTTTCTTCTTTCATTTCTTATGTATTTCTGGGACAGACCACCTAATTCGTCCCGATGACGAATTCAATTTCTACTTTTGTTTTGTTTTTGTGTTTTCTAATTGGAACTTGCTCTGATCAGAAAAGCATTGTCATAATTTTAAGTGGTTGACCTGCTGCTGCAGTTTACTTTTTTTTCTAACAATATAAAACATAAAAGATAGATATATATTAAATATATAATGTATTATAAATTATCAGTTCATAGTTTTATTCTTTTGAAGTAATCTCCTAAATAGCTCCACGGATTTTTTATTTCACAAATGTGAAGTGTCCATATTTAGCCAAAAGCATTGAAATGTTGAATTTGATTCCGACATCACGCTACATGCATGTGTAAAATTTTATCACGTTAGGTGCATGCGCATCAATCTTTTTCTTATTACTTTTTTTTTCTATTTTTTTTTCTGTCTCTGAGACGTCTGCGCGACTAAAAACATTCAAAATCATTTCAAACCAGTCTCAAAATAGTCTCAAACTAGTTCCAATTCCATTTTTTCCCATGTAATGACAAGTGACTTGCCACCATTAGTTTATTGTTGGTTTTCGCATCAAATGTCCTTTCTTCAATGTGTCAGGTCAAACTAACACTTCAATCGTGTCGGAAAATGTCATTTTTGATGATTAATATGCTATTGATCAATCGTTGTTGACAGTTCAATAATGCACCTCATTTTTAAGGAAAGTTTTAACAACATTTAACTTCAAGTTAACGAGAAAATAGATAAATTAGCTTCCTCCGACATAAAACTCGCAAAGCCATATCAAATTCTAAACCACCTATACCCCTAGTTTAGAATTCTTTACAAATGTTTGTACAGATTTGATCTTGAATGACGTCAATCGAGTTTACTTTCTAACGATATGACGCACGCTTCACTGACGCTTCATAGAGAAGCGTGCAAACCAGCGTTGCATTCTCGTTTCAAAATCCGTACTATTTTGGTGCAACAGCACAACTCTAAACTCCGTAGCAGAATATGGGCCTTCGGGTTTTCATTACATGTATTTTGTAACCTGCTGATACTGATGTGTAGCAAGTTTAAAGTAAGCAAAATTGTTTTTAACACAAAAATTGTCCTCCATGATTTTGACAGTCATGTATGAGGATCGAGAAAGTTGACTGCTAGATAAATGTTCGTACATGCAAGGGAAATATATGCTGGTTATATACGTCAGGTTATTACCAGTCTACAACCTCAAGAATTAGCACTCCATGTGAATCCGACTTGGGAGTTAGCCACCAGGGTTTCAATTCTTGAGGTTACAAAACCAAGTGAATTCAAACCACAGTAGTATTTCATGTTGTTATGTGAGGTAGGCATTACATGTAATATTAGGAGCAAATGTAGACATGAGCAAGATGCATTAAATATATTAATGGTCCTTTTCTAGGCACTCCAGAAAAACTCATGTTTTTACATAGATCTACAGGCATGCTTTACAATCCCCCCTTTTTTTTGTTGAGATTGTTGTAGTCATGAATTAGAAGTGTCTGTTCTAATCTTGTATTTAACACCTCTTAAAAAGGGTTAAAGGTGTACGTTCCCCATAGTGTAGAGGGAGTTCAAAATATGTACGCGGTAGCGAACTTTGCAAGCTGCCCATTCATACCAACGATGTGCGACTCTTACGCAGTGGTCCAAAAACCAAAAGCTAGAACGCCCGAACGATTGCCGAAGACATGAGCCAATTTAATATCGGCAATGATTCGACCGCTCGGATGTCCCCGCGTGTTGTGCAAGCGAGAAGTATTATGCACGTGATAATCTCGAGATCCGAACACTGTGTATATACATTCACTGATAGTGCACTGATACAATGCTTTATCCACACACGCTGTACGCCTCGCACTCACAGCGCGATCGCGATTGGGTGGCGTGTGTTTGCACTAATTTTGATTGACAACCGGCCGTATGCAAATTAAGTCATGCTCTCGATCGTGAACAATATGGCGGCGACCACACATATCGTATCTTGAGTTCTCGTTTTAGCTTAGCGATGCTCGTGCAGGACCGCCTTTAAATCTATTTCATAATGTTGAATAACTGAGATTAATATTCTGTACAAGAGTAATGCATTAGGTTTAAAAAAAAAAAAAAATCTTTCTTTTTTTTTTTATTTAATTTTTATTTTTTGCAGAGTTTGTGTTCATTCACTACTCGAAGCAAATTTGGAGAGGATTTAAATTTTTTGCAGAGTTTGTATTCATACGCTGCTAAAAGCAAATTTGGAAAGGATTTTTACTATTTTTTGTGCATGGTTGGTTTGATGTCTCAATATATCTCAAATGGTGGCAGGAAGTGAATAAGCTTGATAATTGATCAATCATGAGGTACAGTTATTTTAACGAGAAGCCTAACAGAGTACACCGGGGCCCCTTCTTTTAGTTACGTGTAGTGCATCTTGACAGGTGCTCCTATGCAGTTAAAGGGGATCAATAAATATGAAAATAATTTCTTTCTTAGAGTATTTGGGGTTTCATGCTATTGTCCACATAATATCACTTCTGTGGTGTGAAGTGTTACATTGTAATTTTTTCAAATTTATACAGAAATCACACTCTAAATAATGAGGAAAGTTTTTGAAAGTACATGTATTCCGTGCAGGCTGTGCATGTAATATGATAAAATTTTCACTTTAAATATTCTCTACAGTTATAAGATAATCCTCATGAAGTCTTGGGAGATGATTTTATCTAGATGCATTAGCATGTTGCCCTACCGTATTGACACAATGACTTTTCTCACACACTCCCCACATGAAATAACACATTTAAAATCATCTGCATATTTCTTAAGCCGGGTCAAACATCCTTTTTTTGCTCGTCCTGAATAGGTGATTTTAGTTCAGGAGCCGTTTCAGTTGCAACAATTCATGATCCTATCATGTGATATTCAATTAATATTCAGGCAGTTTATATTGTCCTACGACTATATTAGATAACATTTGTTCTACATGTACTTCATAATGCTTTGAATAAAAATATTGTGTTTTAGATAATTCCTCACATTTGTGACTTAATTTCTTAGTTACATGTACTTGTGCAAACACGATCACATGGCACTTCCAGCAAAGTAACACATGTGTGACTGTTAAAGGCAAAACAATGAATAATTTATGACTTTTGATTTTTTTGGTGCCCTTTAAAAAAATCGCTCTATACCAGGATATTTGACCAACTTGCACATGTACTGGTATACAGTATAGTACATTTAAAATTCTCAATAGGCGCTGCTGCACTAGCTTGAGCTAAAAAATAGCGCGCTAATTGGTAGATCGGGAAAATATTCGAAAAAAAGAAACCTATCCGGCATTAGCTCAAGCTATTTCAAAATTTCGCATTAACGATCTGACCTGACCTTGAACAAAACAAGCCCGATGTGTATTGCGCAACTGGTAACTACCGCTAGCGTATACACGCACAGGTGCACAATTTCATATTTATCTCGAGCTAATGCAGGACCGCGCAAAATAGCGCGCTATTTCGTACCGAAACCGCAAACCAGCTTGAGTTTAAAAAAAAAAACCTAGGATGACTCGGGCTGGGATTTCAGCCAAATTAGCGAGCTGTTTGACCGCAAAGCCAGCTCACCTTTGATCGGGCTAGTTCATCAGATCACAAATAGCGCGCTATTTAAAATAGCTCGAGCTACATGTAGTGCAGCAGCGCCTAATGCTTAGAAAGTCACAAATTCCTAGGCAATTTTTTTATGAATTGAAATAATGCACATTACAGCATTTTTGAAAATATGCCAGCACTATTCTGACTTGTACTGCCACAAGACCTTCGGGAGGGTAATGAGTTTCTCTGAAAAAGAGCTTTGCATTGTGTCGAGGGTTCGTCTTACGAGCAATGGCCAAATTAAACACAATACACTCCCAAGCTATTTATTGGGGTGCAGAGCTGAGCCTGCTGGCATTGTATGCTCCCCTCATAAAACCATAGCACCAGCAGCAGTGTACAATTCATCAGGAACTCTGCACATTCATGCAGTGCCAAATTACACACATCAGTTGCAGCCAAAGGTCCTATTGCATTCAAATGGTTTGCATGTGAAATTGTGCGGTTGCGACCACATTGCACATTAGTAATTCAGCTCTCCACGACATTTATTCTGTTGAGTTGTTCTATACTCTAGTCTTTGTACATATAATAAAGAACTACATGTAGTCCCACATCAAGGTTGATATAAAATTTCATCTCAAATGGTCATATACCACAGTGGGTTTGATTTCTAGGTTTCCTTGTTCTCTTACTATTTCCCTACAATGTTTGAAATGGTGACTAAATTCGTCAAATTAAAAAAACAAAACAAATACACCCCTATATGGATTTTGAGTAATGAATGTTAGCATGTAGCATGTAGGGCATTCATGACTTGTAGGCTACACATGCCACCATGCTTATGTATGTACTCAGCATATGAATGTATGTTTCTGTCCATCCAGGCAAATGTATATTTACATGTACTGTACATGTACAACACTATGTGTTCGTGTTTGGGCAATGAATGACAAGAAATACACAACATATACATTGCTTGAACATTTTCTTTCTCTTTTTTTATTCATTTTTTGAAATCTAAATTTGGTCAATCTACATTTTGTACTTACACTGCCTGAGGAAATGTTAATATTAGTGTTGTACTTTGTCATTGGGAGCAGTGTTGTTGTTTGTCAGTACAACTATCCCATGGACAATTAACCCCATAATGTTATAGGTATATACATGTACATGTACATGTACCTTACATGTAGTTTAGGGAAGAGAGTAGACCCTACATGTACATGATGTAAGTTGTCCTCACACAATTGTTTACTTAGTATTTGACATTAACAATTTTAAAAGAAAAGTATGTAGGCCTATATTGTTTAAAAAAAAAAAGTAATTTGTAAATATACATGCACATACAACACTGTACACTTTACGGGAATGTATACTATGTACATGTACAATGTATGCCGAGAGAGAGAAGGAGTGAGAATATTGAAAGGGGTACGGGTGTGGATGGGCTTGCAATAGAGAAAGTGCATTCAATCCAGTGCCGCTCTATGTACTGCTCAACAACATGAATGTGTTGATGAATGGTGCATTCATGCTGGTGTGGGTACATGTATGCAAACACAACATTGAATTGAATGTGTGTGCATGTGTATGTGTGCACACTCGCGCATGTGCAGTGCAATATGGTGGATTACATATATGTTGGGGGCATAAATGTAAACAATGTTGTGGCTAGAATACAAACATACATGTATAAAAATGAAGATGCAACATTTTTTACCACTGCTTTTACTCTCTTCAGTCTTTAGGTACATGGAGGACTTTTTCCTTACAAGATGCAGATACATAATCTTCTGTACAAACATGTAGGATACTAGAGAATCCCAAATTACTGGTATTATTCTTTGTCATGAAAAAAATAGGGCCTATATTGTACAACTATCTGCACCCGGCGCTATGCGCCGGGGCAGCTAGCAGGTCCACCCCCTACAGTTTGAAAAAAAGTGTCTCTTTCATTCCCTCGACCCTTCTTTTTAAAGCCTTTCGCGAAATTGATAAATGCTTCGACGACAATTCGGCTCTTGCGAAAAATATAAAACCTGCTCCGCCCCCATATGGGTCTGATGCAGAGCTGCCAACCGTCCCGAAAAATTCGTATTTGTCCCGAAAATAAGAAGGGAATACGAAAATACGAAAAGGTATTGAAAAATTACGAATTTTTGTCTTTTATAATGCAATATGATTACATGGTCTTTGCATGCAAGTGGCACCTTTAATTATACTACAATAGCATTGTATGCAATACGATCATTGAGTGCATGATCTTTGCATACAAGCGGCGCACTACCGCTAGCGGGGGGTCGAATGCGCGCGCACACCCATGCTTGCATTGCTGGATGGAGAAGCGAAACCATTGACTCCCCGCTCGGCTACTCGCCCTAGCTTTCGGCGGTGGTAGTGCTGCGCTGGCCGGGTGCATGCAGGCGGCTGCGCGCGCGCCTGAATACGATGTGTGCGTGCGACAACAAACTACCCTGGATTTTTTTAGCTGGATTAAACTTGGATTATACCTGGATCTAGAAATCTATCGCATGGCAACTTTAGCTTCCAAAAAAAGAAAGAAGAAATAGACTCTAGACTTAATGGCCTTGTATCATACCATCTTCGAAAGGTGAAAACATCATGACATGCTCATCATTGCAAGGTTTGTTCGTCCGATTTTTCAAAGGTTTACCGCGTAAGAAAATAAGGATATTTCTTTCGTCCGAACATGATGGTGGTTCATACGATAGCCTATCCAAAAACGCATAAAATAAGCCAAATATTGAGCTGCCGGAGATGTTAGCAACAAAGCAAAATATGCGTGCCGATTTTTTTGCAATTTTTTGAGGAAATTCTTACCGCGTAAGAAATTACGATTTTTCTCTCAAAATTACGAATTTTGAGCTCCAAGATTCCTAATTTCTACTTCTGAAGGTTGGCAGCTCTGCTGATGAAGTTTCTTCTGCTTCTTAGTTCTCCTTCTTCGTTCTTTCTTTCTTTTACATTTTTTTAGGGGGGTGGAGGGGGGGGGGTGCTGGGGTTGTAGGCCTACCCATTACCCTCCCCCCTCCCCCGCATAGATCTGCTCCGATTTTATTTGGCTATTGTAAGATTTTTATTCATTTTATATATTGTGGGGAAAGGTGATCATCTTCATCGTGTCACTTTTTTTATTTATTTTTTTAAATAAAAAGCACTGAAAAGGGGACCTCTTTTTGAAAAAAACTTTTATCTAAAAATGAAAACGGGGCTAATTATTATTATCTTTATTATTTTTATTGTTGTTATTATTTTTAAAATTTTGATTTACTTCAATAGAAATATACATTTGCCTACCATTGCTATTTGACCTCAAATCGCCATAAATCGAAAATTGCACCGAAATTTTTGCCCTATCATATTGCCTATTTACCCCCCACCCCCCATGAATGGCGCCCTCCATTGGCGAGGATGCGGCCGCACGCGATCTTATACTCATCCTCTAATCTCTTCGCCTCCGTCCAGATAAGTCGTACATTTTTGCCTGCGCCAAAAATAGCGTGTTTTTCTCCCTTTTGGGACTACTTTGCGGTTTTTTGCGAGGTTTAACTTCCAAGGCCCCGCTTTGGCCCACGGGTCGGATCGGTCGCCCATCACAGAGTCGTCGCATTTACAACTATTGCTCAACCCCCCCCTGGAAACTTTTAGGTTACGCCAAGGGTATGCGAAAAAAATTAACTTACACTATTGCTCCACCCCCCCGGAAAATTTTTAGGTTACGCCAACGTTACGCAAAAAAATTAACGTACACTATTGCTCCACCCCCCCCCCCCCCCGGAAAACTTTTAGGTTACGTAAAGGGTACGCGAAAAAAATTTACGTACACTAATTGCTCAACCCCCCCTGAAAAACTTTAAGTTACCCCAAGGGTACGCGAAAATATTCTAAAATTCTAGAATTCTAAAGTATTGAAAGTGAGCCCCCACCCAAAAAAGAAAGGGCCGCATTTCTTTATCATAGGCCTCCTGAGTGGCTGCAAGGATTTTTCAGATTTCGGCAGGCTGTAAAATGACCAAGCCTTTGCGAAATTTGCGCCTCCTCCTCCCCCCCCCCCAAAAAAAAGCCCCTAAACATAAAAATTAAATTCTAATTTTATTATTTACGATATGGAAATATAACATTTGCCTACCATTGCTATTTGACCTCAAATCGCCATAAATCGAAAATTGCACCGAAATTTTGCCCTATCATATTGCCTATTTACCCCCCACCCCCATGAATGGCGCCCTCCATTGGCGAGGATGCGGCCGCGCGCGATCTTATACTCATCCTCTAACTCTCTCGCCCCAGAAACTTCCGTATGTTGCAAAGGATAGGGGGACGGAGGGAGGGAATGTAGGCAAATGTATATTCCATATCTAAATAATAATAAAATTAGAATTTAATTTTTATGATTTACTTCAATAGAAATATACATTTGCCTACCATTGCTACGACCAGCACCGACAAAAGTCGGGAGGGCAACCATGACGGTTATGAAACTATGGAGGATGCCGCCGCTTTGAGAGGTGCGGTGGAGAAAACACCCTCACTAGCGGCGACATCTCTCAGGTAAAAGGAGGTAAAGAATTTGCAGAACGCCAAAAGGCCGCTTTGCAGATGTTTCCACTCCGACCCCTGTAAATAGGGCCCAAGAGGAGCTAATGCTCCTGGTCTGATGGGCCTTGGGAGTAGTTCCTTCTTCAAGAGCCTTCATTCCCGCAGCCTTGATAGCGGATACTATCCAACGGGATAACGTATCTCTAGAAACCCCTTTATGGGGTTCACGGGCAGTAACGAACAACTGTGAAGATTTGCGAAGATTCTCCGTTCTCTTGATATACCATTTGAGGGCCCTAACGGGGCACCAAACCTTGTCCTCTCTGATAGACGAGAACTCCGTCAGAGGCCGAATGAAGATCTCGATAGAACCCGACGAGGCTGTTGGGTTCTTAGCGATGAATGATGTAACAGGAATCAGGCGAACCCCATATCTCTCCCAACGAATATGACCTGGTGATATTGAGAGAGCATGTAGCGAACTCCTCCTTTGTCCGGAAGAGATCGCTAAGAGAAAGCTTGTCTTGATGGACAGATTCAGCAGAGAAATCGAGTTCAAAGGCTCGAACGGAGGTTTGACAAGCCTCCAAAACCTTGGGAAGACTCCAGGCTGGAGTCAAGGTTTTAGAAATGGGGCGTTTTAAGAAAAAGGCCCTAAGCAACGCCGAGAGTTGGGGGAGGTCGAGACCAATCCCCATTATCAAAGCCAGTATGAATGGCCGCAATAGCCGAACGGTATCCACGAATCGTCGAAATAGACCTACCCTTATCGAACAGAGAAATAAGGAAGTCGGCAATGAGAGGCAAAGGAGCCTCTCTGGGGGACACCCCCAGCGGTTCGCACCAGGCAAAGAAAGCCTCAAGGCGCGAATTGTAAAAATCCTAGTCGACTTCCGTCTACTTTCAACTAGCAGCTCAGCTGCTCTGTCCGAAAAGCCTTCATCCCTAGCCCGCTGGCCGATAGAGGCCAAGCAGTGAGATGAAGGAGCGATGGATCCGCATGAAGAGCTCCCGACAAAGGTTGAGAGACCAAGTCCGGTACGGCCGGAAGGGGCAGCGGTTCCCTACTAACAGGGGCAACAGATCTGGAACCAGGCCCGACCGGGCCAGGGGAGCGATCACGACCACTGTTGCCGATCCTCTCTGATCTTTCTGAGAACCATAGGTATCAGCTTGAATGGTGGAAAGGCGTACGCCTTCCACCCCTTCCATTGAAGAGAGAACGCGTCCAGCACGAAAGCCGAAGTCTCCCTGACTCGGGAGCAAAACCGAGGAAGTCTGTTGTTCAGAGAGGTTGCAAACAGATCTATTTCCAGGCTCCCGAATCTCTGAATTACTAACTCGAAGACATGAGGGGACAACATCCATTCCGATGGCAGCGACCGACCTCGGGATAGAAAATCCGCTATGAGATTGTCCTCCCCGGAATGTGGGAAGCCACCGGATGATCTCCTCCCGATTGCACCATTCCCAAAGGAGGAACGCTACTCTGTTCAACTCCAAAGAGTGTGTCCCTCTTGTTTGTTGATGTAAGCCTTCACAGAGGTGTTGTCCGTGAGAATCAACACTGAACGGCCACCAACAGGTCGCGGAAACGTTGGAGGACAAACAGAACTGACAAAAGTTCCAGAACGTTGATGTGAGGCAGTGGCCTCGGAAGGGCCCAAGATCCGGAAACCATCCGACCTTGACAATGGCCCCCCAACCTTGAAGTGACGCGTCCGTGGTCACTGTAATTGAGGGAAGAGGGTCCTTGAATCTCTTTCCTGAAGAAGAAAGGTACGGTTCGTCCAAGGTGAGAGAAGCTTCTTGATCTCCATCGGCAAAGGAATCCAGACCAGAAGGGAGCTGAGATTCGGCCTGAAAACTTCAGGAGATGCAGCTGGAAAGGTCTCATAAAGAGACGACAATTCGGCAAGATGTCCACCAGACTGGCTAAAAGACCCAGCCATCTCAACCAAACTCTGGCTCGAACCCTCCGCATGCCCAGGAGGGACCCGGCAAGATTGACCAGAGTCTCTACCTCTCGAGACTCGGCCGAGCCAGTTGATTCTTGAGATCCAACTGGGCGCCCAAGTAAATCGGAGTTCGGGAGGGAATGAATTCCGATTTGGACCAGTTGATCATGAATCCCAAACTCTCGGTTGTTTCCACTAACAGCGAAAGATGGTGAGAAAGCAGAACCTCCGAATTGGCGACGAGAAGCCAATCGTCTAAGTAGGCAAAGATCCGAAGGCCCTTGCCCCTGAGGAACGACATCAACGCCGAGACCACCCTGGTGAAAACTCTGGGAGCTGGCGGCAGTCCGAAAGGAGGGCTTTGAAGCGAAAAGTCTCCTTTCCTACAGCAAATCCAAAAGATCCCTCGACGAGGGGTCTATTGGGACGTGGAAATAGGCATCGCTCAGGTCGAGGGACACCTGGCCAAAAATCGTCCTGACCGAGAGCCGAAAGAATAGAGGCTAGATGGTCCTCCTGAGGGGCACTTTGCGGATTGCCTGTTGATCCTCTTCATGTTTAGGATCATCCTGAGCGATCCTGAATCGCTTGTGGATTACAAAAAACGGGGGAGAGACACAGGCGGTCGTGATCTCTCACCCGTTCGACAGCGTCCTTTTTCAGGAGTGAGGTAACTTTCCGAAACGAATATGCTCCTGAAAAGGATCGACTGTGGTGTGATGCGACTTCGGATAACCCCTCTTGGAAGAGGTTCTTCTAGATCTATCCGAAGACCGTTCTTGATCACGGAGAGGACGAAAACTGTCGTCCGTGATTGACTTCCAAGCTGGAGAAACTTCCGAAGTCGACCACCTACCGTAAGGATCTCAAGCGAAACTGGAAGTCATCTGGAATATGCTTCCCGCCCTGCCGAAAGGGCTGACTCTCGCGAAGCCTCGGGAAGAGCCCTACCACTCCCACGTCCTCGACGGGAGTTGGTCTTGAAACGACACCTGTCGATCATAAAAATCATGAGAAGAGTCGGCTACTCTCCGATTCCTGAGGAGGAGCTGCCGGGTCGACCTGGCAGAACGGAAGTCTTCTTGTCCTCTTTCTTCTTGCCCTTCCTGAAAAGAGGAGCTTTGAAGAAGCCAGATTTAGCGGAACTAGAAGATGATGAGTCTGACGAACATCTCTAATTGATGTAGAGAGTTCTTGGCCTTCTACGTGAATCCACTTCTTTCTGTAAGATGTCTGCCAAGTTGTTCCCACAAAGAAAGGGGAAGACACGTCAATCTCCTTGACCATATCCGGAATGAGGGATTGTTTGATATGAAGAGTCTCAAGAACATGAACTCTACGGGCATTATCCACCAAGGTGGACGCAGCCGCAATCGAGAGAACAAGAGAGAAGAGAACCTCTCTAAGAGCCAAAAGAATCTCGGCCTGGTCCGGCGGAAGAATGTCCAACTCCTGGGAGCCAGCCAAGAGTTCCAAGAGCATGTCATTTAAGACAGATTAAACGAAGACCGCCTGTGATAGCAAACGAAAACGTCAGCATCACCTTTGTCGGATTTCAACAAGATATTCATTGCCCGGTCTCGAAATATCGGCCAACTTCAGAATCCGGGAGATGACTTAGGTGTTAAAAGACCATCGTCTCCCTCCACAAAGATACCGATACTTGTTTTCGAATATCTAGTGAGGCTTTCTTCGGTCTAGATGAAGTACAGACAAATTCCTCTTTATGAATGTCCTGTACTCGGAGAGCTGAAAAGATGAAACAGCTTTCGACCTTCCCCGAAAAGAACCTTTACGTCCCTCCGGTTCAGGGGTCACTCCGACATCTGGAACGTATTTATGAAACAAACCCGTCACTCGCTTCGCTAAGAAAGCTCTACAACGACTTCAGCTCATCTCCGTCGGAATGAAAAATCCGCCGAAGCATCAACCTGGGAGGGATCCCGCATGTCATTCCTATCGAATTGGCGGGACAAGAGAGTCGGATGAGATTCAAACAAAGAGACGTGAGAATCAGCCACCGGAAACAATCTCATCCCTCTGATGAGGAAGCATCCAGTTCCTCAACCGCGAGGGTGTGACCTACCCATGGAGGTGAGTCGGAGTGGTGGACCGTACCGCTGCCTCGTAACGCTCAACCCACTCTCGAACCTCCCGGTACACACAAACTATCCGGATTGGTATCGCGGTAGTTGATGCCGACCCGTTAAGGGAGTGGCCAACTCTGGGAACAGGTTCCCAACGAGAACCGGATCCGGGTTCGGCAAAAGAACGACGTCTCTCCGACCAAAGTCCCGCCTGTAAAGGGGCGCTGTTCCGCGCAGGAACCGGATCGGGATCGAAAATGTAAGTCTACGACGCTTTGCTACGGAAGGGCCCGCACCAAAATGCGGTACCGATTCCGAGAAGAAAACGACTTGGAAGACGAAGTGGGAATCGACTTGTCTCCACAAGAAGCGCTCCTGTAACGGACCCTGGTTTCGAAAAGAAACCGGCAAGGATCCGAAACACAGACACGCCTCACGGACGTATACCGAACCAGAAGGGGACGCACTCCGAGATGAAAACGGAGCGAGGCGGACCCCGCCACCAAAGGTGGGCGGCCGGATATAGACGGGGACACCCCGCTCTGCAGGATACCCGCCGACGAGTAACAGAGCGAAAGCTCTGTGGGCGTGCCATCCGGGTTTAAGTGAGTAACCGA
>CALNVZ010002974.1:19482737-19519383 GCA_940671915.1 Paracentrotus lividus | reverse complement strand
GAGTGTGTCATACATCCTTGTACTCAATTCGTCTGTTTTCAAGTGCCTAAGTAAGGATGGGATTTTAATCGGACGATGGTAAGTACATATAAACTGAGAGCGCCCACTTGTAGTCAGCCCCGCGCAGTACCAGAGTCAGCCTGCGATCGTTTCCATTAGGCGGAGAACTCAATTGTAAGGCAATTGTGTAGGCAGACGATTATTCAACAATGTACATTGACCAGTTATGTCGTAATTCAGACCTCACGGTATACCCTCAGGTGGGACATTCGCAACCCACATATGCCCTGCAACGCGTCGTAAGAAAGCTCAAGAGGATAAACCCCGTTCTCGCGCGCGCGCGGCGGTGCGACGGCTTTGGACGTGTCAGCCGCGCTAGTGAGGAACCATGTGCGGCCTACTATCAGAGGATACAGGTCCGCATTGGACGGTATATACTCCCAACCCGGTACGGAAACGACCTGCTGATCCGATTACCTCAGTTAAGGGAACGGCGCCGATATCCGTATGAAAAAGGAGAGAGACAGACCCCCCCCCCCACCAAGGTGGGCGAATCCGGAATATGGTCGGGGACGTCCCGCTCTGGCGGATATCCGCCGACAAGTAACAAAGCGACGGCTTTGAACGTGTCAGCAGCGCTGGTGAGGAACCAACGTGCGGCCTACTATCCGAGGATACAGGTCCGCATTGGACGGTATACACTCCCAAAAACCGGTACGGGAAACCGACTTGCGGATCCGATTTACCTCAGTTAAGGGAACGGTGCCGATGTCCGTATGAAAACGGAGAGAGACGGACCCCCCACCAAAGGTGGGCGACCGGATATGGTCGGGAACGTCCCGTCTGCCGGATATCTCGCCGACAAGTAACAGAGCGAAGGCTCTGGACATGTCATCCGGGCTAGTGAGTAACGACAAGCGGCCTACTATCCGAGGATATAGGTTCCGTCTTGAATGGTACTCACCCCAAAACCGGTACGGAAACCGACTCGCGGATCCGATTTACCTCAGTTAAGGTACGGCGGCCGATATCCGGTCCGGACAAACTCGATAAGAAACCGAGCTCGATCCGGTTATGCCAGGCGAAGCCAGAGGCACAATGGGATTCGCACCGTGAGAGAAATGAACCCGGCGCCTTCAGCCAGTACTGAATTAACCAGAGAACCGGCACCGGTTGTGAAACCGATGTATAACCGTTTTAGATCTCCCGTTGATCGAACGTGGCAAAGGACTATCGGATCCGGCGCAGGGCCGTAATCGTCATCGTCCTGGACCGCCGCCAGTCCCGTCGGTCATCAACGGTCCCGTACTCTGAGGGACCGACGAAATTCCGAGCAGCTAGGCTTTATCCGCCGGTGTTCGACCCAATAATACTCACCGAAGTTCGAGGTGGTGAAGAAGGCGGAAGGACAGCGTCCAACGCCTCTCGAACGACAAGCTCTCCACCCCGCAAGGGGGACTTCTCCGAAGAAAACACACGCTTGCTCGCTAATTTCTTCCCCCGCTTCCTTCTATATGAAGTGGCGCGCGAGAAGAAAATTGACAAGATGAATCTGTAAATAAAAGAGGAGAAAGGTGTTAATAACAAAAGAGGGGTAAATAGGCGGGTCTATCAAAAAAGCGGAGCACAAAAACTCTGTGCGCCGCAACACACACAACACTCAAACGTAAACCACGACACGTAAAACATACACGCAGTAATGAACGTACGAAGTCTACGGGAGGGAGAGCGTGAAAATAAACGATCACCGAGAGATAAAACTATCAAATCTCGGAAAAACAAAAGACCAGACCCAAAAGGAGAGCTCAGAATACTCAAAAAGATTTATCCTGAGCAAAAAACCTCGCAAAACACCGCAAGGAAGTCCCAAAAGGGAGAAAAACACGCTATTTTTTGGCGCGGGCAAAAATACACGACTTATCTCGACGGGAGAGAATTAGAGGAAGTGTATTGGATCGCTTTCGGCCGCATCCTCGTCAATGGAGGGCGCTATTCAATGGGGGTGGGGGGTAAATAGGCGAATGATAGGGCAAAAATTTCAGTGTAAATTTCGGTTTGCGGCGATTTGAGGTCAATAGCAATGGTAGGCAAATGTATAGTTCTATTGAAGTAAATCTTACCTTTACAAGCATCCATACAGGAATCAACGTCCAAGAAACGGTTGTCATTGCCTTCGCACCCGCCATAGATAAACTCCTGGCAACTGGCGCTCGTCACGTTGTAGAAGAAACGCTTCTCGTGCAGGTTACACGGGCCTCGTTGCGGAACCTGCCGGCATTGGTCTAGATCGGGCGGGTAAGTGGGAGGAGGAAGAGAAGAGATTCATTGTAACTTTTTTCTCTGTGGTATTTGATCAAGTCTATCGTTGAGAGCCTGGCAGACGTGGTACCGCCGAGTGGTGGCGCCCATGGTGGTGCCCCTAGTGGTGGTTCTACGCTTCGTTGAACGATGCTGAACAGCAGGTGTGGTGACATCTTCTTACTCAAACACTCCTTGACTCTTCACTCGAACACAGATGCAAGAGGTACTTCCACATTTATCAACGATAGAAATCCTTGACTGTTTCTTATAAAAATTCAGTTTCAAACGCAAAACTACATTCACAGATGAAAAAATGTACTCCAGAGAATTTTCTATGAGCAAACTTTGGTGCAATACATTTAATGTCAATCAAATTTATCGCACCATGAACTGTCTAATCATGCTAAAAGACGTGTACACTGTAAGGGTTCATGTAAAAGTTTGTGACTCAAGAGTTTTCTAGAAAAACAGTTCTTTAAGTTTAAAAATAGGTGACACAGCATGCCACAAAATGTTGACAATAAAAACAGATCCTCCTGATCATGTGGTTCAATAATTTCACAAAAATACGAATCACATAGAATCCTCATGATCCAGTTGAATAGCCAACAAAAAAAGTGCATGCACTTGTACGCAACGTGTCCTACATGTACCCAATGGCCGATCCCTCTATAACGCAGTTAACCTAAACAACACTTGGGCGAATTGTTCCTCAAAACATACGAGTTACAGGAAATTTGAGTCACCACTGTTCCGGTTATTAGATTTCCCCGACCAGACTTTTGCACGAATGCTGAGGACGAGCAGGAATTCACCCATGGATTCACCACATACGTGTACATGTACTCTGACCTTTGTTTCTAGGGATTATAGGTCAAGTGTCATTGAAGGGTCTATTGTCTGAATAGCTAGCTAGTTGTGATATTCTCCTTAATATGAATTCAAGTACATGTACTTGTATCAAACAAATATTGAGGGAATTTCACTACAATTAATAGCTACATGTGAATTAGTTCATAATTAATTTTCAGATCCCATGTACTTTACTTTTTACTTATTTAAAATTTTATTTCATTTTATTCTCCTTAATTTGTGAACACTAAAACTAATTGTTTATTGTTACACAGAAAGAGTAGATAATACAATCTGGAAAAAAAAAGATAGGATAGAAAAGGAAGCAAAAAAAGACTATTTTACAAAAAAAATATACTATTCAAAAGTTGTAAGTAGCGGGAACCATGGAAACAAAAAAAACAACTTTGGTTTGTATATTAAATAAATGTGTGACGGATGTCTCTCCAGAGCCAGTTGCATCAAAGACATAAATATGAAAAGGTTACAAATCATACATTGTACAGTAAATTGGAAATTATAAAATAATACAGTACTCATTCTTTGGTGTTTTCAAAATCTAATTAAAATGTTTGTTGTTGGTATTTGAAAGACATGTAGCTATTTAAAAACTGCACGTACATGTACTTCAGCATCTTTACAAAAAACCAACAAAAAAAACAAAAGAAAAGAAAGAAATAGTAACTGAAATACAAAATTGTATGTATTGTCTGTTTTTACATAATTTTAAGCTACATGTACATGTACATACTATATTCAAATAATAGATGAAATTTACTCCTGTGAGTGATCTTTAATCTATTTCTTAGAGTCTCATTTGCATCATACTGTGTGGGTCAATATAATGTTGATGGATGAAAATTCCTTAATCTTCTTTGCAATTGCATGAGAGGAAGAGTCGTCTCCTTTGCAGACATCAATTTCCTGTGATAATTTCAACGCTTGATTCTGCTGGTGTACCACCTATCAACTTTCTCACACACATTCCTAATGTTTAAAAACCAAAGAGGTGTTGTACCTCACCGCGTTAGACATCCGGCTCTACGGTATAGGCGTGGCCCCACATGTGACACCGGCTGCTTTCCGACGAGAGGCAGTAGACTCGTGCCAGGGTACCATCTCGAGTCATGATGAGTGAATATCCGTCTTATGTGAGTCGATACTATCCCTATTCTAATACGCAAGGCTAACCACTTCGCTCATACCCCGTTTCAGTATCGCCTCCAATACAATTGGTATACTGAAATTCTATAGCTCTTCATGTATGAAGGAGTCGTCTCCTTGACATCAATTTCCTGTATAATTACCGTTCTGCGGTGCACGACATCCTGCTCACAGCATCCCATGTTAAGCCAAAAGATGCCATCTTCAACTCGCTGCCGTAGGCACTGACATCAGTACCAGCAAAAGGAGCTATTCATTTTCAATGGGAACATATTTGTCACAACGTACTGTAGCGCGAACATAAAAATCATTAAGTTGGCAACAACACTAACAAAAGGCATGAGAGGTCATACGTTAATTTCAGGCACATAGTACGTACATTATTAAAATTAGATAGAATAAAGCATTTTCATTCTTATTTCTATTCATATAATGTGACAATCGCACCAGCATCGTAGATATACAGGTATCAGGTCGAGTTCAATGGGTTTACGTCTTATACAGTGTTGTTTAGTCCGGAAAAGATCGATATCGGTTTTTAGTACTTCAACTCGCCGCAACCAGGTTTCTGTTAGCATGAGCTTCTGTAAATTTGTATACTTCAAACAAAAATAACTAAATTGATGTGATAACATTGCTTCTTAACGTCATATATCTTAACTTATCGAAGTGTTGCTTACGGTGTAATTGTTCTCTGTTTTTTAAGTAATGTTATCGGTACCAGGAGTTATACATTGATACATGTACACATTAGACTATGTAAAATATAATCTTTGGGTAAAGGCAAGGCAAGACGTATATTTATAAGGCAATCTTCATATAGGCCTTAACCATCGATCGTGTATCATGTGTGCAGCAATCATTTTCTTTGTGAGCCACAATTTCACATAAATTGAGTTCTACTCTACCAACTACAAGAAACAGGGATACAAATTAAATACATATCACTTCCCATTTAGAATTCATCTTCAATACCTGCCTCTACGTTCAACATCCTTATTGCAATGTCAAGGTCTTGTTCAAACAATAGCATTTCATTCACTCTCAAGTAATTAAGGATTGCATTCAACAATACAACAGCACCAATGCTTTAGGTTACCGGCAATCATCTTTCTATTCTTGCACAATTACTGACCTGACCTGGTGACCCATTCATTAAAAAATGCCTCTAATAATACGCCATCCATTCAGCCTTTCAATTCTGGGCTGACCAACGATTATAATTTCATTTTTATACCCTTCCATTATCAACATCCAAGATACAAGGCTGTACTTCACTCCCATTCTTGCCGTTTAACAAAGCCCCGGAGCAACTTGACCGGTTTAAACATGTACACGGGCAGTCCTTTTGATAAAGACCTACATGTACTTGGACACATACACAAGAACTAAAATATTAACAAATTATATTTTTAAGGCATTCTTTGAAAGCAATCTGAGAATTCGTCTGCAAAATATCTGCAATGTGTAGATCATCTAAGTGATACATAAGGCCTAGACATTTAAACATCTAAAATGTGAGCTAAAATACATGTACGTAAACTATACATCTTATTAATAATACCGTTATCCTTTGGCGGGGGTATTCCATAGACTTTGCACGGGAGGGTCAACTTATTCGCATTTCCTCCTTGGATTCGCCTTGCCAAGGCCCCCGCTTTGGCCACGGGTCGGATCGGTCGCCCATCACAGAGTCGTCGCATTTACACTATTGCTCAACCCCCCCCCTGGAAACTTTTAGGTTACGCCAAGGGTATGCGAAAAAAATTAACTACACTATTCTCCACCCCCCGGAAATTTTATTACGCCAACGTTACGCAAAAAAAATTAACGACACTATTGCTCCACCACCCCACCCCCCCCCGCCCCCCCCCCCCCCCCCCCCCCGGAAAAAACTTTTAGGTTACGTAAAGGTGTACGCAGAAAAAAATTTACGTACACACATATTGTCAACCCCCCCTGGAAAACTTTAAGTTTACCCCAAGGGTACCGCGAAAATATTCTAAAATTCTAGAATCTAAAGTATTGAGTAGCCCCCACCAAAAAGAAAGGGCCGCATTTCTTTATCATAGCTCCTCGAGTGGCTGCAAGGAATATTCAGATTTCCCAGGCTGTAAAATCGACAAAGCTAGTCCGCTGAAATCTCTGCGCCCACTCCTCCCTCCCACCTCCTGCTCGCAAATAATAAGGGCCCGTCTAAGAATTAAAATAATTCTAATCTCATATATATGTGTAGCGCTATGGGCAATATCTCTCTTGGCGTATCCTAGAACACTGTGATATTTGTATCGAATCGCCATATAACGAAAATCTTCGCCGGCGAGATAGTTAAGACCCTTCCAACCTGCTGAATGCAATATTTGCCTCTACTTTTACGCCCAGCGCCACTCCTCCGCCATCGCTAATGGGCGCCTACGATTGGCTGTTCTCCTCACAGCCACGCATTGAGTGGCTGCGGGTCATTTACCACCGCGGCGCGCTCGGCAGACCTAAGTGTGCTGGGTTATAGTCTACACTCTCGTAACATCTCTTGCCCTCATGATTAACAAGCGCAAT
This sequence comes from Paracentrotus lividus, assembly GCA_940671915.1. Lineage (NCBI taxonomy): Eukaryota > Metazoa > Echinodermata > Echinoidea > Camarodonta > Echinidae > Paracentrotus > Paracentrotus lividus. Next base: position 19,512,510 of record CALNVZ010002974.1, on the reverse strand, counting down.
TTGATCATCTACTTCGCAACGGAACTGCTTAGGGTGGAAGAGACGAGTGAATGGGATATGGCATATGATTATTTCCTTAGTACGCTCGCTCAATATAGATAAATGTATGAAGATTTAATTTTTATGTTGTTAACTTCTAACGAGAAACAGTATATGACTCTGCCTGCGATTGCTAGCAGTACAAGACAGAGACTGATGCTCGTGGCGACAGGCGCACCCGATCGGCAGAAGCTGCCGGCTATAATGAAACTCTTGAGGATGCGTCGCGACTTGAGAGAGGTCTCTGGTAGGAGAGGAGCAAACATCTTACAAGACTAGAGGTGCAGATCACATCTTCTTCAGGTAAAAAGGAACAGGATAAAAGAATTTTCAGAACGCCAAGAGCTCCGATTTGACAGAATGTCTTATACCACTCTGCCGCAGCCTTCTTTGTAAGTAGCAGCCGCAGATATGGAGCTAATGTTCTCGCATGTGGTGTGCTCGCGGCCTTGGGTGCGTCATTTCCTTCTATTCAAAGGACCCTCCATTCCCGCAGCCCTGAAGCGGATACTATCACGAACGGGACTCCAAACGTATCTCGTGAGCAGCCCCCTCTCTACTCACGGGGGCGCGGGTGCGTAGAGTGGAGGGTGGGCGCGGGCGACGCCGGGTGTGAAACGAGGCAAACGACGCCCTAAGTGACTTGAAACCAAGCTGCTGAAAGATTTGCGAAGTTCTCCGAATTCTGTTGTAACCATACCACAGGTCGCTAATACCAATTTCGCACGCCGCCGGTAAACGGCGCGCAGCCTTTCCTGGTGTGCTGCGCCATGATTAGACCGAGAGACATCCGGTGTCATGGAATAGGACGACTAATGAACGTTTCTCGACTAGAACCCGCCACGTATGCCTGTTTCGCGTTTCTATATTTCGCGTGCAAGCCCATATGTCATGATGTTAAAAAGGGAATTACGAGACCGCGAAACCCCATATCTCTCCACACAACGAAATCGCACCTAGGTTGATAATTGAGTACGAGAGATGTAGCGAACTCCTCCTTTGTCCGGTAAGAGAGTCGCCTAAGAGATAGCTTGTCTTGAGTCGGCTCAGTGTCATGCAGAATAAATCGGAAGTTCGAGGCCCTTCTGACGGAGCTTTGACAAATGGCCTCCCAAATTCTTGGGGAGACTCCACAGCGCCTGGAGATCCAAGCGGTTTAGAAAATGGGCGGCGTTCGTTTATAGGAAAAGGCCCTAAGCAACGCCGAGATAGTTGAGACTCGTGGCCTGACAGGTCGAGTTACTAGAGCGACAAGTCGCCCATGTATCTCAGCTCAACGAGTTATGGCATCATTAGGCCGGCCATAGGAATCGAAGCATGACCTTGATGGTAACTCACGAATCCGCTGTGCGAAAGATTGACATACGTATCGTGAACGATTAAGGAAGTACGGCTATGAGAGGCAAGAGCCTCTCTGGGGAACCCCAGCCGGTCTCGCACCAGGGCAAAGGGATCTACCAAGTGCATACTGCCCCTGCTCCTAGGTAGGTGCGCGCTTTCGTATACAATCCTACCGGTCTGACTTCCAGCTCCTACTTTATCAACTATGTAGGGCTTGCTTCTCTCGCTGTCCAGCCAAAAGCCTCATTCGATAGCCGCCTGGCCGATAGAGGTCCTACAGCACCGTGAGATGAATAGCGAGGCGATGGTACTATCCGGCCTGATGAAGACTGCATGCCTCTGCCGACAAAAAGCGATAGAGAGGACCAAGTCCGGTACAGGCCGACAGGGCAGCGGTTCCACCTACTAAGACAGGGGCATACTCCTGGAACCGGAGGCCACTCTGACCGGGCCAGTGATCGAGCGACGCGATCTTGCGACCAACCTGTTGCCCGAGTCCTTCTTGTGGCCTGTCTGAAGAATTTCATAGGGATGATCAGCTTGAGAATGGTGGTAAGGCCGTTCCGCCTCTCACACTGCTGCACCTCTCCAATCGTAAGAGCCGAACGCGTCCAGCCGAAGCCGAGCTCCCTGACTCGGTAGCAAACAGGAGGTGAGTTCTGCTTTGTTCCGAGAGGTTGCATAACAGATCATTAATTCCAGAGCTTCACACTTTCGTGCATTACTAACTCGAAGAATAGTTCGCTCGCAGCTAAATTGACAACATCCATTCCTTGAATGGGCTGCGCCAGAGCACTCACATCGCACCGGGACCGTGGGGACATAGGAAAATCGACTATAGATATGTCCTCTCCCCCTAGCGCAACAATCGTTGAAGCACTCTGTTATATGATCTCAGCCTTACCAGTGTCTAATTGCACACGCTCAGCTTCCCTCACATCGAAGGCAAACGCCTCGCTGTTGTCACGTCTCAAACGAACGCTAGGTGGTTCCAAATGTCCCTCGCACCTTGTGATTGGTTGGATTGTAACGTCCTTCTCAGAGGGGTGCTATCGATCCAGCTGTGAGAATAAGCTAGCTATAACAGATATAACCTGCGCTCTGACTCGTTCAGCAACTATTTGGGCACCCGTCTCCCGACACATTATGCTGTCGCTGAGTCTCGCATAGGGCCAAGACAGAATCTAGTACAAAACAGCTTCCGATACCTGTATGATTGTGAATGATAGGCCAACGGCATATCGACCATAACCGGTGGAGCACCAAGATTCCCTGGCCAACCTATGCGGCTGCGTTAGACCTCTCTAATGGCCCCCCGAATACCCCCACTAACTTGATGTCTAGTAGATAGACCGCGGGTCCGAGGGCGCTGTTCCAGGCATGGTCACTCTCGTCAATTGAGGATAAGAGTAGGTCATTGCGAGAGAATGTCTTTCGCCCTGATGTAGTAGAAGGTCACCGGTCGATACGCATACTCAGGATCAGCCTCTCGTGTAATCTCCTCGTGCAGTGGAATCCACAAGCGGCAGTGAGATTCGCGCTGAAAGCTTTTAGGAGCATGTCAGCTGGAAACGGTCTCATATCATTATGACGAGCACGTACAATGTGTGCCGTGTCTACTCGATGTCACCACACCAGACTGCGGCTACAAAAGACCCAGCCAATCTGCACAAACACCTCGCGCGTCGTAAATTCCGCTACCGCATTGCTGTGAAGAGGGACGCGCGCCGCGGATCACAGATATTTGACCTAAGAGTCTCCTCTTACCTCTTCGAGAAGCGTCTCGAGCCTGCTTGTTGATATGCTCTGAGCATCTAGTAATATACTGGCTCCATTTATGCATCAACCGTTTTTAACACGCGACGCGAGTAAAAATCGTGGGTATGTCTCCGCGGGAGAATGGGACAATGCAATTATGTCGCGCGGCACTCTACATCACATATTCTCAATATCGCTAATCCCAGGTCTACTTGTGTGTCCACTGAAAGCAGCATAGAGAAGCCAGCATCCGCGTTTCGGAGGTCACTCAACCAGCGAGAGCAGCTGCAGTGAGAGAGCGAAGCGCTCACGACATTGGCGACCGAGAAGCCAATACGGTCTAAGTAGGCAATCAGGAATACGCAAGGCCTTTGCCCAAGAACGTATTATGCGGATCACAGGAGTATGTCATATAGACGCTCGTAAGCAAGACCACCCATGGTGCAAAGAACATCCTGGGTAGCTAGAAGGCGCGCAGTTCGCGAATAAGGAATAGGAACCTCTTGAATCAGTACAGTCTACCTTTCCTACAGGCCGCAAATCCCAAAAGATCCCTCCGACGAATGGGCGTCTCGCTATAGGAACGTGGACGTAGGCAGTGCGCTCAGTGCCAGGTCGGAGGGGGACCCTCGACTTAAACTCCTCTACCGAGAATCCGGAAGAATTAAGGAGGCTTAGTACTGGTCCGATCCTGCAAGGGCGATTTTAGCGATGTGCCTGTTGATCCTCTTTCATGTATCTAGGATCATCCTGATCGACCTGAACGTTCTCTCTCACAACGGGGGATAGAGACACATAGAGACCCAACGTGCGCTCCTCTGTGATTTACGTGACCCGGCTCAGGCTACATCATCTCGACATATATATATTACAGGAAGTGATAGCGGTACTCACTATTCCGAACCGAGTAATGCTTCCTGAAAATTGGACGTTACGACACTGTAGTTGGTGAATCGAACTTTCGTGTAACCCCTCTTGGAAGACGGTTCTTCTAATATCTCTGTCCGAGACTCCGTTCGCTCTTGATCATCGGAGACCTGAATACGAGGACGATAACTCTCGTCCTGGCTGATATTAGACACTTCCAAGCTGAAGAACACTTCCGAAGTCGACACCTACGGCAGGATCTCCAACTCGCAGAACCTCCCCCGGGAAGTTCGCCACTTGGAATAATGCTTCCCGCCCTGACCAGAATAGCGTGCTGTACTCCTTCAGCGGAGCCTTCGTGAGAACAGTACGCCACGAAATCGCCCTGACGACTTCCAGCGGTCCCCTCGAAGGGAGCTCTGCTATATGATAACGACACCGTTGTTACGGTGCGATTCATAAAAATCATGAGAAGAGTCGGCTACTCTCCGATTCTGAGGAGAGCGCCGGGGTCGACCTGGACAGAACGGAAGTTCTTCTTGTCCTTCTTACTTTTGCCCCTTCCTGAAAAGGAGAGCTTTGAAGAAGCCAGATTTAGCGGAAACTAGGATGCTTGGAGTCTGCGCCGTCCAAGAGCCGGTCTCAGGGTTTAACGCAGCAATGAATACTTCCTCTCTCTTCCTGTATACTAGCCTGGTTATAATTACCGGAAAAGCTCCCTTCCTCTACGCTGGTCCCATTCAAAATCTTCTACGACTATCTGCATAACAACCTTTCCAACCCCTCAGCCAATATCGTGATATCCAACTGTGTTATAGTCGAAATCTATATTACCCGCTATGCTCCCTAAAAGACTTTTGTTCTTGCCTGTCTTTAAGGCTGGTAGTAATCGACGTCGCCCCCCGGGCACTTGAGATTCGCACCTTCTTCTTTTCAGAAAATCTAGGACACCTGACTTTCACTCAAATGCGAAAGTTCCCATGCTGGACCGCAACCCCATCCATCCGACACCATTCCCGGACACACCCTGGGCCCGGCGCTTCGTGGTGCAGTTGACATTCCAGGCTACAACGCCAACCTACTCATATCGTCCCTACGTTATAGAACCTGTTGTTACGAACACTTCTCATATATTGATCTGTAAGAGTTTCATTGGCCTTCTACGTGACAAATACCACTTCTTTTCATGTAAGATGTACTGCCAAGGTGTCCCAACAAAGAAAGGTGGGTGAAGACACGTCATCTCACTGACCATATCCGGAATGAGGTTGTTTGATATGAGTCTCAAGAACATGAACTCTACGGGCATTATCCACCAAGGTGGACGCAGCCGCAATCGGAGAGAACAAGAGAGAAGAACACTCTCTAAGAGCCAAGAAGAATCCGGCCTGTTCCGGCGGAGAAATGTCCAACTCCTGGGAGCCGGCCCAAGAGTTCCCAAGAGCATGTCATTAGACAGATTACGAAACCGCTGTGTGATAGCAAACGAAAACGGTCAGCTCACCTTTGTCGGCGGGAGGGGAGGGTGGTGGGGGGAGGGGAGGTGGGGGAGGGGGGTGGGACGGGGGGGGTGGGGAGGTGGGAGGGGGCGGGGGGATGGGGTTGGGGGAGGGGGGTGGGGGGGGGGTGGGGGGGGGGGGGTGGGGGGGGGGATGGGGATTTCAACAAAGATTCTTCGCCGGGTCTGTCGAACATTATCGGCCAAGCTGTCAGAACCTCACGGGAGATGGACTTAGGTAGTAAAGAACCATCGTCTCCCTCCACAAAGATACCGCGATACGTTGTTTTCGCCAGAGAGAATAACGTATGGGCTGTGTCGTGATACGGTTCATAGATGAGTAACAGAAAATTCCTCTTTAATGAAATTGTCCTGACTCGGGAAGGAGCTGAATACAGAGAAACAGCTTTCGAAAACCCTCTCACCGAAAAGAACCTTACGTCCCTCCAATTCATGGGTCACTCGACACTTGCGAACGTGATTCATTGAATAAAAACCCGTCACTCGACACTTCTCCAAAGTGAAGTCTAAACGACTTCAGACCCTCAATCTCCGTCGGCATGAAAAATCCGCCAGAAGCATTCAACCTTGGCGAGGGATATCCCAGCATGTCATCCTATCCGAAGTTGGATCGGACAAGTGTAGATTCGATGAGATTCAAACAAAGAGACGTTAGAATCAGCACACCGAAACAATCTCATCTCTCCTATGAGATCCTGAGCAAATTCCACTTTCCTCACCGCGCGTAGGATTGTGACCTACCCTGGACGTGAGTCGAGCGGATAGGTGACCGCTACCGTGCCTCTAACGCTCAACCCACTCCGAAGCCTCCGTACACCACAAACTAATCCGATTGGTATTCCGCGTACGTTCGATCCGACCCGTTAAGGGAGTGCGCAAACTCTGGAACACGGGTTCCAAACGAGAACCGGATCCGGGTTCGGCAAAGAACGACGTCTCTCCGACCAAAGTAGCCCGCTAAAGGGGCCTGTTCCGCGCACTGGATACCGGATCGGTGGAATACGACAAAATATAAGATCTACGACCGCTTTGGCTACGGAAGGGCCCAGCCACTCAAATGCTCGTAGCCGATGCCCGAGACCGTCGAGAAGAAAACGACTTTTGGAAGACAGTTAGCCTCATAGATGGGAATCCGACTTGTCTCAACAAGTTAAGCGTCTCCATGTAACGACCCTGGTTCGAAAGAAGAAAACCGGCAAGGACTCCGATAAACACGACACGCCTCACGACGTAGTCATCCGAACCAGAAGGGCGCACTCGTAGATGAAAACGGAACCGAGGCGGACCCCCGCCACCAAAGGTGGGCTGGCCCGAGATATAGTACTAAGGGGACACCACCGCATCTGCGATTACCCGCCGACGAGAGTAACAGAGCGAAATGCTCATGGTGATTGTGCCATCCGTGGTCATGTTAGTGCAGGTAAACCGCAGCGACCTACTATTCGAGATTATAAGGTCCGTGCAGTCGGAACGCTACCTACTACTCCCAAAACCGTTACGGAGAGACCGACTCTGCGGAATTCCGAATTTACCTCAGTTAGAGGGTCAAACGGCTTCTTGATATCCGTGCCGTAAGCAATGATATAGAAACACGAGCGGTCATCCGAGTTATGCCAGGCGATGAGCCAGAGGCACAATGCGAATCGTTTGCATCCGTGAGAGAAATGAACCTCGCGCCTTCAGCCAGATACTGAAAACCAGAGAACCGGGCCACCGGTTGTGAAACCACCCGGATCTTATACACGTTTTAGATCGCCGTATGTATCGAACGAGCAAAGGACTATCGACCCGGCGCAGAAGATGGCCGTTAATTATCGTCTAGTCGCTCTAACACTGCTGTTAATCTGCACGGCCTATCTGATCATCAAGGTCCGCAGTCTACTAGGCACGAATCGAGCAAGCTTACCGTTGCTTTGTCCGCCGTTGTTCGAACCCAATAATACTCACCAAATGACAGTTCGTAGGTGGTGAAAGGCGGAGGACAGCGTTCCAACCGAGAACTGCCTCGAACAAAGACAAGCCTCTCACCGCCCAATGCGAAGGGTGGGACTTTCTCCGAAGAATAAATCTCGCGTATGCTCGCTAATTCTTTCCCCCGCTTCCTATTTATATGAAGCAGGCGCGAGGGAAGAAATTGGAACATGATGAACTGAAAAAAAAAGGAGAGAAAGTGTATACACAAAGGGGTAATAGGCCGTTGGTCTAACAACAGGAAGCGGAGCACACAAGCTGTGCACCGCAATACCACACAACACTCAAAACGGGTAAACTTACGGACACGTATTACAACGTACACATAGGAACTCACGGAAAGTCTCAGCAGGGAGTAGAGAGCGAGAAAAGTAAACGATCATCGAGAGAAAAACACAAAATTCTCGCCAAAGACCAAAAAAAACGGACCCAATAAAGCTCAGAAATACTCAAATGATTTATTTCCTGAGCAAGGCGAATCCAAGGAGGAGATGCGAATAAGTTGACCCTCCCGTGCAAAGTCTATGGAATACCCCCCGCAAAGGATAACGGTATTATTATATAAGATGTATAGTTTACGTACATGTATTTTAGCTCACATTTTAGATGTTTACATGTCTAGGCCTTATGTATCACTTAATGATCTACACATTGCAGATATTTTGCAGACGAATTCTCAGATTGCTTTTCAAAGAAATCTGCCTTAAAAATATAATTTGTTAGAATATTTTAGTTCTTGTGTATGTGTCCAAGTACATGTAGGTCTTTATCAAAAGGACTGCCCGTGTACATGTAATTACCGGTCAAGTTGCTCCGGGGGCTTTGTTAAACTGGCAAGAATGGGAGTGAAGTACAGCCTTGTATCTTGGATGTTGATAATGGAAGGGTATAAAAATGAAATTATAATCGTTGGTCAGCCCAGAATTGAAAGGCTGAATGGATGGCGTATTATTATGATGCATTTTTAATGAATGGGTCACTCAGGTCAGGTCAGTAATTGTGCAAGAATAGAAAGATGATTGCCGGTAACCTAAAGCAATTGGTGCTGTTGTATTGTTGAATGCAATTCTTAATTACTTGAGAGTGATATGAAATGCTATTTGTTTGAACAAGACCTTGACATTGCATTAAGGATGTTGAACGTAGAGGCAGGTATTGAAGATGAATTCTAAATGGGAAGTGATATTGTATTTAATTTGTATCCCCTGTCTTTCTTGTAGATTGGTAGAGTAAACTCAATTTATGTATAATTTGCTCAAAAGAAAGATTGTGCAACATGTACACAATGTAGGCCTATATGAAGATTGCCTTATAAATACTTCTTGCTTTTTCCCCAAAGTATATTTTCAAGTTAATGTGTACATTGTACATGTATAACCCTGGTACCAAAACAATATTTTACTTACCAGAGGAACATCAAAACAATATACACTGTAGAGGCACACTTTACAGTGTAAGATATTGGAGTTAAGATACAAATTATATGCAACAATAATTTTGTTGTTGTTTTGTTGAAGTTATACAATTTTACAAGAGCTCTATTAAACAACCCTGACTGATTGAAGCACACTAAAAACCATTGGACTTTTCGAACTTTTTACCACTTTATCTAAAGTATCTGTTCCGACTTGAAATTTATGAAGAAAAGAATGAAAAACTTTATTCTATCAATTTTAATAGATATGTACGTATACATGTGCCTGAAATTACGTATGACACTTCAGCCTTTTTTAGTGTTGTTCCACTTAATGATTTTTATGTCGCCTTACAGTATCTTGTGAAAAATTTCCTTGAAAATGAATAGCTCCCTCTTTGGCTGGTAGTGGCATGTCATGTCTCGGCCGCGTGAAAGAAGGACACCCTCTTTGGTTTTTAAACATTAGGGAATGTGTGTGAGAAAGTTGATAGGTGGTACACCAGCAGAATCAAGCGTTGAAATTATCACAGGAAATTGATGTCTGCAAAGGAGACGACTCTTCCTCTCATGCAATTGCAAAGAGATTAAAGGAATTTTCATCCATCAACATTATATTGACCCACACAGTATGATGCAAATGAGACCTCTATAGAAATAGATTAAAGATCACTCACAGGAGTAAAATTTCATCTATTATTTGAATATAGTATGTACATGTACATGTAGCTTAAAATTATGTAAAAACAGACAATACATACAATTTTGTATTTCAGTTACTATTTCTTTCTTTTCTTTTGTTTTTTTTGTTGGTTTTTTTGTAAAGATGCTGAAGTACATGTACGTGCAGTTTTTAAATAGCTACATGTCTTTCAAATACCAACAACAAACATTTTAATTAGATTTTTGAAAACACCAAAGAATGAGTACTGTATTATTTTTAATTTCCAATTTACTGTACAATGTATGATTTGTAACCTTTTCATATTTATGTCTTTGATGCAACTGGCTCTGGAGAGACATCCGTTCACACATTTTATTAATACAAACCAAAGTTGTTTTTTTTGTTTCCATGGTTCCCGCTACTTACAACTTTTGAATAGTATATTTTTTTTGTAAAATAGTCTTTTTTTGTCTTCCTTTTCTATCCTATCTTTTTTTTTCCAGATTGTATTATCTACTCTTTCTGTGTAACAATAAACAATTAGTTTTAGTGTTCACAAATTAAGGAGAATAAAATGAAATAAAATTTTAAATAAGTAAAAAGTAAAGTACATGGGATCTGAAAATTAATTATGAACTAATTCACATGTAGCTATTAATTGTAGTGAAATTCCCTCAATATTTGTTTGATACAAGTACATGTACTTGAATTCATATTAAGGAGAATATCACAACTAGCTAGCTATTCAGACAATAGACCCTTCAATGACACTTGACCTATAATCCCTAGAAACAAAGGTCAGAGTACATGTACACGTATGTGGTGAATCCATGGGTGAATTCCTGCTCGTCCTCAGCATTCGTGCAAAAGTCTGGTCGGGGAAATCTAATAACCGGAACAGTGGTGACTCAAATTTCCTGTAACTCGTATGTTTTGAGGAACAATTCGCCCAAGTGTTGTTTAGGGTTAACTGCGTTATAGAGGGATCGGCCATTGGGTACATGTAGGACACGTTGCGTACAAGTGCATGCACTTTTTTTGTTGGCTATTCAACTGGATCATGAGGATTCTATGTGATTTCGTATTTTTGTGAAATTATTGAACCACATGATCAGGAGGATCTGTTTTTATTGTCAACATTTTGTGGCATGCTGTGTCACCTATTTTTTAAACTTAAAGAACTGTTTTTCTAGAAAACTCTTGAGTCACAAACTTTTACATGAACCCTTACAGTGTACACGTCTTTAGCATGATTTAGACAGTTCATGGTGCGATAAATTTTGATTGACATTAAATGTATTGCACCAAAGTTTGCTCATAGAAAATTCTCTGGAGTACATTTTTTCATCTGTGAATGTAGTTTTGCGTTTGAAAACTGAATTTTTATAAGAAACAGTCAAGGATTTCTATCGTTGATAAATGTGGAAGTACCTCTTGCATCTGTGTTCGAGTGAAGAGTCAAGGAGTGTTTGAGTAAGAAGATGTTCACCACACCTGCTGTTCAGCATCGTTCAACGAAGCGTAGAACCACCACTAGGGGCACCACCATGGGCGCCACCACTGCGGGTACCACGTCTGCCAGGCTCTCAACGATAGACTTGATCAAATACCACAGAGAAAAAAGTTACAATGAATCTCTTCTCTTTCCTCCTCCCACTTACCCGCCCGATCTAGACCAATGCCGGCAGGTTCCGCAACGAGGCCCGTGTAACCTGCACGAGAAGCGTTTCTTCTACAACGTGACGAGCGCCAGTTGCCAGGAGTTTATCTATGGCGGGTGCGAAGGCAATGACAACCGTTTCTTGGACGTTGATTCCTGTATGGATGCTTGTAAAGGTAAGATTTACTTCAATAGAACTATACATTTGCCTACCATTGCTATTTGACCTCAAATCGCCGCAAACCGAAATTTACACTGAACATCTTTATGTCACTATCATTCGCTTTTTACCCCACCCCCATTGAATAGCGCCCTCCATTGACGAGGATGCGGCCGAAAGCGATCCAATACACTTCCTCTAATCTCTTCGCCTCCGTCGAGATAAGTCGTTGTTTTTGCCCGCGCCACAAATAGCGTGTTTTTCTCCTTTTGGGACTTCCTTGCGGTGTTTTGCGAGGTTATTTTGCTCAGGATAAATCTTTTTGAGTATTCTGAGCTCTCCTTTTGGTCTGGTCTTTTGGTTTTACCGAGATTTGATAGTTTTATCTCTCGGTGATCGTTTATTTTCACGCTCTCCCTCCCGTAGACTTCGTACGTTCATTACTGCGTGTATGTTTTACGTGTCGTGGTTTACGTTTGAGTTGTTGTGTGTGTTGCGGCGCACAGAGTTTTTGTGCTCCGCTTTTTGATAGACCATATACCCCGCCTTTTGTTATTAAACCTTTCTCTCTTTTATTTACAATTCATCTTGTCTATTTTTCTTCTCGAGCACACACCCCCCTATTAGTCACTTTACTATGCATAAAAGAAGCGAAGGGGGAAGAATTAGCGAGCAAGCGTGTGTTTCTTCGGAGAAGTCCCCCCTTGGCGGGGGTGGAGGCTGTCGTTCGAGGAGGCGTTGGACGCTGTCCTTCCGCCTTCTTCACCACCTCGAACTTCGGTGAGTATTATTGGGTCGAACACCGCGGATAAAGCCTAGCTGCTCGGAATTCGTCGGTCCCTCAGAGTACGGGACCGTTGATGACCGACGGGACTGCGGCCGTCCAGGACGATGACGATTACGGCCCTCGCGCCGGATCCGATAGTCCTTTGCCACGTTCGATCAACGGGAGATCTAAAAACGGTTATACATCGGTTTACAACCGGTGGCCGGTTCTCTGGTTAATTCAGTACTGGCTGAAGGCGCCGGTCTCTTCTCTCACGTGTGCGAATCCCATTGTGCCTCTGGCTTCGCCTGGCATAACGGATCGAGCCTCGGTTTCTTATCGAGTTTGTCCGGACGGATATCGGCCCGTACCTTAACTGAGGTAAATCGGATCCGCGAGTCGGTTTCGTACCGGTTTTGGGGTTGAGTACCATTCAAGACGGACCTATATCCTCGGATAGTAGGCCGCTTGTCGGTTACTCACTAGCCCGGATGACATGTCCAGAGCCTTCGCTCTGTTACTTGTCGGCGGATATCCGGCAGAACGGGACGTTCCCGACCATATCCGGTCGCCCACCTTTGGTGGGGGGGTCCGTCTCTCTCCGTTTTCATACGGACATCGGCACCGTTCCCTTAACTGAGGTAAATCGGATCCGCAAGTCGGTTTCCGTACCGGTTTTTGGGAGTGTATACCGTCCAATGCGGACCTGTATCACTCGGATGTAGGCCGCACGTTGGTTCCTCACCAGCGCTGCTGACACGTTCAAAGCCGTCGCTTTGTTATCTTGTCGGCGGATATCCCGGCAGAGCGGGACGTCCCCGACACATTCCGGTCGCCCACCTTGGTGGGGGGGGGGGTCTGTCTCTCTCCTTTTTCAATACGGATATCGGCGCCGTCCCTTAACTGAGGTAATCGGATCAGCAGGTCGTTTCCGTACCGGGTTGGGAGTATATACCGTCCAATGCGGACCTGTATCCTCTGATAGTAGGCCGCACATGGTTCCTCACTAGCGCGGCTGACACGTCCAAAGCCGTCGCTTGTTTTCTTGTCAGCGGGTATCCGGTAAAGCGGTGATGTCTCTCTCTCCGGTTTATTTCTCGGAGTGTGTCCCCTTCCTTTTCGGATACTACGTCGTTGAGGCGTGAAGTTTTTCGGATCCCGTTCCGTATTTCTCGGAACCAGGGTCCGTTATAGGCGGGCTTTTCTTTTTGAAGCCTACACCCCGTCTTCCAAGTCGTTTCCTTTTGGATCGGCACCGCATCTGAGGCGGGCCCTTCCGTAGTGAAGCGTCGTAGACTTGCTTTTCCGGATCCCGATCCGGTTCCCGCGGGTTCAGTGCCTCCTTACAGGGGGGCACTTCGGTTTCAGAGCGACTTCGTTCGTTGCCGAATCCGGATCCGGTTTTTCGATAGGAACTCTGTCCCCTCAGGTTGGACACTTCCTTTTCGGGTCAGACATCAACTCTCGGATGCCATTCGGGTAGTTGGTGTACCTCCGGGTTTCGCAAGTGGTTTAAGCGTTACGTCACCACTTCCGATTCACCTCTATGGATGGTCTCTCTCCTCCTTGTGAGGAGTTGGATGTCTTCCTCGTCAGACGATGAGATCTTTTCGGTTGGATTCTCAACGACTCATGTTGAATCTCATCTGATCCCTTGTACCGCCTTTCGGTTTTGGTTGATACGCGGGATCTCTCCCGGGTTAATACTTCGTTGGATATTTTGTCTGACAAAGGTGTACCTGAAGTCTTTGTAGAGCTTCCTGTGACGAAGCGAGTCAAGGCTTATTCACTTTCTTTCGTTCCAGAGGTCGGAAGTGACCCTGAAACTTCGGAGGGGCTTTAAGTTTCTTTTCGGTTAGGTCGAAAGCTTTTACGTCCTTTCAGCTTTGAGTACAGGATTACCTTTTGTAATCTGACTATCCGATTTTGACTTTCATCCCGAGTTGGCCTTTCTCCGCCAGTCTCGGTCGAGTTCTCCTGGCCCCTAGAGAATTTTGCGGCTACATCCTCCTTGTTGGATGATGCCCGTAGAGTTCATGATGCTTGAAGATTCTTCATTTCAAGCAATCCCTCACTCCGGATATGGTCAGGAGTTGACGTGACCTCCCCTTCCTTTACGGGTGCAAACTTGGCAGACTTTCTGCAATTGAAGTTGACTCACGTTAGAAGGCCCAGGAATTGTCTACATCTTCTTAGAGATGTTTGTCAGGCCCCATCGCTCTTTTAGTCTGTTTTACCTGGCTTCTTCAAAGCTCCTCCTTTCAGGAAGGGCAAGAAGAAGAAGGACAAGAGGGTTTTCCGTTCTGCTCGGTCGCCTGGCTGCTCCTCTCAGGATCGTAGAGGTAACGTCTTTCTCACTGATTTTATGATCGCTGGTGCTTTTCAAAACCAGTCTCCTCGTCGAGGACGTGGAGGTGGTAGGGCTTTTCCGAGGCTTCGCGAAGAATCAGCCCTTTCGTCGGGACGGGAAGCTTTTTTCCAGATGACTTCCCGAGTTGCTTGGAGATCCGTGGGTGGATCGACTTCGAGGTTTTCTTCGACTTGGAAGTCGATCACGGTCGATGTCTTTGTCCTCTGCCGTGATCAAGAACGGTCTTCGGACATTTCTAGTGAGCCTTTTCCGAGGGGTTTTATCGAAATCGATCACACCACATTGAGATCCTTTCAGAACCTTATTTCTCAGACGGAGGGTGAGGTCACGATTTTCTGTGTCTCTCCCCCGTTTTTGTGATCATCCCAATCGTTCAGGTCGCTCAGGATGATCCTCATATGAAGAGGATCAAACAGGCATCGCAAAGTCACTTTTCAGATGGACCACTTTGACCTCTATTCTTTGCTCTGTCAGGTCGACTTTGCGGTGTCTCTCGACTGAACGATGCCTTTTTCCACATCCCAATAGACCTTCGTCGAGGGATCTTTTGGGATTTGCATAGGAAAGGACTCTTTCGCTTCAACAGCCCTTCTTTTGGTCTTTGTCCCGCTCCAGAGTCTTCACCAGGGTGTTTTCGGCGTTGATGTCTTCCTCAGAGGCAAGGACCTTCGGATTTTAGCTTTCTTGGACGATTGGCTTCTCGTGCCTTTCGAGGAGTCCTGCTTTCTACCCATTTTTCGATGTTAGTGAAAACGACGAGATTTTGGGATTCATGATCAACTGGTCCAAGTCGGATTAGTTCCCTCCCGAACTCCGATCTACTTGGAGGCCCAGTTAGATTCAAGAATCAACTGGCTCGGCCGAGCTTGAGAGGATTAGAAGCTCTGGTCAGTCTTATGCAGGTCCCTCCTGGAGCATGCGGAGGGTCTGCGCGCAGGTTTGTTGAGATGGCTGGGGTTTTAGCCAGCTCTGGTGGACTTCTTGCCATTTGTCGTCTCTTTATGAGACCTTTCCGGCTGCATCTCCTGAAGTTTTTCAGGCCGAACTCTCGCTCCCTCTCTGGTCTGGTTTCTTTCGACGGTAGAGATCAAGAGACTTTCTCTCTCCGTGGACGAACCGTACCTTCTTCAGGAAGAGATTCAAAGACCCTCTTCACTCGATTACAGTGACAGCGGAACGAGTCTCTTTTCGAGGATTGGGGGGGGGGGCCATTGTCAAGGTCGGATGGTTTCCGGATCTTGGGTCCTCCCGAGGCCGCTGCCTCACTTTAACTTTCTGGATCTTTGTCGGTTCTGTTTATCCTTCAACGTTTTCGCGGCCTTTTTTGTGGGCCGTCGGTGTTGATTCTCACGGACAACACCTTTCGGAAGGCCTACATCAACAAACAAGGAGGGTCACACTCTTTGGAGTTGATCGAGGTAGCGTTCCTCTTTTGGGAATGGTGCAATCGGGAGAAGATCGTCGCGGTTGCCTCCCACTCTCCAGGGGAGGACTTTCTGTTAGCAGACTTTCTATCCCTGGACAACAGACTTCCTCGGCTTTACTCCCGAGTCAGGGAGACTTCTGCTTTCTTTTTGGACACGTTTCCCTCTTCTCTGGAAGGGTTGGAAGACTTTCGCTTTTCCACCATTCAAGTTGATCCCCCTTTTTCTCAGGAAGTTCAGGGAGGATCAGACAACGGTGTCTTGATTGCTCTCTACTGGCCGGGTCGGGCCGGGTTTTCAGGATCTTTTGTTCCTGTTAGCAGGAGAACCGCTGCCCCTTCAGGCCGTACCGGACTTAATTTCTCTTCCTTCGTCGGGGCTCTACATGCGAATCTATCGCCCCTTCTTAACTGCTTGGCCTATTTCGGCAGACGGCTAGGGATGAAAACGAGAGCAGCTGACTGCTAGTTGGAAGTAGACTGATGTCGACCTAGGAGTATTATTGCGGCCTGGGGCTTCCTGGCCTGGTACGACCTCTGTGCAAGGTTCCCCAGAGAGGCTCTTTGCCTCTTATTGCCGATTTCCTTATTTCTCCAGCCTGAGTTCTCCATAACTTTTGGAGGCTTTGTCTAAGCACCGTCAGCCTTTTCTCGATTTACCTGTTAAAATCATCCTTTAAGACTAGTCTCCTAGCAATAGCTCTGGGCAAAGGAGAGTTTCGCTACACGTTCTCTCAATATCACTTCATATCGTGGAAGATATGTGGTTCGTCTGATTCCTTTCACATCCTTCATAGCTAAGAACCAAACAGTCGTCGGACTCATCGAGTTCTTCAGTCGTCCTCGACAGGGTTCTCATCTTTCAGAAAAGACATTTTCTAGTGCCCGTCAGGGCCCTTTGGTCGTCAAGTAGACTGAGAATCTTCGCACATCTTCACAGCTATTGTTATTCCGTAAACCCCATAAAGGGTTTCTAGAGATATGTATCCCGGTGGTAGTCTCCGCAATCAAGACTGCGGGAAGGCCTGTAGAGGAACTCTCCCAAGGCCCTTCAGA
This sequence comes from Paracentrotus lividus, assembly GCA_940671915.1. NCBI lineage: Eukaryota > Metazoa > Echinodermata > Echinoidea > Camarodonta > Echinidae > Paracentrotus > Paracentrotus lividus. The sequence goes on along the minus strand of CALNVZ010002974.1, from coordinate 19,495,501 downwards.
ACCAGGAATCAAGCTCCTCTTGGGCCTATTTACTAGGGAGTGGTGGAAAGATATTTGCAAGGCGCCTTTTGGCGTTCTGCAAATCTTTCACTCTCCTTTACCTGAATGATTGCTGCTAGTGAGGGTGTTTTTCTCCACGCAACCTTCTCAAAGCAGCGGCGTCCTCCCATAGTTCTAAACCGTTATAGTTCCCCCGACTTTTGTCGGTGCTGTCGTAGCAATGTAGCAAATGTATAGTTCTATTGAAGTAAATCATAAAAATTACAATCTAATTTATTATTTAACGATATAGAAATATACATTTGCCTACAATCCCTCCTCCGCCCCTTTCCGTTGCAACATACGAAGTTCTTTGGCGATAGAGTTAGAGGAAGTGTAAGGATCGCTTTCGCCGCATCCTCGTCAATGGAGGGCGCTATTCAATGGGGGTGGGGGGTAAATAGGCGAATGTAGGGCAAAAATTCGGTGTAAATTTCGTTTAGCGGCGATTTGAGGTCAAATAGCAATGGTAGGCAAATGTATATTTCTATATCGTAAATAATAAAATTAGATTGTAATTTTTATGATTATTATTAAAGTAGACTAAGTCACACTTCTTCCATACCAAAACGGATTCCTTGCAATGGGATAATTTTAGAGGGAATTCCAATCTGAACTTCCATTTGTTTCAACAATAGCAACCTTAAACCCAAAACTACTGTCAAATAATAACCAAGTTTAAGTTTATGATATCACTTGTCAGATGCTCTGTATGATCTATTCCATAGATAGATGTATGTGTTTATAAATATGTGTCTAATCAATCGCACTATATCCTTCTGAAAAAAAAAAATTGAAATTTTGAAGATAAAATTTCTCCACTTTTTCACGGCGAAAATTGGAACACTTGTATTTTCCCAAATGTTGGTGTACACGTTGTAGGCACAATTTGATATCTGGTATGTGTTTTGTTTTTAATGAATAAACATTTTTTTTAAAGTTATTATAATTCATAGATCCTTGTTTCATCGGGACACAGTAACGAGGTATTCAAACAAGTTGCTTGTCCAACATAGCAACAACTTATGTGCAAACTGGATTCCATATTATGCGGTTCATTCTGTAAGAAAAGAGTTTATTTGAATACCTCATTACTATGTCCCCAGGAAAGAAACATGCATCAATTATAATAACTCAGAAAAAACACCTATTCTTATACTGATCCATATTATTTTCTGCTTGGTAATGGCCACTGGTAATAATATCCATATTTCAGCACCCATTCATTGTCCACTGTCTTTACATGTACAGCTTTTTCCTTTCCTTTCTACACTTCATGACGGAAGTTGTCTCTCTCATCTCCTTCCTTTATTTTCCCATTAGAGATAGTTTTTGTGGACAGTCGTTTAAAGTTGTTTTGGTTGTTTGTAAAACTAGCCAAATATTAACCCTGATTCATTCAATTTTAAAGTTTTTGTTTTGAATTGTTTTTCTTCCCATTTATTTTTCTCTGTTGTTTTTATGAAGTCACAACATTGTTTTCCCCTCTTTCATTGTAGAAGGTTTAAAGTGAAACCTTTTTGCCACCTCAACTTGGTACTAATTTTATTTCATTACAAAATGCCAATGCTGTAATGCAGTCAAACTACAGAAAGAATTCTTGGCATCCTATTTTACATTTAATATTCATAGAATTGTGCGTAACTTTTAAACAGGTTTGTAAAACACCCTATCGGAGGAGTCGTTACATGATTCACGTTACATGTATTAAAAGAGATGCTCTGCAATTTTTCAAATACAATGGTACTACTGAATTATTTACTACATTGTACATGCAGTAGCATTTATTACCCTGATCTGCCAAAGAATGAAAAATGAAATTATAAATTCAGTGCATTTTTGTCAGGTTTTTAATACCAAGTACAAAATGAACATATAAGCAAAGTTGATTCATGTACCAAACAGGATACATGCAACTGAATACTTCCTAGTACATACGTGCATCCTCATCTTCAGTAAGACAATAGACCACCCAGTCTGATCTGTAATAATGACCTTCATTATGACCCCAGTATTGATTTCAGCCCAGCTAATCTTGTCTAGACGGTAAACCAAGGAGCACAATTTTAAGCCCCTTGATAAATCCCTTTTGTTTTGAGTTTATTGAAAGAGTGTCTGCCCAATGTGTTGTAATTTTTGTATTATGCAACAGTACACACAGACAAAAGGCAGGCATGCTTTCAAACCTCTTTGTATAGAGCTGGGGTCGGAGTCTTATGCAATGAATATAAAAGTCAATGTTGTACATGAAGACATGCATTTAACCAGACTTATCATAATGTTTTGACTTTGTTTGTTTGTCTTAGGAAACTCTGCCCCAGATATGCAGTAGGGTCATAGCTAAGGATCATGAAAATATCTCTCTTTTTTTTGGTCTCTTTTGTATGGTGGCCCTGAAGTACGCTGCGAAAGAAGAGACATATATACGGTCAACGCCGTACATTTCGTAACAATTGTGTAGCAATGTCCTAAAATATAGAACACCGCGGTGTGAACTTACGGTGAATAGCGTGGGATAGCGTACTTTAGGGGCGTGAAAATGAGATCGCATCAAACATGTGGTCATATTTAATCGTGAGTGACACGACATTTGGACTATTAGAAGGGCCCATATCTTCGCACTTGTAGGTTATGAATGTCATGACTACCTATTATGTATAATGTAGGATGGCATGAGTCATACTAGTTGATTTGAATTTTACAATTAGTCCTGGAAATTATGATTAAAAAACAGTGCGTGAGTGACACGACAAAAAAAGACAGGGTTTCTGACCATTATTGGTTATGTTGGATTGTGCCCAAGTAGATCTCTAAGAGTATCATAAGTGCTGGTATATGTACATGATAGTGTACCTCTCTGACATTTAGTCCTTATCAATAATAACTCTCTTGGAAAATGGTCCACCTCTATATGTCGTGAGTGACACTACATCCAAAACGTGAGTGACACGACCAGTGCCTTAAATTCAACATTTCAAGTAAATAACTAGATCCAAATTACCTGTGTTTATATACCATGTTAGAGTAGTCCATGATATTACTTTAAGCAAAAAAAAATCAGACAAAAGTGACTAGTATTAAGAATAAGAGGCATTTAAGCAGCATAGTCCCATACGGGCAAATTCCTGTTTGCTCATTATTCAGCGTAGAAAGCTGGATCACTTAATGTTTGAACTTAATAATTGGTTGTATTGTAAAGAAGCCTTGTGGTGATTTCAGATCCTAATTTGCATTTTCAAAGGCACAGCACCACATTGAAATTCAGCTGAATGTCCCACTTAAATTAAATATGACCATGTGAGATTTTCGGCGCAGATGCGCTGGTTGAAGAGTGAATCAAGGTTCACCGTAAGTTCACACCGCGGGTGTTGTAATAGGACATTGCTACACAATTGTTGCAAAATGACGGCGTTGACCGTTATATATGTCTCTTCTTCGCAGCGTACTTCAGGGCCACCATACTTTTGCCATTCCAAAATACACAGACAAAAAAGGAGGTATGATGTAGTGATGATTTGGTTTTGCAAACAATGTTGTTGGCAGCAAGGCTATCGCCCATTGTCCGATTACATGCACTTGTATGTATTCAATAAATTAAATTTTAATTAAATAAAAAAACAAAAACAAAGAAACAAAAATACTGTGTATCAAAGTACATGTTATCGATGTGAATTGCTATATGTTTTTAAGTCCTCAATGCGTCTTCAGTTCTCAAATATTTCAACCATGCTTTTATTTCTTATGAATTATTCCTAATGGTTGTCAGCATGATTACTTTCTTTTCATTAAATCTCCTTCTGCTTGAGCTCCCCATCACCAGACATGTTTGCATACTTCTAGTCTGTAGATTACAGAAAGAAGAAGTCATCAAACTTCATTTAAGCTCAATAACCTTTCAGACACACGTTAACAACCTACATGTATGTATAGCACATAAAATGATTCATTTTTATTATGCCTCCGCCCACCGAAGGTGGTGCCGGAGGCATTATGTTTTGGGGTTGTCCGTCCGTACGTCCGTCCGTCCGTCTGTCCCTCCCGTTTGCTCGTTATCGCGATATCTCAAGAACCACTAGGGATATCAACTTCAAACTTGGGGATAGTATGTATCACCATAGGAAGATCATCTGATTAGATTTTGGAGTATGTAGGTCAAAGGTCAAGGGTCACAGAGGTCAAATTGTAAAATTCCATGTATTGAGTTCGTTATCGCGATATCTTGAGAACCAGTTGAGATATGAGCTTCAAACGTATAAGTAGTACATGTATGTGTCGCCATAAGAAGATGATCTGATTAGAATTTGGATTCTGTAGGTGAAAGGTCAAGGGTCACAGAGGTCAAATTGTGAAATTCCATGTATTGAGTTCTTTATTGCGATATCTCAAGAACCATAAGAGATATGAGCTTCAAACTTAAGGGGAGTATTTATCACCACATAAAGATGATCTGATTAGATTATGGAGTACCGGTATGTAGGTCAAAGGTCAAGCGTCACAGAGGTCAAATTGTGAAATACCATGTATTAAGTTCGATATTGCCGTATGAAGACAGTCTATTAGATTCTGGAGTATGTAGGTCAAAAATTTAGCAGGAACTATGATCTAAGAATGTTTGGGGTCATAAGGTCAAAGGTCAAGGTCAAACATGTCTTTGAAGAAAATGAATAGATGAGTGTGTTATATATTTCTGACCTGGCAATGGCAGAGGCATATATTTCGACCGCGCACGGTCGAGGATTCATCTTGTTATTATTATTATCATTATGTTTATTATTCAATTTGCTCCTTGAATATCTTTTCTGAAATGCTAGATTACCAGGCAGGACCTCAACCAGGCATCAGCATCGCTGGAGTGGCGGCGCTCGTGGCGGGACCAATATGTTTGATTTGTATATCTGTGACAATCTACCTGCTGTTGAGACAGAGTCCTGGATGCAGGGATGATGGACATGGTCATATGGATATTGGATCAAAGGATAAGCTAATCCCACAGCTTAGTGATCTGGTGGATCCAACCACGTCTGGATCAGGATCAGGTAAATAAATGAGGGAAAATGAAAGAATATGAGATGCATCATGTCAAAATGAGACATAAGTCTCCGAGCAAAGAATATAAAACTATCAAGGAAATTGGCAAATAATCAAAAATGACAAATAAAAAAAAAATGACTTTTTGATTTCTGAATCTTTAATGTTTCATGTGTGCTCTAAATAAAAAAAAAAAGAGGGTAAAATCGATAATGGGAAAGAATTTAAAATTTTATTATTTTGCTGATTTCCTTGACTCTTTGCTAGGCTACTTGTGTCACATTTTGACATGATGCATCTCATATTACAGTCACGGTGAAAGAAAATTGTTGTGAAGGGAAAATAGCAGAATTTGTAAAATATCATACCATGCGTGATATTATCTTGAAAAAAAAATAGAGGCAAGATTAGGAGATCAAGATATGAGAGGAGAAAAATCTCTCAAACCTAATCCTGACTGTTGAAAAAGAGACAATTTACTATTCATTATCAATACAAGAAAAAAGGAAAGACAAAGAAAACTTTATTATTATTATTATTTGCAATTACATGAACATTAAAAGAGTAATTCAAATTAGGATATCTTATATATTAGTGTATATGTTGCTCTTTGAAAAGAGTATCTTTTTCAGTGTGTCTTTAATCAAGATGTTATCTTAAAAAATGGCAGACAATTGTTGAACATGGTCTAATTTTTTTCAGGCGTGCCTGGTCATCACCTTTTTTTGTGAGGATACTTTCACAAATTGCACACCACATAGGAATATATTAATCAGTCTGTGGCTGCACTGTAAGTGCATGGGTGGGCGATTTGTAAAAATAGATTACTGTAGCAGGCGGTTATCATTGTCCTCCTTGATACATATAGTCATTTTCTCTGCTTTATCAGGGCTTGCGCTTAACTTTTTTTTTTTGCGATGGACAGCAGGGCCCTTATCAGAAATTTTATGGTGATTTAGGACCTGTCTGAAACTGGTTTCTCAAAAAGGTTATCTAGGGGTAGGAGTTCTTGTGTGTGAGTGTTATATTTGATGCTGTCTGACACACTCAACCTGGTGATTTTTCCAATATTTGGGTGGCCTGCCGGGCCAGCAGGTCAAAGGTGTCAGGTGGCCAGACAGCCGTTTCAGGTGGCCATTGGCACCAGGCTAACGCTAAATTCGAGCCCTGTTTATAGTTTTTGTTTTAGTTTTGTTATTATCGACCAAGAAGAAGCTATTATATGTTGACTTTTGACAAACATTTATTTTCAAAATATAAAATATTATTTTTTATTTTCATGATCATTTGCTGGTTGAGTCCTTGTTTTCAAGGATGTCCAGCTGTTTGTAGGAATGATGACTGACTATTTCAACTCCCACTTCATTTCTTTGGAAAAATTTTCCCTTCCAAACTCATAGGCCCGAATTCACAAAGGAGGATTCTGCTAAACCCACGGATTAATGGATCCGTGGGTTTTTTAATCGATGGCTCCACAGATCCACCAGTTTATGATTCACCAACAGTTGACCCAAATTATGACGCTGTGGATCTGTGGATTCAGTCGAGTCCACCTTTGTGAATACCAAATTGAAAATGCTAGGTCCAACCCTAGGGTTAAACCCTGGGTTGAAACCATGGATTTTGAAGAATCCACCTCTGTGAATTCGGGCCATAGTCTTTGAAGACTTTTGAGGTTATGCTCAAACCTTTTTAAATCTTGAATTGTTCATATCCTTTAGTCCATCCCCTTTATTCCTCATGTATTCATGATCTGATAATTAGATTGGTTGGGATTAATGATTTATTGATATTATATTTTTGATCAAAAATGTATTTCTCTTTCTTTCCGGTCTAAATGTACATTGTGTATTTCTTTCAATTTGCAATTATGTGGTATATAAATCAATTTTCATCATCATTGTTATTTTTGTATTATAGGCTTACCCCTGCTGGTTCAGCGTACCATCGCTCGACAGATCGTGATTCAGGACTGCATTGGTAAAGGGCGGTATGGTGAGGTCTATAAGGGCAAATGGCGAGGGGAGTCGGTCGCTGTCAAGATCTTCAGCTCCCGAGAGGAGCGGTCCTGGTTCCGAGAAGCAGAGATCTACCAGACAGTCATGTTGCGTCATGAGAATATCTTGGGCTTCATCGCAGCAGATAATAAAGGTATTGTAGGAGTGCCCAAGTCTGCCTATGTCTATGTACCCTTGTAAATATGCGATTATGATGTAAAAAAAAGGAGTAATGCATATGACATTTCAATCTTAACCTCAGCAATCCATTTTGATACAAAAGACTGTGAAAATGTTGAATAAACACCAATTTTTGCAACTTTTATTTCCTACTTGGAAAATTTTAAACATCATGTTTGATAAAGTGAAAGGTGAACTACATTGTTGTGAGGTCAAATTATTTTCATGTTATTTAGGTAGAACATTATAGTAAAATGATCCACTGCTAAGGATCGCCCTTCAAATGCTTTCGTAGACATAACATGACAAAAATCAATTGAAATATTTGGGCCAAACATTTTGTGTAGTTCCACACATGCATTTCTGTGTGCAGTCCATTTGGGTCTCATCAGAATTTAGTTAATTTCTTATTATTTTGGTGATTTTAAAACCTTACTTCATACAGCAATTCATAGGTGTATTGTTATCAACTGTTTCCAATCACTCTGAGACAGTTTCTTCCACAATTCAATCTAATGACCAGGGGGGTTTTTCACGAAGAGTTAAGTAGACTTAAAGTCGCACTTAACTTCTATGCGCATCCAGTATTATAGTGCACGATCTAATTGAAAAACTTCTCAATGGCGCGCATCCCCTGAGCATGGTCTGACAAATTAGGTGATGCGTAATATATCGCACTCAACTATTTAATTGCGATTTATAAGTCTACTTAACTCTTTGTGAAACACCCCCCTGAACTTATTTCATTTATATCGCACGCAACTAACTATTGAATTGCGATTTTTAAGTTTACTTAACTCTCTTTATGAAACACCTCCTGAACTTTATCTTTAACATAGAAAATAGGACTTGGAATCAGCTGATTCTTGTGAGTGACTACCATGAGAACGGATCTCTCTTTGATTACCTGAATTCTCACATCATTGATGTACCAGGCATGCTAGGTTTTAGGTGCATTGTAGTCAACCTTTCCCAATCATTTTGAGACAGATTCTTCCACAATTCCATCTCATGACCACAACTAATTTTTGTCCTGTAGACAATGGAACTTGGACCCAGCTGATTCTTGTGAGTGACTACCATGAGAATGGGTCCCTTTTGATTACCTGAATTCTCTCATCATTGATGTACCGGGAATGCTAGGTTTTAGGTGCATTGTAATCAACCTTTCTCAATCACTTTGAGACAGTTTCTTCCATAATTCAATCTTATGACCACAACTTCATTTTTTTTTTGCGTAGACAATGGAACTTGGACCCAGCTGATTCTTGTGAGTGACTACCATGAGAACGGATCACTCTTTGATTACCTGAATTCCCACATCATTGATGTACCAGGAATGCTGAGGATGGCCCTATCTATTGCTACTGGGCTGGCCCATCTACATATGGAGATCATGGGCATGCAAGGTATGGTAGCTTGGAAAGAAAAACAGTGGGAAAATGATTAAAGTTTGGTCAAATCATGCTTTAGCCTTATCTTAATTTAGTGGTAATAATTAATTTGTTTTTGTTTGAAAATATGATGGTTATGTTTATTTGAAGTATTTTGAATTTTTTATTGATAAGGTTTTTATTAAACAAAATTGAAGATTGCAGCCAGAAGCTAATACATTGTGAATTTACAAATGATTATTTCAGCAAATATCGTACCATTTTTCCGGGACGGTCAAGAAAGCGGAAGTCCACACTCAAACAAATTTGATTTTAGTAATTGTAGAAAAATGAGAGAAACATTTTGATGATTGTTGATCAAAATTTGTTTGGAAAAATGATTGGTTTATATCAACTTGGTCTAACAGCAGATGGTCTAATTCTCTAATTGTTAATATCACATGGGCTAAACTCATTTGGTCTATCAACAATTTGGTCTAGTTTCCCATTGGCATAATACATGCTTAGTCGAATTCTCACCTAGTCAAATAACCACCTGGTCTAATTGCTAATTCTACTAATGGCCAAATTGTCTAAAAGCATTTTCGTCTATTCCCCAAGATGAATATTTGGTCTCTTACCAGTTTGTTACAGGAATTGACCAAAATGGACATTAGACGAAATGAGAATACGAGAAAATGGTGAAGTGTCAATTAGACCAAATGTTTATTAGATGAACTGGTTGTCGACAAAATGGAATCAGACCAAGAGTGATTAGACAAAATAGGCAAAAGTCAAAGTGGGTTTAGACTAATTGGGTAATTAACCAAATTATGCATATGTGTGGGAAATTAAATTTGAATTGAATTGACAGTGTCAAGTGTAAAGAACATACCATAATATTGATGTTCATTGTTCTTGTTTGTACAGGTAAACCAGCCATTGCTCATCGTGACATCAAATCGAAGAATATCTTGGTGAAGCGCAATGGACAGTGTGCCATTGCTGACCTGGGGCTAGCCGTCAGACATGACTCTGTCACCGATACAGTAGACATCTTCCCCAACAACCGCATAGGTGAGTGAAGCTAAATTAACCTGTTGGAGACGAGTTAATTTTACTATAACACTCATATCCCATAGACCTCAGCCCGAATATATTTGGGCTCAGTCCTCAATGGGTTAAGAGGATTGTGGAAGGTTATCACCGAACTGTATAACTTCACAGTGGAAAACAAGGCCAGGCTTTCCTTAAAGGGATGCAGTAACATTGAATGATATTCAAATCCATTTTATTCGATTTAGCGTATTTTGCCAACATAATTATAAACACTTAGGTCAGTCTGGTATCTCTTTAAAATTGCACGGTAATAGCTTGCTTTACCTTCGAGATTCAATGATTTCATACTCAAATTTTATAAACCAACACCGGATGGTTTAAAAAACCATGTGCTTTTGCACATAGCACAAAATACACCTATTTCCTGTTGTATAGTACCCGTCTCTAGCGGCATGGTGAGCTAGCAGCAGAGGGTACTGGTGTTCGGCTGAATGCTTGGCATTGTTTGTTACACTGTTTTAAGGTAGTAAATGACTTCCATTTGATCTGAAGCTTTCAGTAGTTTATTTTTACTGTTGGAACAATATAATTTTATTAATCGTGATCTGATTGCTCTTGTTTTTGAAAGTTACCAAATCCCTTTAAGACTGTATTTTTTTTTTAGAGTGTCTAGTTATGGTTTATCCTTTCAGACTAGTCCCTTAATGCTGTTTGAAAGGCATGAAAGGAGGAAAAGGAGATAAAGCAGAATGGCTGTACCATAAACTCCTGTTATAACCAAGTCTGGTTATATACAAATAGACACACACACATGTGCACATGTTCAGAAAGATCACTGGGGGAATTACCTTGTTATAATTAAAAGGTGTATCCGTGCTCATTATAACATGTATGGGAACAGAGTGCATTCATATCTCATTACCGTAGTAAGAGAAGAAGCCCTTCTATATATGCCTGTTTCATTGTTTAACCCACACTGCTCAGAGAGCTAATGATGTTATATGTGATTGTAATACTATGACCTATATTATATTGTAAATTCTGGAATACTTTATAATCTCTTCTACCTTGTAGGCACCAAGCGCTACATGGCCCCAGAAGTTTTAGATGATACCATCAACATGAATCACTTTGACTCCTTCAAGAGGGCTGATGTCTACTCATTTGGATTAGTACTCTGGGAGATTGGGAGAAGATGCTCAGTATTTGGTAAGGTTTCACTTTATGGCCCGTTATCCCAAAGGTGGCCTAAGTTGAGTCATAGCTCAAATCTGTTGTCTAACTATGGGTAGCAAAATGTGACACAATCTTGTACAGTAGATGTCTGATTTATCAGAATTTTGGGTACTGAAACTATTAAAAACTGCATGGGAATGATAAGTACAAAAGTTGTCGTAACCACCAAAGCACAATTCCAGAATCCAGTAAAGGTGTAAGAAGCATAACGATGAAGATAGATTGTGTCACATTACTACCCATAGTTAAACCACAGATTTAAGCTATGGCTTAACTTAGGATACCTTTGTGAATAAGGGCCCATAAGATTAATATCAACACTAAAACAGGTCATCTTTGATACCTTTAGTTTCTATTTTTATGGTCTCAAATGAAAGAAGTTGTCTTCAATTTAAATGTAAATGTAAGTTTCCAATAAGATTATTTGTATTTGGCCGGTTCGAACAACTAATGGTTCAAACTACTAACATAAGCCAGTTTTTCTTGATTTGCATTTGTATTACCAGAGCTAAAAATTGGCTTGAGAATATGACCATACTCTGGACAAAAGCACAGTTTTCTTACGAATGAAATTTAGCATAAAGAAAAGTGAAATTCTAAAAGAGATAATTTCAAAAGAATTTCAGGACTCTGTCACCACTGATCTTTTTTCCTAGTTCTGGAATGATTTTCAAACACGTCTTTAATATGAAACAGTGAATAATACCTTCAACCCATGGATGCACAAGATTTTCAAAGGTCTAAAAGAATCACTGTTCGATCCTGAAATTGGTTCCAATCATATTTCACATTTCACTCCTACAACATTTGAAAAGTAATTTTATACTTAATGACACTTTGTTGATAAAGATTACAAATTGCATTGAAAATCAAATAAAGTATTTATTTTTTACAATCCGAATTCCATGTCATACATGAACCTTTGATTGAAACACTTGAAGAGACAGTGCCTAGAGTGGATGATGGGTCAGTAAACCTGTCCAAGGACAGAAAAGCTTCATAACTTATCTTAACCCATTTCATAAGCAGTGAGTATGTCTTGGTTGTTACACTTGTTTTTTTTTTGTATGCATATTGTCCCTCAGGTATCTATGATGAATTCTCTTTACCATACCACCCCTGGGTACCAATGGACCCTCCTATTGATGAGATGAGGAGGATAGTGTGTGTCGAGAAGAGAAGACCACCGGTTCCTAACAGATGGAACAGTCACAAGGTACGTTTACAGTTTATGTCATTTTGGTCTAATTGCCATCTCGCCTACTTAATAATTTGTCTAATTCCCATTTCATCTAATGTCCATTTCGTCTAATGTCCAATTAATCTAAAACCACTTAGTCATTTCCTGAAACTAACTGGTAATAGACCAAATATTCATTTGTGAATTAGACAAAGATGCTATTAGACAATTTGGATATTAGATGAATTGGCAAATAGACCAAATGGTCATTTGACAAAGTGAGAATTAGACCACGTATATATAAGGCCCAATGGATATTAGAACAACTTGTTAGCCCATGTGTCATTAGAAAAACACATGCCTGGCTGTGAGTCCTTGCCACCTTTGCCATATTTGCAATGCACAGAATTCTGAATACTGATTTGTACTCTGGAAAGTTGGCAGTTGTCAGAACTGAAGTGGCTACCCTGGGTAAATAAAACGATATTATTATTATTATTATTATTATTATTATTATTATTATTATTATACATATTCCTTCTTTTTTATTTACTTTTGTGATAGTGTTTTGTATCACTAAATAGCATTTTCCGATTGAAAGACAAGATTATGATAACATTCTTTTTTTGATACAATCAGGAAAAATTATGTTGAATATATTAGCTGTCGTAT
>CALNVZ010002974.1:19386655-19471486 GCA_940671915.1 Paracentrotus lividus | reverse complement strand
CACTGATCGTGATATAATGGGAATTTTACATTATCGGCGGGGACATATATTACGCATCGCGTAATTTACTAATCCACTTGTTTTAATTGCATTAGATTTCTAATGAAAGAAGATAGTTTAAACTTTAAATTGATGCACTTAATATTACATTAATCACTTGCTTTCTCCAAGAAAAATGACCAACCATTCGGGTTCTTCTTTTTCTGGGATGCACTGTAAAGTGACACCTTGGCATTATTTTTTTAAACTTAAAAAAAGTAAAAATCACTGACATAAACATGAATTTATTTACATTGTTGCACATAAGTGGTTCTTGAATTAGCACAGTTTGAATGAAAATAATCCTTGAAATCTCCAAATTATACGAAGAAAAATGTATATTCACTACTGACTATAGAAACAAATTGTTAATTCATTTTTATGCACCATTTAAGTTTCATTTGATATGTTTTTATTTCTTTGCAGGTTGTAAATAAAAATATGATGGATGAAAATTTTGAGGATCAATAAGGGATTGATTTAGACCCATACAAAATCTCGTACTTCAAGTAACATTGCACCTTGTGCAGCAGAGACAAATCGCAAGCTTATCAGAAAATTGTAAAAAAAGTAAAATATTCAATCACAATATTAAACTTCAAAGAATGACCTAATCTTCATGTTCAGCTCACATATTGCTTCCATCACTGATTAAAAAATAGCAGTAGGTCTAGCTCCTCTTCAAAGTTTTTATGGAAGCATATGGCAGAGAGATTCAGTATGATATTGAAAAAAAAAAAAAAAACGTTTGATTTGAGTTCAGTCGTCTAATTTCCAATAACCATTGTATTTGCCTTTCAGAAGTCATAAGGATAATAATTACAGGAACACCATTTTTGTATTTTGCTTATACAGTCTGTGTCAAATAAAATGGTACAGTTGGAAAACATATTTTTATAGTGTGAAGGTTAATATCAACGTGGTATTGTTTGTTATTTTCATAAAGCAGGAATATCACTCTTTCTTCTGCAATTTTTTCCATCACATTTGGTGCAGTATTTTTTGAGATATGACTAATTTTCTACAATCAAGAAAAATCCATTTTTCTCACGCCGTCCCATGCCTTTGTGTACGATTTCGAATTATGACCGTGAATTCAGCGCTCCAGAACAATAGAAGTGCGTAATTTTGATTTGTTCCTCGTCGCACAAAACTTAGCATAACTTTTTTTTTTACAAAAGCAATATACGGACAAAAGCGCCATCAGCAAGAAAATCTTTTGGCTTTAATTTGGTACAACAACACACATATATGCAGAAGCGGATCTAAGGGGGGGTTGGGGGGGTTGCAACCCCCCCCAAAAGAAATCCGGGGACCATTTTTTTTTTTTTTAATCTTATCTTTTTTTTTAACTTGTAATTTTATTTTTTTATTTATGTATTTATTTATTATATATTAATCATCATTATTATTATTATTATTCTTTTTGGGGGGGGGAGGAGAGAGGGTGGGCGAACAAATAGAAAGTACTAGAAAGTGCCTGTTTATTAATTCTCATATATCTTTAAAACCCAATATTTTCGGCTCGCGCTTCGCGCTCGTGGGGATACTAAATTATATGCACAAATAACTCAAATTGTTGAGCTCAAAATTTTCGGCTCGCGCTTACGCGTCGCGATACTTAATAGGGTTTACAATACACAATTATCTTTAAAAAAATTAATTAATACTAGAAAGTGCCCCTTTATTTATTCCATATATCTTTTAAAAACCCAATATTTCGGTCGCGCTTCGCGCTCTCGATGCCTATCATAATGCACAAAAAATCCAACTCTAAAATTGTTTAAATAATTCCTCGTTTTAGTCAGTATAGGCCTAAAAATCGGGATTGTCTAAACTCGCGCTCCGCTTAAAAAAAAAATTAATAACTAGAAAGTGCCCCTTTATTTATTTCATATATCTTTAAAAACCAATATTTTCGGCTCGCGGCTTCGCGCTCTCTGATACTCAATCATAATGCACAAATACTTCAATTTTGAGTTCAAAATTTTCAGCTCGCGCTTGCGCTCGCAGATACTTAATAGGGTCACAATACATACAATTATCTTTTTTAAAAATTTAATTAATACTAAAAAGTGCCCCTTTATTTATTCCATATATCTTTTAAACCCATATTTTCGGCTCGCGCTTCGCGCTCGCTGATACTAAATCAATATGCAAAATAACTTCAATTTTGAGTTCAAATTTTCAGCTCGCGCTCGCGCTCGCAGATACTTAATAGGGTCTACAATACACAATTATCTTTTTAAATTAATTAATACAAAAAAGTGCCCCTTTATTATTCCATATATCTTTATATAAACCCAAAATTTTTCGGCTCGCGCTTCGCGCTCGCTGCCTATCATAATGCACAATAACCAACTCAAAATTGTTTAAAATATCCTCGTGTTTTAGGTCAGTATATGGCCTATAAATGAGGAATTGTCAAAACTCTCGCTCCGCTAAAAAAAAAAAAAAATTAATACAAGAAAGTGGCCCCTTTATATTTATTCTATATCTTTTAACCCAATATTTCGGCTCGCGCTTCGCGCTCACTGATTACTAAATCATAATGCACAATAACTTCAATTTTTGAGTTCAAAATTTTCACTCGCGCTCGCCGGCTCAGCAGATACTTAATAGGGTCTACAATACACAATTATCTTTAAAAAATTAAATTAATACTAAAAAAGTGCTCCTTTATTTATGCCATATATCTTTTACAACCAAAATTTTCGGCTCGTCGCTCGCGTGCCTAAAAATGCACAAAATTAACTCCAACTCTAAATTGTTTAAATAATTCCTCGTTTTAGGTCAGTATAGGCCTATAAATCGGGGATTGTCTAAAACTCGCGCTCCGCGCTCGTTTGCTCGCTCCGCTCGAAGATTTTTTTTTCATACCCCTCAACCCCCCCTTGGAAAAACCTAGATCCGCCCCTGATATGAAAAGATTACACACTAAATGATTTTTTCCCCGACTGTACCATTTTTTTGACACAGACTGATATATAACTCTAAATTTGGTTTGCCTATCTGATTTGAAAATGGCTGATCAGGGGGGCGCAAGGACCGGCCCCTCTATAATTTGAAAACCGTCATTGACCGTACATGTTAAAGTCCGAAAATTTGGTGGCACCCCCCCTTATCAGGCCAGGCGCCCCCCCCCATCCTGAAATCCTGGATCGGCCTGTGAATGAGAATGAATAGAAAATATATTATAAGCTGAGGCCGAACGTAACTCAAATTGTCTCCGATATGCCTATATTCTGTGGGTACGCGGTACTTTCTTCTGCTCGTAATCCAAATGTCACACATTTGCAGAAAGATAAGTATTTTTGAGGCATTATGATTATAAATACTTCCTAGGCCCTATCAATATTTAATTTTTTTTTTTTCTAAGACATATATCAGTCTTTTTGTATTCTTTGTATTTTTTAACTAATTATTATTTCTTTGCATTTGGGATGGAAACTGTAATCATACAGATCTCACAAATTATGGATCAGAAAAATTCATAGAAAAAGATTGAAGAATAAAATACTAGTTGTTAAATGAATTTGACATAGCGTCATCTGCGTTTTCAAATGCAAAAATGAAATCAATAAAAGTTGGCAGCTCGCCGACTAAAGGTGAATGACTTCACCCTCGCCGAACAATGGATGCTTCGAGGTGACTTTCGCGACGATGCGATCATTCAAATCCATCGTCTACCGCTTGTTATCTCTAGAAAACCACCTTGTTTTACCCACGTGTTGTACTGAAGCCAGCAAGAAGTCAACGATGGAGGCTCTAAATAATAAACTACGGAAATATTTTATTGAAACAGTAATTTCGTCGACAAAGTTCATCCTTTGAGGAATATTGAATGCTGGTGCTGGCTGTCCCATTTGCATTGCATCGATTTTGCATCTTTTCTCCAAATTGGGCGCAGGGTTAGAATGGACCCTTGGCCCCGCAGCTGCAGGGGCTGTGCTGGGTAGCGAGCGGTGTTCGGATTTTAGTGGCCTGACCGCCGCCTGATATTTCAATGCAGTGTTTGAGGCTAAACGCTGCTGGATTTTACTGAACAAAGGCCATTTGCACATTGGATTGAAGAGGATATTTTCCAGCAAAATGCCGCTTTCTTTTGAGAGACGTTGGAGCTTGGACAGAAGGTAGTTCTAACTAACTTGTTTAAATTTTTCTAAGACACTTTTTGGTTCAATCAAGGCTTCAACCTTGGTGGGCGGTTGGTGTGTTGGTGGTGGTGGTGTGGTGGTGTGGTGGTGGTGGGGGGGGGGGGGGGAAGGGGGGGGGGGTGAGTGGTATGTATAGGTAGTGGCTAATCACTTTGCTGGTGGATGGTGTTGTTAAGATTATAAAGGAATGGGCTAGACTTCCTTTTGTACCAGCCACTAAAAGTGAAAAAAAAAGAATATGTTAAGAATGATGATGTATAATTGATTTATAAGCACAAAAAATTAATATTTTTTTTTTTATAAAGACCTAGTTGTATGATTTATGATGTCATATTAATTGCAGGTGGTGGACAATTATGATGATGATTTAGGTTGAGAACTAAAGTAACAGAAGGGATCATTTCAATATCTGAACACAATTTCATTGAAATATAGTAGGCCCCTAAATATAGGCCTACACGGACGGTTGATTGTTTCCCAAATAGCAGAAAAGAGACAAGTAGTATTGAATAATAAACACCAAAAAGGTATTTTCCTTCAAATTGAATTTTGCTTGTTTGTTTACAAGTAGGTAAAATAAATCATTTTGAAGCTTTTATTATCATTTTCATACAATTATCAATTTTAATCCAGCCAAATGCCTAAGTTTGACTAAATCTAGAGCAAAACATATTAGAACATGTACCTATCTTCTCCAACAGGCTGCTACATTGCTTGCTAACAGTACAAGCATTCATAATTCATGTCAATTCATGGCTGTCCATTTCTCTTCCCTACAACACTATGACTTCATTCAATGAATGAAAAATTGGATCTCAAATTTCACCATGCTTGTCCAAGGGATGAGCCAAGCCCGATATGAAGTAGGCTGGAGAGCATATATGTACCGTGTTTACACAGTGACTCGGCTCTCATGTCGAATCCTCAGGAAGGGTCCAAAACTGCAAAGAGTGAACTGTGATCGTGTTAAAAAAGGTGAGTTCGATATGGCTCACAGATCACGACCGGAAGTAGAGGGACATTGATTGTCTGTTTGGATGTATAACAGAATTCCACCAGTGA
Source organism: Paracentrotus lividus (assembly GCA_940671915.1). Classification (NCBI taxonomy): domain Eukaryota; kingdom Metazoa; phylum Echinodermata; class Echinoidea; order Camarodonta; family Echinidae; genus Paracentrotus; species Paracentrotus lividus. Next base: position 19,466,228 of record CALNVZ010002974.1, on the reverse strand, counting down.
CCTCACGGTCATCGAGTTCGACACGGCTTTCTGTTTACACACACAAAAGATTGCCGCGTCAAACCTGCCTCCTGGATCGAAACCTACAATTCTGGCGGAGCAAAAAAGGCGTGTCGAACTCAGTCACACTGATCCTGTTTACATGACATAAAATTGCTGTGTTGAACACATTTATGTTATCATTTTATTTCATTTATTTATTCATTTCTGTGTGGTAAACAAGAAAACATGTAATAATAGTAATAGGATCATTTTCTCACAAGAAATGGCAAAAGAACAATTTTACAGACCTAACAACCATACTTTTTACCACTTACAATTGTGGTTACGCCATGTCTAACCCCCGACCCGAGTTATGGTGTAAACATGGTAATAGAGAATGTCCTTGGTAATGAATGAAGTAGAGCATTGGTCTTATAGATGAGTCATCTCTGTTGTAGGGTAGAGGAAAAGACATCGTGGCCGGATCAAGTTAAAGCTACTACCATGGATTTTATTCACACATGTTTTATAATGCAACGTGTCTATATCTACAATGTAGTCGTATCTTGGTTTACTTGTTGTAAGCATTTTAACATCTTGAATGAAACAGTGTTTTGGTATTTTCCAAAATGAACAAGAATTGAATACCAATTGAAGTTTTGAAAATATAGGCCTACACAAGAGGCTGTAAAACAGATTCATATCATATTTCTAAGGCTATGGTACTCACAGGTAGAGCAGGTAGATTTTTGATGTTGTTGATGAATAAATAAAGAGAGAGAGAAGGAGAAAGATAAACAAGTACAATGTATGTGTACCAAAATAGTCAAAATAAATCCAAGCTACAACAACAATATCTAAACAACAGCTAAAACCTATTTAATATCCCTTTAACATATTCCAGAATACAAAAAGGCTAAAATAAGCTGTGCTAGATGTCAAAATAGCATTTTAAATAACCTACATGTACATATGTATTTAATATCCCTTTAACATATTCCAGCATACATAAAGGCTAAAATAAGCTGTGGTAGATGTCAAATAGCATTTTGAATATCAAGTCTATTACATTTTATATATATATATATATAAAAAAAGAGGAAAGTCTACTACATTTACATGACAGGGGAAGAAGGAGCAATTTATCGTGTATATCATAACATAATTTGATAACAAAAATTCAATCTGAGAACATCAGCTGTATTATGATGTGCCATGGTTGTAAGATTCTCTCTGTAATTGTAAGTCTTCGTTCGCTGCGGATCAGATCAATTGAAATTGAATTCCTTGGATTCAGATAATATCTGGAAGAAAAATATAGACTGGTATAAGTAATAGCCTTAGGGGAAATTCTAATGAAACTCGGAGGAAATCAAGATATAGACCAAAATGACTCGAGAAGAACTTGTTCTTATTATTGTGAATTTTTAAAATACACAATCTAATTATTGCAGCAAATTTTTTTTGTGAAGTATTTTTCATACAGTTATGGCTCATTTTGATTGAAACACAAAGGCGAAAAGTAATTGAATTGGTAGTAACAGTTACAGGGAAAGACTGGCCTAGATTAAAGTTGGTTAACAAAAAGCAGAATAATTTGGAGAAATGGATGAATGTTTGACCAATTCCTGACATACTTGTTGAATTCAAACAAGTTAAGATGAATTTATAAAATTGTAATTAATCAAATCATCAGGCAACTTGCATGTGTCGTCACTTACAACGTGGTAATAAATTGCTTAATTAACAATTTGAAATTTCACCTTGTCTGGGAAACTACTGTATAAGCCATTATTTTCATGATTTGCACTGCTTGGGGAAATTCGTGAGTTGGTAATTTTGTGATTTTTGTGATGCTTTCGTTCAATACAGTTTTCTATTGAAGTGAAAATTTTTGACGTACTCACAAATTTTGTAACAATGAAACCACCTCGAAAATAACAACTTATAATAATTAATAACTTATAATAATATAACTTATAAATAACAACACATAACTTATTTAATACATAAAAAAAAAAAAGGTTTCATATTTTTTTAATTCCATGACCTTTGCTCTGGCGATAACTGCTCCCCTTGGAATTCCATGAGTACCTCAAACCCAACCTTAAACATAACATAAAACCCTATTGCAAGCCTAATCTTTACCCTGTATATCTTAGACAAAATAAAGCTTGGAGCAATTGTCTAGGAGCAAATGTTGTGATTTTTGAAGGTTAAAATGTCAATTTCTCACTCACTATCAGTTAAACGTGGTGTATAGTTTTGGTAACAAAAAAGGAATTGGCACAAAATCGATCAAATGTACGAAGTTACATGTTGTCCACATTGCACTAAAAGATATGTGTGAGAGATCTTGTGACATTCCTTACATTATTTCCGATGATTTTCATTGAATTTGTTTGAATGAAACGTAATTAACGGCCGTTTAGACCTCTGCTGACAGATTCGCACGCCGAAGGTTACGGCGTGAATTAGTGCGAACGATCTGTGTGTAACACCCACACAAGAGAATCCCCATTGGTTTTCCACGTGAGCGCTAACCTGTGACGGGTCCCCGACTTATCTTTTTTATCCTTATATTATGAAATAAAGACACTTAAACGAGATTTCAAGTACTGTAATTTGCTTTATTATAGTTCTTGGATTCAATCTTTCATAATTTATCTTAGTGTGAATCAAAATTGATTTTTCCTTCTCCCGAAACTATACACCAGCTTTAAGCCAAGTGATGTGATATTACAATTTAATTCCTAAAGTTTGACATTGAGAGGCAAGGCTAGTTGCTGTGACCCTGATTTTAAGTTCACTGGCCTGATATTGTTTAGATCTGACAGTGATCTTGACGAACTAACTCTCTCATATGGAAGTCATTGTGAGTAAATTAGGAAGTAATGGGGCAGGGAAGCCACCACAGATGTGTCCAAGTAGCGACATGATTTTGTTTTCACAAATCCTGCCTTGTAGACTGGGAAGTGTAGAGAAGTGATAATTAGAGCTCTGGGAATGGGCTTCATGACATGGCATTTCATTAGATCTTTATACCTGTCCAGTGAGCTAGGCCAGATTTTACAGATAAACTGTTTTACATGTTCTGAAAACCTGACACAATTGCAAAGTAAATTTAAATTGTCAGATTTGTTTTTATAATCCAGCTAGCAAGCACACTTGTTTATTTTCGGAACGATATATTTCATCTATTAATTTAAAGGGTGATCTACATAGAGCCTTTATAAAAAAAGTTTGATAACCTTTACATTGTGAGCATCTACATGTACATAATTATAGGCCGCCTACATGTATTTATACCCGGTATGTGTTTTCATATGCCATGATAAAAAACACAAATTTCAATCATAAGTTGGTTGGTCTCCCCTAGCTCTAAAAGCCCTCCAGTTCCTTGTTACCCTTGTGTAACGTTAATTATGTATTTATAAGTGTACATGTACATTTATCTACCCGCCATCAAAAAGTCACCCTCTTCCAGAGAAAAACAGTCCAATTTATTTTATGTTTTGTTGAAAGTCCTTGGACCCTGCATAACTTGACTTGTGAGGATTTGAGTTGAAATAGGAGGTCATTTAAGGTCATGCAGCACAGTGGATTGGTGTTATCCTTTCATCTTAAAAACACATGTGAACTTAGCCTTAAGGCTGTAAGCTCCTGTGGAGTGAAGGGGTAGTAGAGGGGGCATGTTCTTACTAGTGTTTTTTTGTGACTGTAATTCTTAATTTCAACCTGGTAATAATAATGATTATGATGATGATGATGATGATGATGATGATGATGACGATGGTGATATTAATAAAATAACGATAGTAATAATGGTGATGATGATAATAATGATGATGATGAAGATGATGATGATGATGATGATGACGATGATGATGATGACGATGACGATGATGACGATGATGATGATGATTATGAGGAGGATGGTGGTGATGAGGACGAGGATGAATTGATGATGATGATGATGATGATGATGATGATGATGATGAGGAGGAGGATGATGGTGATGATGATGATGATGATGATGATGATTATGATGATAATAATAATAAACTTAAATACTGATAGACAAACATATATTGTAAGCCCTTACATGTATGTACCGCATCGATTGCACATGGTCCTTAAAATGTAAATTCCGATAAATATTGAAAATATTCATATTTTGATTGACAGCACTGTAACAATTGAAAATAACAACTGTGAGCTTCTTGTTTATCATTATGAATGTAAATTTTTACTGTTAAAACTTAAAATTGAGGTTGTTTGGTCTCATGCAGATATAACAGAAATTGTCAGTTCTCGTACCACTGTGTGTAGTAGTAAGAACGTGCCCTCGAAAACCACTTGTATCTGAACGCCGAACCCAATGGAATTTCTCTCTCTGACCCCAATTTAGGGGCCTCCAAATTGAGATGATTTTCGTCCTGTGGGTGGTAAAAAATGGAAGTGTAATCTGGCTGCCGCATGTTTCCCCCGTGTTCCATTCGGGAGCCATGGAAATCAGAAATATTTCAGACGAGAGATGAATATCAAATCTTCATTGGAGATGGATGCCTTGCATTCAGCGTATATCAATTTAGTTTGAGAAATAGAAACCTCGACTGAGATGAATTTTGTGATGAATTTTGTGATAACTGCTCTACTTCGGGGCATGTTTTCATAGGGTATGCTAACTTTTAAATGTGTGCGTGGAGTGTGCATTGAATTCAATTGGGTACAGAGCAACAGATTTTGAATCATGAGAATTTTTTTATATGTTCGCCTTATCTACATGTACATTGTAAGAAAGCTATATAAAATGGTATTGACTAAAGCATTTTTATACTATATTGCTTGATTAAAAAGTGTATTTGATAGTGTGCAGTTTACAATATCACAATTAGAATCACACTTTTTAGTGAAATTGTATTTTCACACACAAAAATATAGGGAATCGTGGTCTGAAAATTAATTATCCCAACAGGATCTATAATTGATGTGTATATGATTAGGTCCACTGGACTTTGACAAACCAGTCATTAAAATGGAGGTGTTGGTGATTTGATTATTATTGCTCATTTACACAGACCCTTATCAAACAGATCCAGTCATTTTAATACCCTCGTAAAATAAGTTATTATGTATGGAAGAATGCAATTAAAATGTATTGTACTAAATATATGACCTTTTATGCAGGGAGTAGTCTTCTATATGTAGGCCCCTCGGACTCAATCTTTTGAATATAATATCAGTGACTTCTGCAGAATTGGACTGGGTATTCACTCAAGGAAATATAAGAGAAAAAAAGAGTTGAGCATTATTCTTAGTCATCGTAACGAAGGACTAGCGATGATGATGATGATGATGGGTCTACTATTAAAATCCAAAACTGGCCACTGAATAGGGTAACAATAGACACCACCTTCTAAAACAATCAATTGCGAATTAATTGAAATCTTCAGAATAATGCAGGAATGTTTCAGTGATTACTTCACAAATACTTTCATTTGGCTCTGGCTTGAATTTCATCTCATTAGTACTCATATTGATATTTCACATCATGTCTATGCCTAATACATGTGCAATCTACAATGTACATTACGTGTTTAAATTTCCAGGTAAATGAAGTAAATATCTATCTTTTAAGTACATGTAATAAATAGTAAATATGCATCAATTTTTCATTTTTATGACTGCCTATTTTACTTTTATTGCTCTCTCCCTCACATTAGTATGCAGATTGATATTTCTCATTAGGCAACCAGCGCCGAATTTCAGCTTTCAGTTGACACACTTGTACACATATGATTGCATAATTATAAAGTACAAGTTCCGTGCATAGTCATTCCAAGTTAAATGGATACCTTTATATCCATCAATGTGCAGTCTAAACCCATTCCATCTCATTCGTATGCAGAATGTGATTTAGGCGGACAACATTTACGCCAAATTTCATCTTTTCCTCACGTGTGTACACAAATGATTGCACAATTAAAATGAGCACATACTATCAAGAGCGTTAGTCACCGACTTTCCCCGATGACAAATGGGTCTATTAAGTCTGCTAGGTGCGTTGTGTAGTCTCAGAATCACATCGTGCAGACCTTGTATGATAAATATAAGGTGCCACAACTTTTGATCTAGCGACAACAAGCTTTTATTCCATCTGAGATGTAGGGTTAGGGTTGCAATAAAGGTTAATTATATTTTTAGGGTAGGCCCAGAATCACCCACTCTCCAATTCATTTTCTATGCATAGATACTCCATGTTAGCGTTGATAATCTCTTGGTGCGTTTAATCTGCCGGGGATATTATCTAGTAGAAATGCAGGCAATTCATCCTTGAAATGTTTGAATGTAGAAAAGTACAATGAGACAATCTAGACAATTTATTATCATCAATGAAGCATGGTCTAAATTTAGCTGACTTCTAAGGACTTTGGTTTGTATTTTTAGTAGATCTGTAGTGAATTCAAAGCTAATAACATTGTCTAAAAAGAAAAATTGGGTTCTCTAGAAGCTTTTCTGACAGATATTGACTAGAGAACGGGGTTGATAAGTAAAGACTAGCTAAGCTCGGGCTATGATTCTGATAATGACCATTGCCCAGAGCATACAGAAATAAAAGAGATGAAAATGAATAAAGAGTCAAAATCATACACACCGACCCCCAGGCTGCATTGAGGATTAATGAAATTGAGATGCAATAAGTGGGTTTTTAAAGGAATTAACATATTTAGTTATCGCCAAGGAATCATCTGTTCAAATAGAGATCTAGTGACTAGATCAGTAACATTTTCCCTGCTTCGTCAGCCGTGTCAACATTTCATCATATAGTGGGAATTTTGTTTTCGATTTGGGTCATTTTGTTATTTCACAAACTTAATTTCGATTACCTTTTGACATCTATTACATACTGTTTTTATCAAAGATTTTGTTTTTATCAATGATATTGTTTCTATTAATATTGTTTAAATCATTGTCTTGAATTGATAGAAAAAAGACCAAACACTATAAAATAAAATTGCCTGAAGTACGTAAAATATTGTATAATACAAACAAATTGGGAACAGGAATCAGAATTCAAATACCTTTTTACAAAAGCCTAATCGATTGTTTCATGTTCATTCCACAAACTACATACACGTACATGTGTATTCATCTTTCTTTCACCAAAGAAAAGAGATCCAATAAATGAGTTTATAAAGGGATTAACGTCTCCATTGCCGCAAGCAAGCCAGCAAAGCATCCCTCCAAATAAGGATCTAATGATTGGATTAGTATAAATTTGCATCCCTCTGAAGAGTTGGTGAAAGGCATGAGATTAGGGAGCAGAACCCTGAGTGGGTGATCTTTCCCTTCAAGCTGTCTATGAGATATCAGTACCATATCCAGTGGGGAGGGGGGGGGGCACTCCTATTTAGGCCTTAATTTTCATCAGTTTTACATTAGGACAAGGCCATTTTTTCATAAAGCACTCTTAAATACAGTACAAATGCAAATGTCTGGAGAGGGCGCCAAAATCTCCAAAGCCCAACAATGAATTTGGAAGGGGAACTAAGGCCAGTAAGGGGGCATCTAAGGCTACAACCCCTATGGCATTCCATTAATATAAGCTTTTAATATTGCACCCTTGTTTTTTTTAAATTACTCATTGAACTTATGTATTATGTATTAATATCAGACATTTTTGGGGCGCCCTTCTTATTTCAGAATTTCTGGCCTCGAGCCGCCCCCTATTTTAAAATACTGGATACGCCACTGGATATCTACATGTAGAGAAAGCAGATATGTTGGAGCAGATGGCTATGCTATCTTTCCTGATAGAGCACAACCTTGATCGTGGCAAACATGCGCTTTAATGTTAATCACATTGAGTCATGTAATTTCATGAATCCTCATTATGAAACATTGCAGACAGACTTGTAAATTATGCTCATATTTGATAACTATTATAATTACCTTTGCATGTGGAAGAGTCGGAAAGTGCAAATCAGAATTTTTTTAAGGTAAAAATATTCATATACATGTATTTTGAATGTTGTTTTTGATTGGATATTTGTTCTGAGATATCAAGAAATGCTAGCATATTTGAATAAAATATCAGGGTTGGACATTTAAGAGATACATGTTATTGTATTAATTACATAACATAAAAATATCCTCTAGATAAGCTTTTAAAAAAAAGTTGTTTCAAAGTTAATCTGATAATTTTTTGCATTCACTGCTTTATTATTCATCCTCTAAGAATACTTGTGGATGACTCTGCTACAATGATATTGAATTTATGGGTATTTTGTATAAAATATTAGATTTCTGTATATTGTTCTGGTCTCTTTCAAATAAATATAATTCAGAATTTTCTTTAAATTTCCCAATAACGTTTAAAACCTACATCATCTAAACAAAAGTCATAAACTACATTACGTTCATCTACCATCGACCATGTCAAAATGTTAACTTCATGTAGGCCCTGTGCTTTAAATGTACATTTGTTGTAGCAAATACATTATTTGTTTTTCCTAAACTGCATATAGTCAGTATCAATCTAGCCTTGGTTAGATCACAGATGTAATTGTAGACTCCAACTACTCAGTCTTGAAGATAATTTATCTTACTGTCTTTTCTTGGGAGACATCTCAAATTGATTGATGACTTCGAGTCGAATGTCTTGACAATTATCTTTGTCATTCAGTAGAAATTGCCAATTTGCCACAGTTACTAGCGCTTGATGATTTGTGTGTCTTTCGGCATTCTTGTAAGCATCAATGGCTTATTCAAGCATGATATTATACAAGATACAAGATACAAGATATTTTATTAGGTCTTTGTAAACATTGTTACATAGAAATTTGGATTCCACTGGTATTTCAACATAAAATAAGAATATACAAAAATACAAGATAACAAGATATATTAAAACAGATAAATGCAAAAATAAATCTAGCGACAGAAGTGGTAATTGGTTCTACATGGCGTTGTCATTTGATACTTCCAATTTAAATGAAATAAATTTCATTTAAGTGAAGAAAAAAAATAAAAAAAATTGGAAGGAAAGCAATATAATTTATTCCTTTGGAATTTTAGCAACCTTTGTTGATTTTGAACAACTACTCTACATTGGTCATAATTTATTAACATTCATAACGTTTTTACTTATACCTGCATAATTCAATTGACGGCAGATGTGATGTGCTCTCAACATATTTTCATTTCATTTCATCACTATAATTCTAGAGTTATTAGGCCCTTCAAAAGAAAGAAAAAAAATATATACACTGTACTCATAACAGCGAAAGGCTTGACACATATGCCCTCACAATACTCTCATGTACTCTTATTGATTTGTACCTTCTATTCCCCCTTTCATCTTCTCTTGCCTATTGTCATCTTTCATCCCCTGTTCTTCTGAAGCGGAAATCCTCATTGTTCATTACACTGGACCACTTTGGTGGCCGACAAGGCAACAATTCTCTATCCTAAAAATATGTATATTCCAGTTCTTAACCTTTTAGTCCCACAAATTGCCTGTGCCTGCATGTTAAGCCGTGCATTTCACTTGGATTGTTTTTTCGCGAATGAGTCCATCCTACATGTAGTGAAAATTTTCACTATAGATAGTAAAAGGCTATGAGTGTGTTCAATGTCTAGTTTCAAATTTATACGCCAACATGAATCATGATACAAAACACAATCACAAAACACAAACACAAACGCGATCAGCGGCGCACCGTTCAGTGTCCAAAATTTAAACGTGTTTACACGTCGATCGTCTTTAAATTCCCCACTCTCAAAAAACAAATATCTTCTCCATTTTTCAATTGCACCAGAAGCTTCCATTGCGAGAGCACATTTAAACACGTTTGAAAACTCAATCCTGTTCAGTGTCGCATTTCGTTGCAATCGCGATGCTCAAGGTCGTAAAATTGAAGCTGATTGTGTTTGTAAACGCATCTTTTTCGGCGTTTATATTTTCGGCGTTGAAATTTAAATTGAGATTTGAAACACGTTTATTTTTTATGACCGGGGATGGGGGACAATGAACACCCTCTTTGTTTTTCTTTATATCAGCGTTTTGTAATTGCGTTTTGTATCATGATTCATGTTGGCGTATAAATTTGAAACTGGACATTGAACACACTCTAAGTACTGTATAAGTGGTTATTTTCGCGGTGACTTTATTTTCGCGAATTTCGCGAGTCAGTCATCGCGAAAATTTCCACTTCATTACAAGGCTATTTATGGTAATGAAATCATCACCAAAATCGCGAAATTTTGCTCCCGCGAATTTCCCCAACTGCTCAAAAATCGCGAAAATATCTGTACGCGGAAATATTGGCTTATACAGTATGACAATGAAATATCACAAAGATCAAGAAATTGAACCAAAATTGCAAAATATTATGTGAGTGAAATATATGGCTCATACAGTATTCTATGTGCTCTGCTCTGTCATTGCTCAACTGTAAATAGTTTAGTTATGGGGTAATTCTGACTAATAGAGTTGAAGATTATATTTATCACGTCTAATGGGTCTTGGCAAATGCTTCTCAACATACGCAGATTTTATGAACACAAATAATGGAATTACTTTCGTGCCCTACCTAACATACTTCTTAAATCAATCGCAAACAATGCTATTTGCATAAATCGTTAAGTAGTCAGTAAACATGCAATGTTGAGTCTGTGTGAGCTGGAATGTAGTGAGGTATTACATTTTAAAGGTACAGATAACTGGTAACAAATTGAAATATAATGAGGACAATTTTTTTTCAATGTTTTTTATCCTGTCAATTTAGAAAATACATTTTTAATGCATCATATCGCTAATCTAGTTTTACAGAGAAATTTACAAATCTATATTTTAAATGTACTTATAGCTGAAAATTATCTTCGTTGTTATCGCTAGTTGAAATAAAATGTGAGGTGAAGTTCACTATTGAAATCTAAACTAGAGAATAAATGTGTTTTAACCCAAAACTGAACTTTTAAAGGTATTCTTTATAGTTAATAAACCTCAAATGTTTGATCATTTCTTGTTGTTTTTGTCTCTGTTTATGTCGCCGATTGCACGGTTTAATGCCTACGACTAGCTTTGATGTTTGATCAAGCAGATAATGTTACTGCTCCGCAACACCAACAACTTGTAGGAATGCGTGTCAAAAGTTGGCAAACTATTGACACTCTTGTTTAATCCCACACATGCATGACCCCTGGATCAAGACTCCAGCATGTTTGACATTATAAGGTTTGTTTCAAAAGTACAAGCCAATCTGACTAGAAAAATATCCATCATTCTAAAAGCTGATAGATTTGGAAATGAAAATAAATAATTTCAAAGAAAAGTGTTATTATTGCATTCTTTATGAGTTTGTAATGTGTGTTGAGGCATGTTAATTTGCTTGAGAGTACTCACACTGCACGGATAAGATCCCCCCCCCTGTTATTCTTCAAAGGCACACTGGTGTAAAATGTAAATGACATTCATATTGCTGTGGATTATAAGTTTATATTTCTATAAAAGTTGAGAGATTTATGTAGGCCTACTGCTTACATGTATAATGTATGTTGATTGTTGAGCCATGTTTATGTTCTTCAGAACATTATGTATTACTGGTAGTCATTGTTGAAATGAGAAAGTAAATATTTTCTAAAGGCATAGTAACTTAAAAACTCTACATCACAAGTTAAATTTGTCATGACTGTACCCATTTTCCTCATCAAAGTGAAGTTTTGAGCTTTCTGACTAGTCTTCATATGGAGGATGATATCAAGTTGTTCTTTAAAACTTATTATATTCAGCCTGAAGATGAGTCCTTCTGTATCGTACATTAGGGCCTATCGAATGTTTCTACACATCTTGTTGAAAACACAAAGTTTTATACATCCTTTTGTCTCTGAAAAGACAATATCGTCGGCTGAGAACGAGAAGGGCACTCTTACAGATCAAAGATGTTCCGTTGAGAACCAGAACAGCGCTGTTACCATTAACTTTGTACAGCAAGAGCGCTCTTCTGGTTCTTAGCGGAACATCTTTAAGATGCAATAACGCCCTTCTGGCTCTCAACAAACGATATACTCCTCCTTGTCTATCAATCATTTTAGCAGGTCGTGAGGGCATTCATGGTACCCCATGCTCCTTTGGGGGCAGACTGTAAACTGCGTTTTTTTTTCAGGGCATTGCCCCCACAAAATATGCGTCCCCTGAGCTCTGAATATCAAAGACCAAAATTCCTGATGTGTGGGTTAGGGGAGGGGTACCAAAGATGTCCCCTAACGGTAGTATCTTGCTTGCCATGAGAGGATTCGAGACTAGTTTGAGACCGATTTGAGACGGTTGTGAGACTAGTCGCAGAGACCAATTGGAGACGTCTCGGTGACATCTCTTTAGTCTCCGTGACGTCTCATGAGTCGCGGGGAAGAAAAAAAAAAAAAAAAAAAAAAAAAAAAAAAAAAAAAAAAAAAAAAAAAAAAAAAAAAAAAAAAAAAAAAAAAAAAAAAAAAAAAAAAAAAAAAAAAAAAAAAAAAAAAAAAAAAAAAAAAAAAAAAAAAAATCGAATTTGCTTAATATATGATTTTTTTTTCGTCACAGAGAAGTCTAAACAAATATTGGAGATGTCTCAGGTGTTTGAGTCACAGAGACGTATCCGCGAAGTGATATACCCCCTTTAGTTAGAAATGGTATAATGATATTCGTATTGAATGGGGGGGGGGGGTTGGGGGTGGCACGCACCAGGATAAGTGCCTGTGACATAGGCCTACATGTAGTCGATGATAGACAGATTGGGACTTGGGGTGATATCTATTTTTGTGGTCAGGACTGTTGCCTGTGAGGATACTACTCCTGGTAATGGTACATGAACGACCCCCATAGACATGACATGACATGACATCACCCTTCCAGGTAAAGTGGTATGCCATCTAATCTTTCACTAGGGAACTTTCACTCAAGTACCTAGACTATAGAAGTCAAATCTGCAACCTAAATAGTAACTGTACCACAGTGAAATGAAGGATAGTATTGAAAGTAGGAGTTTTTATTAGTGGGAGAGCACTGAGAAAATAGAGGCATATGAAATTGACATAATGCAATTTAAACAGATCTAACAACATGAAGATACTGATAATATTAGGGACGGGTACATAACAAAAATCATAAAATGTATTCTGACTGTGTTAAAAGATTCTGTTTTCAAGATGGGTGTGGAAGTCTTTGCTTTAAGGTGTGTATTTGCTAATGTGAGTGCACAAACTCAAGCTGAATACACACGTGATTAGTTACCCTACCCCCTTCACCTTTCACACAGACAAATTCAATATAGAAGATATGTTTAACTAGGCATGTTTTTATTAAAGCCCATTACTATGTAACAGATTTCCTGTAGGTTTGTTATCAAATGCTTATTCATTCCCAAGGCGTCAAACATCATGAAGTCACCTTGATACCACCAAAAGAAAAAAAAAAAAAAAAATAGAACCTAGTGATAAAGAAACATTGTGTGGAACCTTGTTTATACAATTTTTCTTTATACGCTCAATAATAATTTCTTCTTGTGTGAATGTGTTATGGGAGGGTGAGAGTTTGATTTGTGCCCGTACACAGGTGATCAAACCTGAACTAGACTTTCCTTCCTCTCCTAAATGTGTGACATCCTTGAGATACTGTCCTTACGCCCCCTTGACCATGGAGGGGAGGGGGGGGGGTCTCAGATGAAATGAAAGATGATGAAAGGGAGAAGGAAGAGGAGGATGAGGAGGAGGAGTAGGGGGAGGAGGCTTGTACCTTTTACTCATGACAGTTTGTTAAAGGTGGTGTCACACTGTCCCGAAGTTGAGCAAAGATGGACACATGAAATGTGAAATGTTAGGGTTCGCGCGAAGTCACATGTAGCCCGGAACTTGGTCAACAGCCAAACAAGAGCCCATACGAGAACGATGTCTATAGAAGGTAACATGATAGCGCTAAAAAAAACACGAAGGGTACACGAATGGCCCGATGCTTTCATGATCAGAAAAAAAATTGAAAATTTCTGTGATTGTGTGTCCATCCTTGCTCAACTTGGACAGATTATCTGCTTAACCCGGGCTAAGGAAATGCACACTGATCTCGCCCAAACTTCGCAAACTCTGACTTTCTATTACAACACATCGTCTGTTGAGAGTTAGAAGAGTGTTATTGCATATTAAAGATGTTCCGTTGAGAACCAGAAGAGCTGTGTTGATGTACAAAGTCAATGGTAATAGCGCCCTTCTGGCTCTCAACAGAACATCTTTGATACGTAATAGCGCCCTTCTGGTTCTAATAAGACAACATATTTTCTATTGGTCCTGAACTCACAAGTTCATCTGAGATATCACTTTCTAGAGCAAGGGATGTGGGAGGAGGCTGCTAATTTAAGCATTGCTCTAAGGAAGGGGCAATGCAATTTCCAAAGGAAGGGGATGTTTGGGATGGGAGGTACTCCGAGTGCCAAGGCGGGGTGCAATATTACCCCTCTGGGACGATGGTTTGGGGATGCAGGTCATAGACCTACTAAATGAGGGTATCTACTCTATTCTGATGTATTTAAAAATGTGTTCAATTTCGGAATTTTCACTGATATTCATTGGGATTTATTAAATGAAAGCAGGAAAATAAGAGAAGCAAACAAATAATATGAGGATTTGAGGAGGTCATATTCAAACGTTAGTGACTCGACATTTGGACTGATCGAAGGGTGCATATCTTTGCACTTGTAGGTTGTGAATGGATCATGACTACCATATTATGTATAATGTAGGAGTGGCATGTGTCATTACCAGTTGGATTTGCATATTACAATTGGTCCTGGAAATTATGATTAAAAAACAGTGCATGAGTGACACGACAAAAAACAGACATGGGTTTCTGACCATCATTGGTTATGGTAGGATTTGTGCCCAAGTAGATCTCTAAGAGTACCATAAGTGCTGGTATATGTACATGAATAGTGTACCTCTCTAACATTTATTGTCCTTATCAATCATTCCCTCTCTGTGGAATATGGTCCACCTCTATGTGTCGTGAGTGACACAACATCCAAAACGTGAGTGACACCACCAGTGCCAATTCAAGTAAATAACATAGATCAAAATTAACTGTGTGTGTGCCATGTTAGAGAAGTCCATGAAAATTACTTTAAGCACAAAATATCTGAAAAAAAGTGACTAGATATAAGAATAAGAGGCATTTAAAGCACCATAGTTCCATATGTGCAAATTCTTCTTTGATCAATTATTCAGCATAAGAAAACTGGATCACATAATGTTTGAACTTAAATAATTGGTTGTATTGTAAAGAAGCCTTTGTGTTGATTTCAGATCCTAATTTGCATTTTCAAAGGCACAATGCTACATTAAACTTTCAGCTAAATGCCCCACTTAGTTTGAATATGACTAGTATTTCAATTTAATGCTCTGCAGTCCTGCTGAAAAATATTGACTTTCATGATACATTCATCAGGTTTTATAGCTTCAGCAGAGGGATGGGTAAACACTCTTGTTGAATACAATGTGCCGAATCCTTCTCAAATCTGACTAATATTCATGAAGTGTATCTTGGTGAGAGGACAGTGATACATCATAGAAACGCATCCCTGCACAGGCATGTTTACTCAACGCAGCTAGCATGTCGCCGTCCTGAACTTGCGAAGAAGCGCTAATGTAGGGCCAAATGAAATGAAATTGGATGTGTTAGAGTAGGATGCACTCCGCGTACTGAGATGGGGTGAGAAGGGGGGCAGTCAGCTGAGCAGGAGGATACATAAGATGGGTGGAAATGGACCGAGGATGCAGATGGGTAATGGATGCTCAGGAGTGGGAGGGTATGAAGGGGGCAGCAAGGATGGGAAGAGAGAATGAGGGAGAGAGAGGAAATAAGAACAGGGGGATCTAGGAGGAGAAAGAGAGTGAGAGGAGGGAAAGGGGAGGGAGCAGAATCGTCAAGAGGAGAAAGGAAAATGAAGATTGGAGAAGAAATGCGTTGAGAGGGGAGAAAGAGAAGAAAAGGGGGACAGGAAAAGAGAGTAGATGGAGAAAAGCGGACAGAGAGAGAGAGAGAGAGAGAGAGAGAAGAGGACACGAGGGGAGAGAGGATGGGGGAAAAAGGGGGAGAGGTGGAGGAGGAGGAGAGAGGAGAGAGGAGGGGGAGTTGGGATGGAGGACGGGAAAGAGGGAGAAAAAGAAGGGGAGGTTGGAAGAGAACGGGAATGATGTAAGGAGAGAAGAGGGGATGGATAAAGGAAGAGATAGGAGGATAAGATGGGGGATGGGAGATGGGAGAAGGGACGGAGGATAGGAAATAGGGAGAGAAAGAAGTAGAGTTTGGAGAGGAGAGGATGATTATGGGGATAGATGAAGAAGGGGAAATGTAAGAAGGATACAGGGGATTAGGCAATTGAACAGGTGGTTTTATTAGTAATAGTAGAAATGGCCATGATTTATTGGATTTTGAAATTGGTTTTGACCTTCAGGTGCATAATAATGGACTTGAATCAGCCAAGGCCTTAGATTTAGAGATCAGGATATAAAGTAGAGATCAGCAGAGAAGTGCAGTTGAATGGTGTAGAAACTCAGTGGTGTACATGGTAAAGATACAGAGTGTCCCATAAAAAAAATGGAACCTGGATGGTCAGTCAATTTTCAAGGGGAAAACAAACAATTCATGAAGAGATAGCGTGCATCAATGTAAAGTTCATTTTGTCTCCATTTTTTTGACACCCAATACAATATGAAAGTGCAATGCATTGAATGAGCAAGAAAAGGTTTAAAAATATAATGTAAAAATAAAACTGTACATATCAGAGCAGGGAGAACCACACTGGAAGTTTACAGCAGGTGATTCATACACGTTGCTAGATATGATGAGAGAAACAGAACATATTAAAACTGCGTGCTAATGAGGCATCCTTTTCTTTAGCAAGGTCTTTGCATCTTGTCAACTTATTCTGTTCCATTTCAATAGGGGCTTGCCACTATGCGGCTCGAGGTCAAAGGTCAAACCCCCCTTTGGAGAAAAGCTCGATCTGCCACTGCATTCGATTTTGATAAATAAATTTTCCTATTTTGCTCTTTCAGATTGTATTTGAATTGAAATTGAATTGTAAGTTGGGAAAAGAGAGAGAGAGTGAGAGAGGGAGAGAGAACAAGCAAGAGCAGATGGGAAGATGGAGTATATAATTGATCTTATTGAAAATGTGACTGGAATAAAAGGATGCATACATCATTTAGAGTGTGTTCAATGTCCAATTTCAAATTTATACGCCAACATGAATCATGATACAAAACGCAATTACAAAACGCTGATATAAAGAAAAACAAAGAGGGTGTTCATTGTCCCCCATCCCCGGTCGTAAAAATAAACGTGTTTCAAATCTCAATTTAAATTTATACGCCGAAAATTTAAACGCCGAAAAAGATGCGTTTACAAACACAATCAGCTTCAATTTTACGACCTTGAGCATCGCGATTGCAACGAAATGCGACATTGAACAGGATTGAGTTTTCAAACGTGTTTAAATGTGCTCTCGCAATGGAAGCTTCCGGTGCAATTGAAAAAAGGAGAAGATATTTGTTTTTTGAGAGTGGGGAATTTAAAGACGATCGACGTATAAAGACGTTTAAATTTTGGACACTGAACGGTGCACCGTTGATCGCGTTTGTGTTTGAGTTTTGTGATTGCGTTTTGTATCATGATTCATGTTGGCGTATAAATTTGAAACTGGACATTGAACACACTCTTAGACATGTTTACAAGAAAGTCTTCCAAGTCATGCCAGTGGAATGAATATAGACATTGAAAGTCACTAGAGGTCAGTGGTCTCGAAAAGGCTAATTATAGCATGTGCATTCATGTGCAACTGATAAGAAAGCTGCTAAAGGCACGGTCCCACTGGCTTTTTAGGATGATTTGCATATGAATTGTGGATTGTTTGTTTTTTTTTTAACGAAATTTGTATACGCAACTCATGCGCAATTAATCCTCCCGCCAGTGGGACCAGGCCTTAAGTAAATCACATTAAAAAAAATAGTTTGGTTGAATCAATTAAAATCCTATAATTAGCACAATCAGGCTTTTTGTGTGTTTTTTTTTCATTAAAAATACTCTTAGGCCCGAATTCACAAACGTGGTTTAGTTAGTCCATGGTCTAAATCAATTGTTTAAACCACGGATTTAGACCATGGTCTAAATTTTGGTATTCACAAACCACCTGATTTAGACCGTGGACTAACTAAACCACGTTTGTGAATTTGGGCCTTAATGTCTGTGTTAATCTTAGCACTTTTTCTAAAAACAAGTATTGTAGATTTATACAATTCTCCTTTGCAGTTCTATAGACATGTTTCATGGATTTTATTATTTTCCTGTAGCTCTTTAGAGTATCCAAGAGCTAATGCAGTACTATAATGCTCTTCTCTCAGATATGGTGTTTTCATTACCTGAAAACATTGATCATTGTAATACTTGCTTATCAATATTTTAAAAATGCAATTTCTTATGATTACCAAGATAACTACCTGAAGTTAATTTTAAGAAACTCCATGATTAATTAACTCTCAATTTGGCTTTTAATGCATGAATCTTCTTTTATTCACAGACACAGAATTTTCAGGTCATAACCAATGATATGCATTGTGCATTTTTTTGTACGAAAGAATATTGCACATACCACCATCACGTGTTCCTGAATTTCCCTGTAACATATGGGTGACAGATTGGTGTCCGAAATGAAGGGCTCTCGTAGCCTCTATACCCAATCTGCATTAATACATTATGACATCATAAAAATACTTTAAAACTGTCCGAGGGGAATTGTATCGCAATGTAACTTTTAATCAATAAGTAATTTACTGCCATCTTTCCTCTAATGGACATTGGGGAGTAATTTATCATCAATCATTCAGCAGTGCTGAGAATTCTTGTAGCATAATGTACTTTTGGACTGAAATATGAATGATAATAAGTTCTGAAGCATCAAAGTTGATTTTCAATTAGGATTAAAATAATTTTTATAAGCTTTTGTGTGTAACCAAATTTATAGCCTCATACAGTCTGTGTCAAATAAAATGGTACAGTTGGGGAAAAAATAATTTAGGTGTGAAATCTTTTCAAATAATATGTGTATGTGGTACCAAATTAAAGCCAGAAGATTTTCCTTGCGGATGCACTTTGTTCTGTATAATTTGCTTTCGTTAAACAAAAGTTGTGCTAAATTTTGTACGACGGGGAACAAATCGAAATTACGCACGTCTATTCTTCCATTATGCGAAACCTACACAAAAGCATGGACGTCGTGCGAAAATGGATTTTTCTTGACTGTAGAAAACTGGTCATATCTTAAAAATTACAGCACCAAATGTGATGAAAAAAATTGCAGAAGAAAGTCCGATTATCCTGCTTTATGAAAATTACAAACAATACCAGGTTCTAATTAATATTCATACTATAAAAAAATGTTTTCCGACTGTACCATTTTTTTTGACACAGACTGTATATTATGAAAAGTCACGTGAAACAGAAAATATGTAATCGTGATTGCATTTATTGAAACAACTAGAATGTAAATCTTATCTCATTGATAGTTTTGTTATAGTAATTGATTGTTTATTCTAGGTATTAATATTATGCTTTTTTAATGCAATATTATATTTTTATTGCAATTATCAAGCCTACAATCAAGTTCCCCAGGTCGCAGAGCAATTTCCAATAATAATAATGATATTATTTATAATGCTCTTTTTCTATAAGGCTCAACTCCATTATAATCTCACAAAAACCTTGCAACATAAATTAAATTGTTCAAACAGTTGTGTGGCTAAAAAATGATATTGGCTGCTCTGTATAGGTATGATTTTGTGTATTCTGAATGTGAAATTCTTGCTATTATTTTCGTATGATATAACAGATCTAAAAATATCTCAAGGCAATATCCTCCATAAAAATGTACAATGTATGCCTGAAAGTTTGTAATTTGATTTTATCTGTCTCAACTTGAGTATCGGGGAAAACAAACATGCATTGAAGTATCTACACACAGCACTCCTCTCTACTGAGAACTGAGATTTATTTTGATATTTGTTGTAGCCATTAAGATTCGTGTTTTGTTGACATAAAGGCTGATAATGGCTTTGTGTCTTTGATTGGAGTTTTATCTGTATCAATATTAGAGCATTGGTGTATATTGATAGAGTGTTTGGCAGTCATATTGTTACATTAAAAGAAAAAAAAAAATTCTCCAAATTTTATTGTCAGAAACAGAGGTGAAACAGACTTTCTTTGTGCCCAATAGATCATGGGCAAAGCAGCCACAGAGCAGTGCCAGATCGGCGTTGCTCTATCCCTTTATTGTTGAATGTCAAACAGAATAGCAGCAACTCCCATCTTTTAACGTCTTCTGGTATGACATGGCCGTTATTGAGCCCACGACCTCCCGATTATGAGGCCGACGCTCTATCCACTGAGTCAACACATCGGTTACATTGCGATAGTCCTGTTCACATTTCATGTATATCAAGATTATCTTTTTTCGGTTGAGAGTAGGGCCTTTGTGTCCATATAGACAGAGACTTTCTGGCCATGGTTTTGTTACATTAGGTGGATTCACACCTGCCCGATCTGGAAAAGTTCTCGTAATCTCTGATCGGGTATTCTTACCCCGATCACAAACTACGCGTAATTTTGCAAGTGTGAAAATATTCCCGAAGATAAATTCCCGTAAATTAGTAGGTACTTCGCCGAAACTACGCGTAGTTTCGCCAAGGTCGTGGGAACTTTTGTAGTGTGAACATAAATTACGGGAACTTTCTATTCCCCCTTTCCTTTTCTTATGTATTTCTGTGTTTTTCCTTCTTTCTTCTCGTTCCTTATGTATTTCTTTGTTTTTCTTCTTTTTTCTCTTTCCTTATGTATTTCCTTGTTTTTCCTTCTTTCTTCTCTTTCCTTATGTATTTCTTTGTTTTTCCTTCTTTCTTCTCTTTCCTTATGTACTTCTTTGTTTTTCCTTCTTTCCTTGCTTTTCATATGTATTTCTTTGTTTTTCCTTCTTTCTTCTCTTTCCTTATATATTTCTTTGTTTTTCCTTCTTTCTTCTCTTTCCTTACGTATTTCTTTGTTTTTCATTTTTTCCTCGCTTTTCTTATGTATTTTTTTGTTTTTTGTTTTTGTTTTAGTTTTTTCTTCTCTTTCCTTATGTATTTCTTTGTTTTTCCTTCTTTCTTCTCTTATGTATTTCTTTGTTTTTCCTTCTTTTTTGGCGTTTCTTATGTATTTCTTTGTTTTTCGTCTTTCTTCTCTTTCCTTATGTATTTCTTTGTTTTTCCTTCTTTCTTCTCTTTCCTTATGTATTTCTTTGTTTTTCCTTCTCCCTTCTCTTTCCTCATGTATTTCTTTGTTTTCCTTCTTTCCCCGCTTTTCTTATGTATTTCTTTGTTTTGTCCTTCTTTCTTCTCTTTTATTATGTATTTCTTTGTTTTTCCTATTTCTTCCCTAATTGTTTATAACTTTTGGTAGTTTCCCTGGAAAAAGACGGTTAGGGCAGGTGTGAACACAAAACACAATTTACGGGTATTTTGGCGATTGAAATAGTTCTCGTAAATTACGGGAATTTTTCCTGATCGGGTAGGTGTGAATCCACCTATTGATGTTGTATTCCCATTCTACAATAGATCTTGGTCAGAGACAGATTATCCATGCCAATTAATACTGCAACAATATATAGATTTCAAATGTGAATGGATTTACGCTGTTGGGATATTATAAAGACAAGAAATTTATTAATTTGTCTCCAACGGTTGAAACACACGCAACAGCAGTTGGAGACAAATGAATAAATTTCTTGTCTTTTTAATATATAGATTATTCAAAGAAATGTTCTGTTAAAATCCATTACACTAATTAGATTATTCAGAAAAATCTTAATTTAACATATTCAAAACGTAAAATGGTAACAATAACACAATGCTTTTATTCTGCAAGAAATTAAAGTTTGGCAAGCTATATAATGACATGGATATGAAGAGACAGATTTTCCCCCAAATAACAAAATGCACAATTTTAACACTCGTATTTTATTATTTTTTTTATTGTAGGAAAGATGACAAGAAAGATGAAAGGAAAGACGATCGGAAGGATGATAAAAAACAGGAGAAAGAGAAGAAAAGCAAGAAGGAGAAGAAAAAGTACAAGACTAAATTAGAGGTAAGTCGATCAGTCATAAATATCTTGTAAAATTGTCTCATATGTTGGCTCACAAAGCCCTTGGCTTGGGAAGAACACTTCTTACAGTTAAAACGGTCTTAGTTAAAATAAGTTGTTAAAGATTTAGTCCAAAACATCAATGAAACCAAAATCCAAAGGCATTATAGCGCCCTCTTGAGTTTCAAACTGTATATTCAATTGCGATTGGAGTGTCTGATTGACATTGATATGTATGCCTTTGTATACATGATTTGGCATATATCTCTATGGGTTCCGGATTTATCTTAAAGTGAGTATGAACGCACAGGTAAATGAAGCAAACAAGACAATAATTATTCAATTTCTATTTCTATTTTTTAAACAATTTTTTCCCCCTTGTTAGATTTGTTTTAAATTCAAACAATTTAGATTAAGCTGATCCAATTGTTTTGAAGAAAGGAATGGTAGCAATTGTTCAGAGAGATATAACAAAAAAGATATTTGGTTGTTGAGAAATATGAAAGAGTGAGAAAGAAGGAAAAATGTGAGGGAAAAAGAGAGATGGATAGAAAGAGGGATGGATATTGAGAAAGAAAATAAATTGAGAAGGGAAAAGGGGAAGAACTGGAGGTGGGGGAGGGGGGCATAATGGAAACAGAGAAAGAATATAGAAAGAAGAGATCTCAGATGTAAAATAAGGGCTGATATATCACAAAACACGGTTCTGCACTAGCTCAAGCTTGATAAGTAACACGATATTTCTGATCCGATGAATTAGCCCAATCAGAAAATATCAGGCTTTCTCTATCAAATAGAGTGCTAAATTGGGTGAAATCTCAGCCTAAGTCATCTTCCAAACTGGAGCTAATTGTACCGTAACATAGCTCGTTGATTTAGCGGTGCTGCACTAGCCTGAAACCTTAGCCCCATCCTATCTTGCACAATTGGGCTTGTTTCTGCAGCTGAAGGTCATATCATAAAACCTTTAGGGTTAGTGCAACTTAGAACTGATTTTTATTCCCCCCCCATGATCCACCTTGTAGCACGCTATGTGACTAGCTTGGACTAGTGGAGCACCGCCTATTGACAGACAGACGGAAATACAGACATACAGATGGACAGCTTGGATCTGATTGTACTTTGTGAATGTAATGAGGAGCTGTAATGAGAGAGAGTGATGCATAAGAAGATAAACCACAGCACAGACTACATGACTCCTCTAGGCTAAACCAAGCAGACGGATGCGATTATCTCATCATTCTCATCCTCTAATTTATACATTAGGTAGATGCTCCGGCGACCCCCCCCCCCTTCTCAATGAAATTATAGTAAAAGATGTGTGTGATTTTCAATGGATTTAGAAACAAAAATTTGATGTTCCTAAGATTACAGAAATGTACTCCAGATGAGAGCTGATTTTATTTTATAGAAATAATGATTTGAATACACCATCATCATATTGACCATCATAACTACCATCTTCATCATGTCCACCATCATTACCATCATCATCATCATCACCATCACCATCGCCATCACCATCATCATCATCATCATCATCATCATCATCATCATCATCATCATCCTCATCATCATAGTTGATCTATATTTTATAATCCTTACATATTATTTTTGTTGTATTTTTAAAATTCCATCTTTTTGCTCCTTGTTCTTGTGTCCATCACTCCTTGGTCATCTTTTCCTCCTCTCCATTCCCAAAGGCCAGATTATTGCTCCAAGGTTGTTATCCTCCTTCATCTCTTAATGATAAACCTTACAATCCTCTCATTGCCATTACCAAAAACAACATCCACAAACTGTGAAATCAACGACTTCCCACTGC
The DNA here is from genome assembly GCA_940671915.1 of Paracentrotus lividus. NCBI lineage: Eukaryota > Metazoa > Echinodermata > Echinoidea > Camarodonta > Echinidae > Paracentrotus > Paracentrotus lividus. The sequence continues at coordinate 19,442,217 of CALNVZ010002974.1, read as the reverse complement.
CAGAACACCCCACATCTTATGTGCAGTAAAGCGCAGTGCGAATCATGTCTTGCAAGGAAAACACATGAACAGTGAGGGGTGGCGCATCGCATTTGCAAATCGACGCAATGCAATCGAATGGAAGAGAGGACACAACTCAGCACTTCAGCGAGAAATCTCCCTGTTGACTCTGAGGTGACCATGCTTTGAGAATACTAATGCTTGCCTAAATAACTCTTGGATACATCTTGTTATGACTTCAATCACTTTCTAAGCCTCCAGCTTCATGGAGAGTCATGAACCGTATATATTTGTCTCTATTTGTGTAGATTTAAGAGGGTCCTTCATGTCCAATGTCAAAGCTATTCTGGTCAACGCGATAATTGAGGGAGAAATCTTTGAGGACAATTCAGTGATAATGATGAGCTCCTTTCCCCAAGACTTGAATTTTGATTTCATTTTAGTGTAGGTAGGTTCGGTTTGGTCAAGCAGATAAGTTAGGGACTGTTGATCAAAAGGTACAGGGATCAAATCCAGGCCATTTCACTTTTTAAAAACAATTTAGAATTGCAAATTTTAAGGTATTTTGAGCTGTAACTGAGCCCTCAAGATGCCACAAACAAAAAAGTTGAGTTTGATCTCCAGAAGCAATTATACTTCGAGGGAGGATAGCCTACCTATCACACGCATGTGGCAGGGCAATGACACCTGCGTGTAGACCTACATAAATGACGGCCTCCCTGCCAGCATGCATATTAATATAAGGGACTAAAGGCAAAGAAGAAGAAGAAGAAGAAGAAGAAAACAAACAAAAAGGGAAAAAGAGCAGAATATAGGGGAAAAGTGAAAGAGACGGGGGAAGCGAGGAACTGCTTTTATGGGCTATTGCAACATTCTCTTTGGAGAATAAAGAAGAAATGTAATATGGAAAGAAAGATGGAAATCATTTATCAGAAATTTGACACAAGAAACAAAATATGCTGAAAAATGTTAGGTTAATTAAGCAGTTATCCAAAGAATAGTGATATTTATGATATCGTCAAATTTAATTGTAAACAAAGACTGGAGAATAGTTAGGTAGTGCAATTAACATAGATGAAAAGAATAGACTGTAAAAAATAGATTGAAAACAGCAAGATCTCAAACGTGAACGTGCACAAGAAAAATATCAAAAGTTTTAATTTCAGGAAATCTAAAGGAAAAGCATGCTAGGTTTGATAAAACCCCAAAAATGAGAGAACCAAAGAAAACAATAATGAAAAGCAGGAAAGAAAGCTGTAGATCATATGTATGAAGAGACAAAAGGTAAAGAGAGATATTACACATAAGAGTACAAATTATCTGCTAGGAGCCAGGAGGCCATTTATAATAAAAGTACTTTGCATCTTTTCCAGTGAACATTGCAGAAAGCTGTGAATAGAAGTACCCTCTTCTACCCCCCATTCTATGTCACGCTCTTCAGCGTAACGAATCGCTTGATGTTTACGCCGCACGGTCACATGCGACTAGGAACCTGCAGGACGCGGCAGTCTGGCGCCACCGACTGACGACTCGACTGACAGGTTGCACAGAGTTTAAGCCCTGCAAATTGAGAGGGCTTCAGCACAGAAAGGAAGACGAGTGGAAGAGGAGAGGAGACACAAGGCGATGCTCCACTTGCGTGAGCTTGAGAAATAGGAGGCTATTTCTGATCTGATCAATTAGACTGATCAGAGAAAATCAACAGGGTTCTTACAGGTCCTGGAAAGTCATGGAATTTGGCTTTGTCATTTTCCAGACCTTGAAAGTCATGGAAAACCAATGTTTTGATGAAACGTTCATGGAGAGTCATGAAATTACAGAATTCTCAAAAATATGCATTTTTTTTTTTAATCGCAGCAATGATATTTCATTGTTACAAAACATGTAGGTTTTCCATATTTTTTTCAAATTTTAGACATGTTTCTGTTTTTTTTTCTTCATAATTCAACATTTGACTCCCTGAGAGTCATGGAAAGTCATTGAATTCTATATTTCAAAAGTCATGGAATTTCATTGAACCAAAAGTGGTGTTCTCGAAACTGTCATAAGTCTAAGTTTGTGGACATCCCATTGATACGTGTGCTAATGCTACAACACCTGTCACTATGGGTTATCCAAGAACTTAGACTTGTGACGGTTTCTAGAAACGGGCCCCTGATCAGGCCTTTCCTCTCAAATAGCACACTGAACTTGGCGAAAACCAAGCCCAAATCATCTTGGGCTTGTTTCCAAATTTGAGTTAGTTTTGCGTTTTTGGGGGCTCAAAATGACACAACACACTAGCCTAAAACCTAAGCCCGATCAAATCATGCACATATTGGGCTTGTTAGTGCAAGCTCCAGGTCCGTTCATAAAGCTGAAGCTCAAACTAATGTAGTGCTCATCAACTGATTTTGGGTTTTCCCCCTGATCCACTTTTTGTCAAGTTGGATCTAATGAAGCACCGCCTACAGATTTGCATTTTTTGGAGTGGGAGCTCGGGAATGGAGACTGCTGGGAAAACTTGATAGTACATGGGGTTAAATGCTCATCTCAAGTAAGGTTCTGATGCATTATACAATACCCTAATGGGTATAACCAACCATGTACTTTCCAATAGATAGTATAACATCTTTATATAAGGTTTCTGATTGCTTGGATAGAAATTCTGATAAACTTGAAAGCATTTTTAATCATTTTTGAGAGGTTTATCAATACTTCAGCTGGATCATACATGTATATCAATAAAACATTTCTTGTTGACTATAAATGAAAGTTTGGAACTTTTTTTAAGTGTCTGCCTAAAAAGTATAGCTCTGCATTTGTGATTGAACATACACTAATAACTTTGCAGTTGTGGTATATGATTAGTTAGCCCTAAATCAAAGACACTTTATACAAAAGAAATTTTCTTGGTTAATTTGAATAGAACTATTGAAATCAACATACACCCAAGGGATCATTTATCATGACTTTTATGTCTGTTTAAATTTCGTTTTTAATTGCAACATACAACTACAATAGGGATTGCTTTCCAATCTATTTTTCCTATTTTTATATGAATGCACTCAACTGCCCATATCAATTTAGTATTATTATTACTGCCATATAATTACTCTTTATATGTCTTATGTTTGAATTGGGAAGGGCCTTCTCTCAAATTATGTAATATCTAAATAAATATCCTTCTCTATAAATACCCTTCTTAATGGATACGTATACTTGACAATCCCTTCAGGGTATTCCTGATATTTCTCTTTTTTTTTCTTGAGATGTTTATTTCTGACATTTTGACTTTCTTAAATCAGGTCAGCGTAAAAGCGTGTTATTCCGGTGACAACAAATCGTTTGTGAGGCGAATGCATTTCATCTCATGAATAGATGCTGGAAGAGAGTAATGAAGATGTAATAAACAAGCCTTGAATTTTGTTGCTATGGAAACGTGAAACAGGCATGTCGAGAGGAACATCTGTACGCTGCTCTAAAGAGAGAGAGAGAGAGAGAGAGAGAGAATGAGAGAGATGGAAGGAAAGAGAAAGATAGAGAGATTGAGAGTAAGATGAATGCATGCATGTATATTGATTGATGTAGGTTGATGGAGAGATAGAGAGAAGGGGTTGTGTGGGTGTGTGTGAGTGTGTATGTGTGTGTGAGGGGAAAATGTTTTGAGCAGAAATGGTTTGTCAACAACCCTGGGGGGGTCACTCACCACATGATGTGCTACTCATGCGTGTCCCCAAAAAGCGTCGAAAAGGGTCTGTTTTCAGCTCTAAGGCGGCGTCGACGCTTTCCTTAAAATAGGGGTGTTTTTTCAATTTCAATCGCCATTTTCTTTAAAATAGGGGTGTTTTCAGCGGAAAACGCTGTTTTGGGGTAAAAATTTAACGGGGTTTACGCCATTTAGGGTATGTTTTTCCAGTCTGACGTCGAAAAGAGGTGAAATTTGACTTCATGCAATGAGACGATTAGGGTCCATTTTCAGTCTGACGTCGAAAAGGGGTGCAAATTTGACTTCATGCAATGAGACGTTTAGGGTCCATTTTCAGGATGCTGGGACACGCATGGGTAGCACTTTTTTGTTTGAGTGACCCCCCCCCCCCCCCCCCCCCCCCCCGGGGTCAACAAGTTATCTTTGAATTATGAACTATTGCATTCAAACTCTTTGTTTCTCTTATTTGGTTGACTTACAATCATATGTATTAACTCAATTTAAATTCATGGAAAGAAATATGGAGAAAGATGTACATGTAGTTCTGAAAGGTACGGTTGATTTTATACTTGATCATGAAACAAGTTGAATTTAGAATTAGTTTGTCTCAAAATATAACAAATTCGCTGGAAATTGAAAGATAAAAATTTGTTTCGTGAGTTCCGTGAGATTTTAAACGAGAATATGAATAAAATAATAGAAATAATTATTATTCGTACAAAGCACTTTTCTTTATCAGAGCTACTCTGATAAGGTCCTTAGGCTAAATAGAATTTTCTTCCACTGGTGCCCATGTACGTCACCTGGGTTGAGTGTTGCAATTTAGATGAATGTATGAAGGGGGTTCATAAAGCTACGCACTTAGTTTTTGACGATTTAGAAGTCATAGAATTTAACAATTCATATTACTATTTTTATACCATCTTTTGCTACATTTTGTGAGGATTAACTTGGTGCAAAAAACATGGAATAAAACTAACAGCAATTACGAAAATTGCGGCGAGATCGAAACCCTCTCCTCCGTTGCCGTCTGAAAAGAACGGTTCATTAGTCTACGCACTCACTTTGAAGTTTGATTTAACACTGTTAATTATGTGTTTTCTTCCAAATTTTCATGATATATTATGAAATAGTTACCACAATTCAATAATTTTTACCTTTTAAGCACCTTGCTTCTATGTTTAGCTGTAAAAGAAGGAATTAATTTTGAACTTTGAAATGAAACACTATTTTGCTATGATGGCGCCTGTGCTGTGTTATTTATGCGAGTGCATATTTTGGCCCCATTCACTTTAGCGCGTATTTTGCAGTGCGTAGCTTTATGAACCGCGTAGCTTTATGAACCCCTACCATACCAAGAAATTAGTTTACACTGTTTCCACCCATAAAAAATGCTTTGTATCACTTCTTATCACAAACATGCAGTGTTAAATTCTATTGTGAAGTTCATTTTCACCTCTCTGTTATAGAAGGTCGGTTAGGACCCTGTGAGGGCATTCACCTTCCTCAACCAGTTTGTACTTTCCCCAACTCCTTACAACTCTTTGTTATCTGATGTGATTAAAACCAGGCACCAAATAATCTATCTACGCCATCTCCTAACACAACATAATCCTTTTCCATTCCCTCTTCTCCGCAATCGTCAAAATTAATTTGGCTTCGGTGGCATTACAAGTGGCATTGCTCGCAATCATAATTTTGCGTGCGCTGAGTTAAACAAAAGTGGAGGAGATGAGCTTCCATTGTTTTCTGCCTTTTTGTATTTGAGGTTTAATATTTGATGCCGAGTTACGATTTGAGGGTTTGTGAACGAGGTGGGCTAATTGAAAGGAAATCAACAGTGAATGGAATAGGTTGTTGACATGGTGATGCTCTGAATATGAGATATGACCAGAGATGCAAACCCTACAAAATGATTATAACTTAACCAAAATATGACTTCTCATGAGAGAAAACATGAATAATAACCTTTTGCTCTGTCATTCAAATTTGGTTTTGGGAATGCATTAAAATCAATAGATTTCTTTCTCTCGTGACCAAGACATTTGTTTCAGCTGTTTCAACCAACTATAGAATAATTGTGTTGTAGGTAACACATAACAACAATAAAAACAACATCATAAGAATTGTTTTGGTTTTAATTGTTAAGTTCTGACTGAGGACAAACTTTATGTTCAACTTATGAAACAAGGCAAATCTTTGCTTATATCTGAAAAAGTAGTGCTGTCAATAACAAAACAAACTCATTAACTCATAATAGTAATTATTATATTTTGTCCATTCAAATATCAGGGCTTGTTTGGATTTTGTATTTTGACATCGATAGCTATGTCCTAGGTACTTCTAACTTCCTCACCTGATTGTACATGTACTATAATTTGATAAATCAAGTTTAATTTGTGTAACTCAATGACGTCAATAAGAATGTAGCAAACACGAATTTGTATGTGTGGACACACATTTTAGCCTTGTGGCCTTCTGAGGTAATTACAGAACTGTTTACACTGGTAGATCTCACCTAACAGGAAGAGAATAAGTGATATGCTGATGAGATCACAGAAGGAGGGATGGGGAAAAGGAAAGAGAGGGAGGTGAAAGAGATGGAAGCAGTAGGGAATAAGGGATGGAGGAAGAGAGAGATGGAGCGAGGGGGAAGGGCTGGATGAAGGGAAAGAAAGAGAGAAAGGGAAGAGATAGGGAGAAGAGAGGGAGGAAGGTGGGAGAAGAAGATAAGCAAAAGGGAATAATGGAGGGAGAGAGAGAGATGGAGAGAGGAATGAGATGAGGTTATTACAGAACTGTTTACACTGGTAGATCTCACCTAACAGGAAGAGAATAAGTGATATGCTGATGAGATCACAGAAGGAGGGATGGGAAAAGGGAAGAGAAGGAGGTGAAAGAGATGGAAGCAGTAGGGAATAAGGGATGGAGTAAGAGAGAGATGGAGCGAGGGGGAAGGGCTGGATGAAGGGAAAGAAAGAGAGAAAGGGAAGAGATAGGGAGAAGAGAGGGAGGAAGGTGGGAGAAGAAGATAAGCAAAAGGGAATAATGGAGGGAGAGAAAGAGATAGAGAGAGATGGAGGGAGGGAGGGAGGGAGGGAGGGAGGAAGGAAGGAAGGAGATAGGGCTGGATGAAGGGAGAGAAAGAGAGAAAGGGAAGAGATAGGGAGAAGAGATGGAGGAAGGTGGGAGAAGAAGATAAGCAGAAGGGAATAATGGAGGGAGAGAGAGAGAGATGGAGAGAGGAATGAGATGAGGGATGGATAAAGGGAGAGAGAAAGTGAGAGAAAGGGAGGAGGAAGGGAGAAGAGAGGACAGGAGGAGAAGAAGAGAATGAGGAATAGAGGTTAGAAAGAGAGGGACAGAGGGAGGGATGAAGGGAAGAACAGGAGGGAAGAGGAGGAAGTGAGGGAGGGAGAAAAGAGGGAGTAGGATGGAAGGATAAGAAGATAAAGCAGAAGGGAATAAGGAATGGAGGGAAGAGAGGAAGAGGGAGGGATGAAGGGAGAGAAAGGGGAAAAGAGACGATGGAAGGAAAAGAAGATTTTAGGAAAGGAGGAGAGAGGGAGGAGGGAGGGACTCAGGGTAAGATGAGGGTTTTACAACCAGGGACAGAAGAGAGAGAGAGAGAGAGAGAGAGAGAGAGAGAGAGAGAGAGAGAAGGAGAAGGGGAGGGAGGGGAGGACAACAACAAGAGGAGGGAGGACAAAATACAAGGGAAGTGTTTGTGTATCCAGTGATTAAGACCCCTTTAAATTATTTTGTCTGAAAGTCAATGTATTACTGTCTCCTGAAGATGTGAACACACAATATGATATTTTGGAGATAAATGGTGGAAAAGATGGTAAAGGAAAACAAAATGAAGAAGATAATATCCTGAGAAAAACAAAAGGAAATAAAAGATTGAAAGAGAATGTAATACAGCAAAACCTGCTTTAGTGCTGCCACCTGCCTTGAAAGATCACACTTCTCGTCTCCCTGAGTGGTCTTTGTACAGGTTTGACTGTATCAGAGTTACAACATGTATAGTGAATAAAGAGAGGTGATATATATAATGTAATGGAAATTTTAACTAAAGAGATTACAGACATGTATGGGAGAGTCAAAGAGAGCAATCAAAAAGGAAATGTCTGTTCTTGCTTTTACATGCACTAGTATGAGATGAGACTGTGAGAACAAGGAGAAAACTTGCTACACTACAACAAGCGAGAGAGGGAGCGATGGAGAGATCAAAATTAAAAAAGATAGAAAGAAAGACTATACCCATTCCTTACCTACGGCGGGAGTGTATTGAGTCTCTGTTTTCCCAGGGATATGCTGGCCTATTTGTCAACAGTCCAGGCTATTCTCTGCTTTTCTTTGATTAAGTCTTGTTAATTCTACACTGTGACGTCAAGAGAGTAAAGCCCCTGGCCAAGGAAAGTTGGTAATATTGTCACAGCAATGCATGGCAGACAGAAGAATTGATTAAAAGACGAAGGGAAGAGAAAGAGAGAGGGAGAGAGAGAGAGAAGATATGCTTTTCAATTATTTCCTTGTGTGTTCTCTAAATACATGTCCATGGCAAGTCGTAAAGTATGCTCCTTCATTCATGTTGTCATATTGATAAATGTCATGCGAATACGTCACAAAGAATGTGCAATTTGATCTGGAAATAAAAGTATGGTTTGTGATATATGTTTCTTTTTCCTGCTCTGCTCCAGTGTTCATTGTAGCCATCTATTCATTTCCCTGCAGTGGGAGACGGGAAAAGACTGACACATACCGATATAGCAGGAAGCATCCCTCATGGCGAGAGGTGGGATAGGAAGAAAGAAAAAACAATCTCAGAAAAAGTTCATTTTCTTTTCTTATTTCCTTTTTCATCAGCATCAATTCCAATATTCCTCTACCCCTGGCATCGTTCATTTCCCGGTAGCGTTAATATCAGTGTGTCACCAGCAATCTGGCCATAGACTTCAAAAATGCGAAAGACTTTTAAAGGTGTCAGATGTGATTTAAGCTGAATTGGTTTGAAAATTTTCTATAAATTTGTCCTGTTCTGCTATTATTTTGTTGTTGTTGAGATTTGCACATTTATACTCATAAAAAATAATAACATTCAAAATTAATGATAGTGATATCCGAAATGTGTTGAAATGCAAGTGAACTGTAATGCACAAAACTGGAAAGATTCAATATTTTGGTGTGGGTATGTACAGAATTCATGTAATTATTCAAACAATGCATTGTTTAAGACTTCAATTTAAGTTTCTCTTCTAATGGTTTTGCACCAGAATTCTATTTTGATATTCTTTATAAGAATCATTTCAATATCAAAATACAAAAAAAAAAAAAAAAAAAAAAAAAAAAAAAAAAAAAAAAAAAAAAAAAAAAAAAAAAAAAAAAAAAAAAAAAAAAAACAACAGAAAAACAAAAAAAAACAAGCTAAACAACAAGTGCAGAATTGATGATGGAAATTTATATCCATAAACTTGGTTTGATTTGAGGTCAAACCAATATTACCTTTAAAAGCAGTGGTATGTTTAATCAATGCCTTTCAATGCGGTGAGCATGCATGCATCAAATAAATTGGTCTATAAATGCCAAGTGGTATGTCATTTATTAGAGGACTTGGACAGGTAGCCTTGTACAGGTAACATGCTCATTAGCTTAACATTTCAACACACTCAATACACCTATTACTGATTCTTAAACAGCTGCACATTATAATTAGCCAGAATGAGAGTGATATGTGTATCGTTAGCTGATAGTTGGAGGAGCAGTACTACGTTGTGCCTCTCGACATTTGAAATCCTTTTTTTTTTTTTCTACTAACCATTTGATCTGATAGACCTTTTTACTAAAATATTCAAATTTCAAGCATACTTTTTATACAAAGATTGTTCTTGACAACCTAAATCTTGCCCGGGGCTTGCCCAACTTAGTAACTGCTAATATATGGAAACTGGATTCCAAATATTGTAGTTTATTCTTTAACAACAGGTTGTTTTAATACATCGTTACTGTGTTCCTAATTTTCTACAGTATCACATACACTGAAGGAGAATCAGCCTGTAGCTCAATTTTTTAAAAGCCTCTACAAATTGAGTTACAAAATCTCTCTAAACAGATTACATGAGAACATTTCTTCTTTTAGTGTTCTGGGGCAAAAGCTGGGTGAGAGTGAACAGAAGATTGAAGCATCCTAAATTGTGTCAGGTTTTTGTTGTTGAAGATTTCTCAACATCATTGTTTCCCTCTATTATTATGAGCCTGCTGCAGCTGAACAGGTTTCCCCCTAGATTCTTTACAAAATACAAAGATAAGATGTCGAGTGAAAGGGAGTAAGCAAGAACTACAAAGAGGGAAAGAAAAAACAAAATAACTAGAGGGGATATGGTGAAGTAAGAAGGGTAAATAGTGAAAGGAAGAAGAAGAAAAGGAAAGCAGATGAACTGGATGATAGAAGAAAAGATCAAATGGAGGACCTCCTTTGAAGTATAGTTCACTAGTGTGCAATTAGACAATTTGTTAGAACATGAATTAGCAGAGAGATGGGGTGAATAAGAAAGATGTAGGTCTGTACACCTTGGCCCGTATTCTCAAAAGCCGCCTAACTTTAAGCCTAGCCTAAATCTGTGGTTTAAATATGGTCTGCTTAAAGGGAGTCAATCCCAAAAAGTAGATGTTCAATTCATCATAATTTTTGGTAGTGAAACTATTAAAAACTGCTTGGGAATGATCAGTACAAAAGTTTCCCTTACAATTAAAACATGATTCCAGAATTCAGGGAAGGTGATAGGAACATGCAACATAGATTGATTCCCTTTTTAGCAAGCCGTAGTTGAACCACAGATTTAAGTCAGGCTTAAAGTTAGGCGGCTTTTGTGAATTCAGGCCCTTGGACTTTGACATCTTGGTTAGATGTGAAAGCACTGTGACAAAAACACACAAATTTTGATGTACAGATTAAAACACTTTTAGAACACCCAAACGATGTCGAAGGCAATCTTCTAGATAAAGACGAATAACAAATTTTAAATATAGATACACATTGATGTTTTGATCCTGAGACTTCTGAAGAATATGCTTACATGTAAGAATATTTAACAAAATTAAGAAATTGACTTTAAAGAGAGATGGAAGGTACACATTAACTTTACTAAAAATAGAATAGATGTATTTATATTGATGTCTTTTTCACTGACATCTTTAAATAGAATATGCACTTTTGATTCATCTTTGCTAGAATTTCAACCTCGCACAGTGTTGAGGTTCACCTTTTAAATGCAACTAAAATCAAGTTCACCCTGTCCGATGCCCCATAATGCATCAGATGAGATTGCTGCCCTTCGTCCCACCTGGCGCCTGACGAAAGTAGATCTGCCCAAAACATCGGACGGCCTTGTCCATGGCCTCTCTAAGACACCTCTTAACGAGGCGTCTAGAGTCTGCGGCCAAACACCAAGGTCTCTCTTTACGTTGTGTCGGCCAGCCCACTTAAGACAGCCCCTGTGCTCGACCGCATCGTCTAGCCTTACCCGTGTGAGGGCGAGCCACGCAGTCGCCATCGTTTGTGAGGCCTTTTGACGTGACTTGGTAAAAGAGAGGTGTAAAGGAGAAGTAATTGTAAACACACTGTAAACAACAGTCTGTGTGTTTAGCATTTCTTCTTATGCTTAAGAGAGAGAGAGAGATATGTTTAGAGAATGAGAAAGGTATTGAAATATACTACTTCACTAGAAATCTTAAGAACTATATGCTTTCTCAAAGTAGCTATGTTCGAAGTATGAAGTTTCAAGAAATATCATTTCATGATATTCATTACATATGATTTTTATTTATTTATTTATTAATTTTTTTTTGTTTTTTGGGGGGGAATGTAAGAATAATTTGTTCATTTGGGTAAAAGTACGCTTAGAAATTCAATCTAAAACTCTACTGTTCCATTGTGAAATGTAGTAGAGTGCGGATCAATCTTACATATTACATTTATTTTTCTTGATAAGGATTGTTAGGAAGAGATTGTAGAATGTTTGGATTATGTGAATTGAAATGTAATGACAGAACAGGATTAAAGCATATTTTCACTGTTAAGCCATGTAAGCAATACTCTTTGACATATCGTCTGTTGAGAGCCATAAGGGCGCTATTGCAAATCAAAGATATTCCGTTTGGAGCCATAAGGGCGCTATCGCTGTACAAAGTTAATGGCATTAGCGCCCTTATGGCTCTCAACGGAACATCTTTGATCTGTAATAGCGCCCTTCTGGCTCTCAGCCGACGATATGTTGTCAAGGGAGAGTGACTGAACAAGAATAGTGGTGTGATAGTTATGTAAAAGATAGAGAGATAGAGAGAGGGGGGGGGAAAAGTGGGAAGGGAGAAAGTTTTTTAACAGAGTAAATTATATAGCAGAGAGAAGAGAAGAGAGGAGAGAGAGGAAAAGGAAATTGGAGGATGAGGTTGGAGAAAAAGAGGAAGGGGGGGGGGAAGAAAAATGATGTGAGTGATGCAATTATATTACCACATCATGCGCAATACAGTGCGTCCCAAAAAGAACTATACACTTTTGACAAGGCTACCAAATTAAAAATGTATGATTATTGGGGGAAAAGTTTAGATGTATAAAGCTCATATCCTCAACTATCATTATGACACAAAAAATTCTGAAAATGCTCCAAATTTTTTGTCAGGAAAGGATATTTATTTTGCCCCTTTTCTCGTGGTGCCCGGCAGCCGCTGAGCAGCGCCAGAAGGACGTTGCTCTATCCCCCTCTTGTTGAACGCATTCTTCAGTGAGCAATGCCCACTTTAATGAAGGACGCAAAAAACAGCCTGCGCAGGAATTCGCTATTCATTTATCCCCTGGGTATGGCATGCCAAGGAGGTTTCAAGTAATAATGGAATGAATCGGCTAACAAAGACAAAAATAAATTGAAGTCAGAGCAAAAATCAGTGATATGAAAACAAAATGGTGAAAAACTACATTTTGCATAATATTAATTGTGTATTTCTGACTTTTGATACATCTTTTACTCTGTTAGCTGATTCATTACATTATTTCTTTGAATCCTTCTTGGCATGCCATACCCAGGTGGTAAATGAATGGCGAATTCCTGCGCAGGCTATTTTTTGTGTCCTTCATAAAATTTGGCAGTTGCTCACTGAAGAATGCATTATTTTTAATTTTTGTGTAGTGTCATATATGATAGTTGAGGATATAAGCTTTATATACATCTAAACCTTTTCCCCAAGAACCATACATTGTATATTTTTAATTTGATAGCCTTGTCAAAAGTGTAGTTCTTTTTGGGATGCACTGTATAGTCTAAGAGCAAGAATGGGAGAGAAAAAAAAAAGTAAGGACAAATTTGTAAACAAATACCAAATGAGGGTTAAGAAACACAGAAAGGGAAAAGAAGTTGTAAAATTCTTGTTTTCTAAATATATTATTCTATTAAAATGAATCGCCAACTTATATTAAACACTGCATATTTTCTAGTCTCTTTCTTTATTACTTACCTTGAACATTATATCTCCAAACTTCATTGTGCACAGCGCATCATCTGGCCTATCGGGTGACGATGCGCTGCATCGTGTGTCTGATCCTGAGGTCTGGGAAAGCCTCGAGAAACCAAATCTTTAGGCAACTGCTGCAGCATGTACTGACCCCTTGGAGGCAACTTGTGGTCCCGTTTACATTACAAATAGAATCCTGTTGGAATTCATTTTCTCAATCATGATGAAAAAGGAAACTTTATTTTTAGTGATATCTGTATAATATCCCAAATATCAAGGATACAGTGAGAAATAAATTCCTCAGACTAAAAATTGAAGACTATTAAGCTCTTACTATTTTGCTGTTGTCTGCTAAAATCTATGTTTAATTTTTGTAAGAAGTAAATTTCCTTCTAATGACATCTTTAAACCACCTTTTCTTTAGTACTATCGTATTTGCGCAACATTCTGACGATAATCATAAATGCTTCCCTAAATGAGAGACGTCTCTACGTTGCTTCTGAATTTTTGCCTCCTCTCCCTTCCTCTGCCTCCCTCTATCCTAGCCGCCACCTTCCTGACGCCTTTTCATTACCTCTTTCTTTTACACTTGCTTACCTGTCTACACAATTTACCTATCCCTGTATCCTACCGTTCTTTTCACTCCTCTCGATGTTTTGCCCCTATCTGTCACCTCTTTACATGATACGCCCACTATCCTGTCTACATAATACATCTCCCCATCTTACAGGGGGTTTTCAAGCAGAAACATTTTAAGGCCCTTGCACTTTTGTTACAGTACCTTGTCTTAATCGAACTGACGTTTCTCCGTCAATTTTCTCTTAGGTTTTGAGGGGAATGCCGAGAAATCATGATGTACTTCCATAAGCAGATTAATCTTGTCGATATGTTTGCCTTTTTGTTATTCCCCTCTATACGTTTTAGTGTCAGATTAGTGCCTCACTTTCAAGCTTAATAATCATATGAAAGAAAAGTAGACATGGTATCGTTTATCTTTCTTTCTCCATATCCTTCTGTTTGTTTCCTATTCATTATACACTCAAGAACTTCTTTCTATAAATATAGTTGATGATAATTAATTCCTATTGATTCCAATTGATTCTTTATTGATTTATCCTACACATGCACTTTGCATTTTACAAACTGGTGTTAACTACTATAGCTTGTAATTGCTGTTTTTACCATTGATACCTATGTCTTTACCTTTTTGGGGAAGTTGTTCTTGATCATTTATCTCATAGTACAGTAATGCAAATTTCTTCTCAGGAATTTCATAGGACATGAACATATTAATAAGTGATGAAAGATGAAGAAAAAAAAAATGAAAATGATTGCAAGAATTGGAAGATGTAAATTTGAATTTCACAAGTAAACGCTTTGTTTCAGGCAAGTGATGAAAATCAAGATCATAGAATGTTAACTTGCGCATCCATTGAATTCAGCCCTTGTGGAAATTGATTTCAAATAATTCATTTATTCCACCCTCATTTAAACAATTTTAAACCTCTTGAGGATATGAAAAAGCCCGAAGCATAAATGTACTCCACCTCTGTATTATGCAGAACAACTTTTGCTGTGGGCTGTATAGTTAGAATTATATTACACTGTTAAGGGAAGGTCTCTATAAACCAAACATATCTAAACTAAATGAATAACTTGCTCTATTTCCAAGTCTGTAATGATGAATTGTTGTCTCCTCTATGCTCTTCTTATTCCCCTTTTATAAGCAACAATAGTTTTTGCATCTTTCTCCTCTCTGTCCTCAACTCTCTCCTCTCTTTTCTTTCTCACTCATCTTCTTTATCTCTTCATCTATCTCCCATCTCTATATTTTAGCACTCACCCTTTTTTCTCTCTTTTTGTTTCCCTTCTGTTGGTGTCTTTTTAGTTTTCCCTTTCTACTTTTATCTCTCTCCCCTATCTTTAAATCTTACAGTTTCTTTCTCTCTTAAAAAAAAAAATCTTTTACTCTCCTTCACACTTTCACCCTTTTTTCATCTGCCTTTCGCTTTCTTTCTGTTTTTCTATCTTTTACTCTTCCTCTTTATCCCTTAGTTATCTCCGATTTACTCTTGCATTTTCTTGCTCAGTCTTTTTTCACCTGTTTTATTTTTCTTTTCACTCGTTCTCTCTCTCTCTCTCTCTTTTTGTCTCTTCCCTCTCTGTCTTTCACTCTCTCATTTTCTCACATTCCCCTCTCGTCACTTGTACAACATCAAGCTCCATTAATCCTCCTTGACACACGCACATACACACACCAGTGATATAAATAGCTCTCTTTTCTGAATGAATCTCACTCTGTCGATCGGTAGCTCTCCGATCAGGTAGGAACAAGAGCAATGCTCTCATCATCTATACCACGCTGCATCCTTTCTCCTCCCCTCTCTTCCTCTCTCCATCTCTCTCTCCATCTCCTCATTTCTACTACTCGCACCGCTTTCCCTTAGCGGCGGATGCTCGGTGTTAAACACTATGTAATCATGGGTCTGGGAGTGCAAACATTGCTGCTATTGAGGTTTGTTATGACCAAAACTTTGAATGGAGGATTGCTACTTATATACCTGTGGAATTCCATCGCTGACAAATACTTGGGCTGTTGATTGATTCCATGCATATCTGGTAGCTTCTTAATAATCATCTCACATACTTATGAATTTATGGAGTGCTTTGGATATCTCTTGAACCTTGACAAGGAAACTGTATCTGTGGATCAATTTTACAAGGAATATATTTTGGAATTTCACTTTCTTTGGTGAAGTATTTACGATACCTTTGTCTGAAATGGCACTGAGGCGAACTTTTAAGGTATGTCTTTAATGTCCTTTTTTTTTTTTATTATAATGCTTTGATAGTTTTTGTTGCAGGTGTATGGATATTGTATATTAAAGTCAATTTCAGTACCAGAGTAGGTTTTATCCATGGGCATGAAAATGAGACATCTCATTTGTGAGGTAGATAAAGAAAGATATATAGATGCATCAAATAAAATGGTATACAGAAGAATGTGGAAAAAATATGAAGATGGAGAGAGAGTGAGAGAGATAGGAAATGAAAATAAAAAAGCTGAAAAAGAGAGCATTATAATCTTTGCTGATACTTCTTCTGAAGATATGAACTTACTATTATTAAAAAAAAAAGACAAAGAAGGGAAAAGAGGGGAAGAGATTGTTAGAAAAGGGGGAGAATGAGTGGGAAACGGGGGGGGGGGGGGGGGGTTTGACACTTGGTATTGAACTAATCTGATTAGAATGTGAAGTGGACAGAGATAATTTATAATGGGAAATATAAGACAGGTAACTATGCATTGGGTGAAAATGAAGAAAGGGAGATGTACAAAGAGAAATGGAATAGATGGAGATTAAGATAACAAAAAGACATAAATTTATATATATTTTCTTTGTTTTTCTCCTTAAAAAAAAAAAAACCGAATAAGTTTCAGGGAGAACTTCCCCTTTAAACCTTTGCCCATGCTGTAAATTGACACTGTTCACCTTTGTTTTATGGGGAGTTTATGAGTCAACCATCAATTCATTATTAAGCATGCAAAATTAACATCATACTTTTTCCTACATCTTTATATAGCAGATCAAAAGGTTAGAGGCATCCCTTGATCTGTCAATAATTGATGTCTTACCTTTAGAGCTTAGCTAATGGCATGTTTGTATACCTGGTGGTACTTCACCGGCTCAATCTTCAATTTCACTTTACACTTCCACAGAAATCATATTAATCTTAAAACGAAACAGAATTATGCAATATAACATTGAATAATATAATTTGCAAAATGCTTTAACTGCATATGTATACACATGTACATCATATATACATTTTTTGGCATATTTGAGATAAGATAATAACAAAAATATATCAATATATCCTATGGAAATCTTGACAAATAGTGCGTTACGAGGTGGATGAGAACCCAAAACCTGTTAGAGAGTGAAGTTGATGCTATACCAGCCTTACCTTGAGCTGCTAAAACAAACCTAATGGCCCGAATTCACAAAGGTGGATTCTGCAAAATCCACGGATCCGTGGGTTATGTAAATTTTGTGTAATAGATACGCTTAATTTTACGCTTAATTTTAGCGCGATTTTGTCACAAAGCGCTACATTTACGCTTGTCGCTATGGTTAAGTCTGCTGTTATTCAAATTAATTTAAATAAACCGTTGACTCAACAGTGGACTCATTAATTCAATACAATGGGCCCATCATGTCAAAACCATAGCAACTGGCGTAAATCTAGTGCGTTATGACAAAATCGCGCATTCATATTGGACCTTTCTCCTTATGACGCGCTAAAATTAAGCGTAATTATTACGCAAAATTTACATAACCCACGGATCCGTGGATTTTGCAGAATCCACCTTTGTGAATTCGGGCCAATATGTGCACAACAGGATCCGGCTTAGGTTTCAAGCCAGTGCAGCACTGCTTAATTTGTTCCGCTACTTTAAACTCGATTTTGCAAATAAGCCAATGATGATGATGATTTTGATTTTGATTTCATCCAACTTAGCATGCCATTTCGGGTAAAAAAAACCCCGGATATTTTATAATCAAACTTATTCATAGGAAGAGAAACGCGCTGTTCATCAACTTGAGCTAGTGTAACACAGTCCTTATGATTTGCTTGCTGTCAGTGGAGCGCTGGGAGTTAAAGGGTGATTACATCAGGGATCAATTATTGGAAGAACAATGTTTCTCCTTGCTTAGATCAGCTGGCAAATTGTACAAGGTCATTGAGAGAGAAAGAGAGAAAATTTTTTCTAATATTACAGTAAACTCTGTATTTCTCTTTCATTTCCTTCTTCATTATTATTATTATTAATGATAAAATGTAAGGTAGTTATAGAAAGGAATAGATGCAGAAAGTAGTCGTTACAAAAATAAGATGTAAAAGACAGAACGTGTTACAGGCTTCCCTTTAACTGTCACTGACAAAAAAAAAAAAAAAAAAAATGTTTGAGGGAGAGAGAGAGAGGGGCAGATTTCGGGGGGGGGGGGGGAGGAGGAGGGAAATGGGGGATGGGTTATCGCAAGTGTACATCAAATGGCACAACATTTTTTAATTATCTAACATCTTGCTAAGATGTGAAACTACTAAAAACCCAATCAAGAGGAAATTGGCCATGAGGTGTCAAGACGAAGTAGAGGATTGGTTAGAGTTAGTCACATGGATATATTATGGTACAGTGTAAATAATGGCAATGTTATTTTTATTCAGCAGGTGATCTAGAATAAAAATTCTTTATAGAATTCTTAATGTGAAAGACTGTTGAAAAGAAATGATTAATGCCTTTTTAGATGACAACTATTCATTTGGTTTTTATATCGTAAATGAAAAGAGAAAGAGAGCTGTATTCTCCTCTACACTCAAAAAGCTGCAGCAAACTTTTTTCTTAAAAATCACCATGCTTCTTAACATTCCTACTTATGGAATGTATAAAAAAAAAGCATTGTACATAGCAAATGTACTCTCAGAGACGGGAGTCTTGCTGTATGTGTACAGATCAAATTAGTGGTCAATTTCAGAGGGATTGCTGCCCCCTACAGCATGTTACGACAAAGTTTGATACCCCGTCTTGCGGCATGCAGCCTGTGTTGTTTCTCTTTTAAACATTGGAGAACTAATTTGTTGCGTAAGTAAGCACTCATCACCCAATGACATCTCGTTTTTGCGGAGTGCTGTCGAATGCCTTGAGGTTTGACGTGCATAAATTTTTCTAAATTTATGCCGTATATAACAAGCATAGGTTTTTCTTCTTGTGTTCTTTTTCTGTAAAATATTGCATTTTTCTTTCCATGAGTTATGCAGAGGACAAGGGATAGACTGAAAAGACAAGGTAAAATGTTTTTTTTACCAATCTGTTATTCTAGCTTTCTTGAAAGGAGTAAGATGGAGAGAGAGAGAGAGAGAGAGAGAGAGCGGGGCGGGGGGACTCTTTAGATAAAATATAATTTTTAAGAAACAAATGCCTATAATAGAAGAAAAGAAATTCCCACAAAATATCGACTTTTATAATGCCAGGTCCATCCAAAATGGCATTATTACCATGCTGTGAGAAATGTAATGAAATGAACACTTTCAATTTTACAGGTTTTTACATCACAAAAAAGAAACATGATTATGCAAGAGGCAACAATGATATGGAATTCAATCAAAATTACTCTAAACCACAGTCTCATATTTTAAGTTAAAAGAATAAACAAAATTGTATGATTTTTTAGACAACTATATCAATGTGATGAATTGTAGATATAAATGCCCCTTTGTGACCTCCAATGAGGTTAAGCCTAATACACCTTTCAAAAGCTTCCTCTGATCTCAATTTATTGGTTGCTCACTCATGCCTAGAAATCAATTCTTTTATGTGTCAGTGGGCAGTGAAATGCCCATTGATTTTTGACCAGTAAATAAAAATTACCGAACGAAAGAGGAATGACCCCATCCTGACCTAGCAACCGATCAGGCGAGGCACCTATCCTTTCAAAAAGCATGAACAATTCCTATGTAATAAGCTGATGCTGACCCAATTCTGTATTGGAAGAAACAAGCAGCTCATCCCCCATGCATCAATGATGTTAAATTTTAATTAGAGAATTAGAATTATATATGAGTTTCTAATTCCCTTCCCTCGCTGGATGTACTTTTATTGGTTGAGGGTTTTGTAGTCTGGTAATAAGTTGGGTTATTGATGTGATTTTGTCAAGGTGAGGTTCAGGTCAAATTGAACTGTAGGTTTAGGGTGGATGCCACCAATGCCACTCCATGCTATTGGTGGTTCATCTTGACATAGAATTTGAGTGCTTTGTATAAGTTTGGATTCAGAATGAAGAGACAATTAAAAAAAAGGCACTTAATGACAAAAGTAAACTCTTGAAATTTATTCATGCTGATTAAAAAGAACTGGAGGGCATGGAATTACGGGGTTCATATACGATGCGCTACACTTCTTTCTTCATTTCTAATTGGTTTTGGAAGTAATGGTATGCATAATTTTTACATGTACCATTTAATGTTTGAAATGAAATGTTGAAAAATTATGCTAAAAGGTAATTGTAAGCAAGATCATTGAAAAAAAAAAAAATAGAATTCATATTGTTATCATTGAAAATGGACAGATGTATAGTAAAATCAAGGAGGTATCTTGGTTAAATATATATTTACATTAATATCATATGTAGAGAAGACATAACTAAAAGTATTTACTACGTGTACCCACTTGTGATTAGAAAAGGGCATAATGTCTCTGATGTATGCTTTGAAATGAATTGATAAGTATCGACGACGGTCGTGCGTAAGCCAGGTACGTTCATCTTTACAAGGCCATCTAACAATTAATCTAACGGTCGTGGAAAAGGCCTGACATTTACTGTTGGGGAGATAAAAGACCCATTGGGCGGAAGGAAATTGAATAAAAATCCAAAATGATAACGGCCATCGCTCAATTGAGGAGAGCTGTTTTTGTTTGTTCTTGGAGAGGGAAGAGTTCAGGGAGAAAAATCAAAGGGTCGGGGTGGGGGCATGTGACAAATGATGCCCCACATTTTTCTAAAAAGTTTGATAGGTGGATAGAAGATATAGTGAGGGTTTTGTGGAAATTAGTTCAATGTCACAAATTTTATGTAATTAGAAAATAACAAATAGTATGTACATGTGCTCTAACCTCTCGTAGTACCATGGGCGAAAGTAACAAAAATAGTTTGTGTGAATATAACGTGATGTTTTTCTTCTTGTGTTGATCGTACTAAATAAGTCCTGTTAATTATCGATGTTAGGGCACAGGCCTTTGTATTGTCTTATTACTACAATCATAAGCAACGTTTGACTAAGGAGAATTTAATAGCCTAATTTAATCTCAGGCTGCTTTCTTTGAATTCTCCCATCGACAATGTAGGTCTTCAGCTGAATTTGAACCTAATTGAACCTCCCGAGATCTCAACCAAATTTGCCCAACGTGGCGATGCCAAAATTCACGTAAAACACTTCTCCTTTACCTACCCATTTCAGCAAACACACCTGCAAGTCACTAGCCTTAGTCGCAGGGATTCACTTGTATTTTTAAGTTGAAATATAATCTTTCCTGAAGAGAAAAGTGTGTGTGAATTTATTTTGGGTTTTAACATTTAAGAAGATCCTTTCAAGTTGATGCAGTGGAAATGTGTTTTAGGGGTTTTCTTTTTGATGGATAATCCTGATTCAAATAAAGTGATGCAAAAAAAAGATTTCATCCACTTGTAGGCAGACTAATAGTGCCCATCCATTTATTTCAAGTGCTTTTCTTACAAATGCTCAAACGGAGATTCCACCCAGTTCATTATGCATCTGTCATAATTCTGATATTTACATCCAGATACCGATATTACATCCCCCCGAGGACTACTTCGGAATAAGATTTCTGAATATTATAAACATCTTTCTTTTTTGCTGAGTGATTGCTGCCATTAGTTTAGAAATGATTGAACTAGAGTGCTATCTTCTCTCTTTTGTTGGCTTTTCATGGCTAAAGCTTTGATTTTTTTTCCTTCAAGATGCATGGGATCCTTGAAGTTACAAAATTGGGATCCAATATTTTGTGAAAATTTAAGCCATTTTTTAATACTCCCAGGAAGGAATAATTTCCAGAATTTTTCTAAAATTCACCATAGTTTGTTATGTTATCATAGGGCAAGTCCAAGCTATTTTGCGCGGTAACAAACGGGACATTCAGAGCCAAAAATAGGGCTTATTTGAACAATCTTAAATGAAATCTCAATCCTTTGGTATATTCCTGAAGGTACTAAGAATGTTCAACAAAAAAATAAAAAGTAGTTGTAATAACTCAATTCATAATTAATTTATGATCATTTATTCGTCGGTAACAAACGGGACCGCAAAAAAATGGTGTTTTCAAATTTTGACTTTGTTCACGTATAACTCTGAATTTAAAAAGTAGATCTAAATTTGCAGAGTCATATCCTCTTAAACATGTAATAAACATTATAAGGACATATTTTAACGTTAATACAACTTCGAGTTTTCTGGCAAAGGTCAAGTTTTAAAAACTATGTCAGGTAACAAACGGGACAGTAACACACGGGACAATTATTCCCTGTAATATTATGTATTAAACAATTGGTGTAGCCAAGGCGTAGCAATATCTTTTGTTAAAAGATCTCTCTGATAAATCAAAAGAAACATAATACAAAACACAAATGTAAGAAAAAATTATTTTGTTTCATTTCTAAAGGTGGGAGGGTGGGTAATAAAAATGTATGATTTTACATCAGCTCAGTAACTTTTGTGAGGGTATTTCTGATACCTGAATATTCTAAGTCTAAAAATTGTAGTGTCCTATCAAAGACACCATACTTTACGAAATGGAAAGTAATAATAAACGGCTAACTTAAATACGGTAGCCAACATGTCGTCTGAGCAATAACAAATAAAGCTTGTGTTCATGGACTATTATGTTGTGTCCCTCGGCTACATTACATTGGCGACGACGGAAAAACTGACTCAATCTTTGCTGATCATTTGTTGCTTATTTTCACGTCATGGCCTCGCAAGGAATGCCCAGTTTGCCGAACTTTGATCCATCGACAGACCCGACGTCGCTGCTTCGTCAGGTGGGACGATGGCTCCGCAGGTTCGAAGGGGCCATGGTTGGTTTTGGAATCGCTGAGTTCGCCAGGAGGAAAGCCCTTCTACTGCACTTCGGGGAGAAGCGTTGCAGGACATTTTTGATACCCTCGATATAAGCCAACCATCAGCTGAAATAAGAGCAATCTCAGACAAGGATGAGCGCGACTACAAAGCTGCAACACAAGCACTGACAAACTACTTCACGCCCAAAAAGAACATACTATACGAAAGCATCGTGTTCAGGCGTACAGCACAGAAAGCTGACGAATCTGTGGATCAGTACTGCACGCGTTTAAGGCAGCTTGCTACAAAATGTGAGTTCAGTGATGTGATAGGGAACTGAAAACACAGATCATTGAGGGCTGTAACAGCAGCCAGTTAAGGCGTAAAGCATTGGAAAAGGACATGTCATTGACAGAACTGCTGGAACTGGCAAGATCTCTGTCACTTGGTGCGTCACGAGCCGCCGAAGTAGAGCAGGAGCAGTCTGCGAGCGCCAGTGTCAACAAAGTGTTCAAGCGTCATGAACGTAAGCTAAAACGTAAGCCTGAAAGCAAGTCATCGCAACCGAAAATCATCTGTGACACCTAAAAAGTGTTCTACTGTGGAGGGGACTACCCTCACCGGAACGGATGCCCTGCACGAGGTCATAAATGCCTGAACTGTGGGAAAGCTGATCAATATGCCCAGGTTGCCGTTCAAAGAAAAAGCAAATGCGTGACCCAAAATCGGTGAAAGGCAGAGTTCGTGAAGTGACTTTGGGTAATGATGTAAATAAGCCGGGATGAACAGTACAGTGATTGCGAGTATACATTCGGTATAGATCAGGCGAATGCAAAGAGACCACGAATTTCTATTACGCTTGGAGATGATGATATCAACTTGCTTGTCGATACCGGGTCGACAGTCAATGTGCTAGCTGACGCGTGCTACCAGAAGCTGACTGATCAACCAACGCTCAACCCGATTAATAGCGACACTCCTATATATGCCTATGGGAGCAAGGAGCCACTCAAGGTCCGAGGCACATTCGAAGCTGAGCTCGTTTTCCGAGAAAATACGGCACAAACAACCTTCTTTGTGGTTCATGGTGACTCTGACAACCTGATGAGTTGTACAACTGCGCAGACACTAGGCATCATCAAGTTTATATACACGGTGAAACGCTGGTCCTAATGCCAATGATGACCTACAATCGCGATATGCATCACTGTTCAAAGGTCTTGGAAAGCTCAAAGGTGTCAAATGCAAACTACACATTGATGAGACAATTAAACCAGTGACGCAACCACATCGTAGGATTCCATTTCACGTTAGAAAACAAACTGAGAAGGAACTTCAACGACTTCTGGATTTGGACATCATTGAGCGAGTCGGCGATGAACCAACGCTTGGGTTTCTCCAATTCAAGTGTCAAAAAGCCCAAGAGTCCGAATCAGATCCGCATCTGTGTAGATATGCGAGCTCTAATAAAGCGATTCAAAGAGAGCGCCACCTGACCCCCACTATGGATGACATCACAGCTCAAGTGAATGGAGCCAAACATTTCGCCAAGCTCGATCTCAACGCTGGCTACCACCAGATTGAGCTTCTGAGGAGTCGCGTTACATTCAGTGTTCTCCACTCATGTTGGACTGTTCAGATATAAGCGCCTCAATTTTGGGGTGAATGCAGCAGCTGAGATGTTTCAACAGCTGATACAGACAACGCTAAGCGGTCTTGATGGAGTGTTGAACATCAGCGATGACATCCTGGTGTATGATATTTGTATGCATGTGTACCAAAACCTAAGCATCCTCTTTGTCCTTTTGAACATTTGTTTTTTTCAGTAACATGTGTTTCAAAGTCATAGATTCAAATGTACAAGTTTAAATTGCTTGTTCAGTACATACTTGCATTTCTCACTGAGCAAAGTGTTTTGTTATCAACCCAACTCCCAAATTTTACTATGCCTTATTTTTCACAAGAAGGGCAAGGAAAATGCACATTTGTGTACCAGCTTATTTCTTTTGTGTAACTCTAAATGCAAATGTTCAAGTTGTTATAAATCTTGCATAAAAGATGTTGTACATCTGAAGTTACTCAATTGTTTGTACAAGTGGTTAAGGTTATAGTGGAAAAAGTTTTAATTACTTTTGTTGAGTATAAGAGTTGAAGACTTTTGGTTGATTATATATTTTACAGTCCAGGATCAAGACTTTTAAATATTCAACTTTGAGTGTGAACAATGAAACGTTATTCATAAGTGTTCCAAAAAGGTACTAAAGTTGAGTACTGTGCAAGTGATTTACAGGAGGAGTTTTACAATTCTTTGGTTTTGGAGATCTTTATATTGTCCACAATCACAGTTGGTGGATGAGGAAAGATACACTCATTAGTTCAAACAAATGCGTTGTTGTTCATGATAGTTGTTAGAGTGTTGAGTTTGCTATTGTTTTAGCAAAATATAGAGAACAAATATTGCTATACCTCAGTGCACAGAGTCTCACCCATGTTCATATCTAGCTTGGAAAGATACCAATAATGTTAGCTCATAGTCTTAATGATGCGGAGAAAGAAAACACACAGTATGCATATTTCAATTTGTCTAAAAAATCATTTTATTGACAAAACTGATATTGATTGTTTTCATGTACATTTCTGGTTGCAATACATGTCTTCAACTAACATGGGGAGGGATGTAGTGTCCTATCAAAGACACCATACTTTACGAAATGGAAAGTAATAATAAACGGCTAACTTAAATACGGTAGCCAACATGTCGTCTGAGCAATAACAAATAAAGCTTGTGTTCATGGACTATTATGTTGTGTCCCTCGGCTACATTACAAAAATATGGAAAGCTATGTGCTAGGTTCGTGATATTTTCACCAGAGTTAGCCAAGAAAATATAAAAACAGAAAATACTTACATTTTGGTTGTACTCCTATGACAAACCTCTTTTTTAAATGGTTGAAAATAGCATTTTTAATGCATTTTATATATTTTTTTCATGAATATTAATGAGCCTTGTGACGTCATATGACCTTGAAATTACTTTTTGACCTCATTTGCATTAAGTTCATTTCATAACCTTTATGGTGATATATGACACATTATGCATACCTTTACAAACCCACTGACACACTTGACACAAAAGTGGTCAAAAAGTCGAAAAATCACCATCTCGGGAACAAATAGCGTGGACTTGCCCCATAGTAAGTTGAAGCACAGTTTCATCTATTGAAAATAAAACAGATGAACCAACATTTAGCCATGATTTATTGAAGTCCAGTCATAAATTCCATGCTTATTTTTCTACTAGTAATTAAGCAGTAATTACTCTTGCTTCATGTATAAAACAGATTTTAGTTCCGTTAGAACTAATTTCTTATCAGGACCAGAACTTATGATCATCTTTAGTATGCCAAAGGCAAATTTAATTTTGCATGAATCTCCTCCCGAATCTTTATACTCTACTTAAGGCATTCCTCTACGTGGATCTATATAATCTCCTATTGAGTTTAATATAAAATGCAACTTAATCAGAGAGCTCTGTGACCTACGGATCTTCCTGCGAGCTAAGCTGCAATTGATATCCACCATGCTTATTTTGTTTCCTTACTTGTCCGATTTATTAAATTTCTCAATCCTTACCCTCTGCATTCTACCTTCAAAGAACCTTCCCAAACTGCAGGGGTAATATACCTTCCCCTTCGGCTATGTCCCTCCAATGTAGTGGGGGTCTCGGCTATCAATTTTAAGGCCCTGAGGGCACAAAATTACATCAAATCAAAATTTGTTGTCGTTATCGACGATAGGAACACTGACAATCAATGGCTGCCTCCAGGGGGAAAACCTGTTATTATTACCGGATATATTGCCTTCTTTTCTTGAGATTGAATTGCAGGTTGCAAGCGCAATTCATGGATAGAAATATACCTGTATTGGAAAATTGAATGGGAAGAAGATACAGTGTTTTTGAATTAATTTAACAAGTTCTAAGCAGCATCACTTTGGTATTGTTTTTGTTGTAACATGATCTTACAATCATGTTGATTATCTTTGTATCCTATAGCAAACTATGACGTGGCAAAGCTTCTGTGATCAGATAGGATTGAGGTCAACCTATAGAAGGGTAGAGGGCTGTGATTGATTACTTGGGGGTTGAGTTATTAACTAATCAAAATTAGTATTGGAGCATATACTGTGGATACCTAAATTCAAGATAAATCTGCAATTTGAATTTAATAAAATTGTGTGATAATCATTTCATACCATTAAAAAAAAAATATATATATCTGTCATAGCAATGTTCACAGTACATTTTAAACACAAGGCTGCAATATCCAATAAATATAAAGCTGTGATAAGAGCTACAAATGCAGTCATTAAAATGTATGTAATGCAGAGTATATATCATGCTGACATCACAACAATTACTTCACGCTTATTCACAAGAAATCAAATAAAGATATGAATGCGATCATGTAAAATTGATGTGATATCAGATTTTATCATTTTACTGAGGCAACAATATTCCCTTCTTACTTACTGCTCGCAGCTCCAATAAGCATGGACCATTAAAAGTGATGAACAGGAGGATTTTCTTGTTGCTAGGGGGTAACCGTGAAGAGGACGTTCTCCCTGACGTGGATGCCTTCCTCTGATCTTGTTAGAGAATCATCCGATTAGTAAATCCTGCTCCCTTTCTTTGAGTCCTTCCGCCACCCAATATCCAGTATGTTAAATTCATCATTGACCGAGGTGTAATGCCCCCTGCCGTCAAATTGAATTTGCATCCCTTCCCAGCATTCTCGGCAATCTGGAAGATTTCTTTTATCGGCAGGTTTGTTCCATTTCAGATGAAATGATGGAAGGAATAGCAAAGATTGTTTGAGCATTTTGTTCTTTCATTGAAGAAATAATATTTTTTATGATGAAAGAAGAAAAATGTAATAAAAACACTTCATAGCAGACTGTACGTTCTAGACACAACTTTGTTGTTGTTGTTTTTGTATTTTGCTGCGCTTTGTTTCATATTGGGGATGTAATTTCTGTAATATAAAATAAATAGGAGTATTGTGTGTTTCTGTAAAAGATTTTAAAAGATCAATGCTATTATCAACTGAAGAAGAACATGAGAACTATTCTTGGCCTGTTTGCACGTTTCTAGATTTAGAATCACCATGACTTTAGTTTGATTAGAAATGTAGGGGATTGTATGACATTTTTGAGAGATGAAGAGAAAAAGCTTATCCCCTTTTTTTGTGAACATTCATACATTCATATAATTACCTATCCATACACCTAGTACTCAATATGTTTTCATACTGTAAAACCGGAAACATATGCAAAATATAACTATCATGAATTTGAGCCCGCAGGCTTTTTTCGCAGCATAAAATTTTCACAAAGGTTAAAGTCAACTTTCTTGTACTGTGGAAAGTATTGTACTGGCAGGCATTCAATGCATAGTTTAGACTTAAACTTTCACGGGCACTTCACTTTTACCAATTTTACCTCCTCGTGAAATTCATGAAAATATCATGCTCCCAAACATTTTTGGTTTTCAGTATATTTATTAGAAGTTATAAAAGGACAGCATGTATATCGATTGTATTTATATACACTTGAATATGAAGTATTACAGGTCATCAAATCAAATACAAGATTCTGCAAATTGCGAATTTGAATTGTCCCAATTAGATTAGAATAAGTATTTTCAATATTTCTGAAATTGAAAAATTGTTTTTTCCCCAAAGTTTCAAAGCAATAAAAGCTGTTTCTATTATTTTCATATTTGTATAAAAATAATAAAATGCACTTTTACACCTATTTTCTTTGTAATATTCTGAAAGAGAAAATACTTTTTAAGTGTCAGCCACAAATCTTGTGACATCATCGGCTACAAGTGAAGACATAAGCAACAAATCTTGTCATCCAGCAGTGGACCTGTTAAAATATGTGGGATATACTAAGTGCCGCTGAAGGATCTTGTCTTTCGACATAAATGAGGTTGATTTACAAATCAGGATGGCTAAATTGGCAACCCTGAATCGGAAGAAGGATAAATAAACGTTTGATCGTGTTACCTGATGCCGGTATGTTTGATCTTCCAGGGTTTGCGATTGATTGTCTTTGACAGAGCCTTATTTAAAAACTCTGTCTTAGTTAAGAGTCGTTCTGTATGAAGTTGTTTCAGAGTGGAAGGTTTTGCACAAATATTTTACCATTTAGAATCAATATTACTTCTTCTTCTTGAGTCCTTTCAATGTTCTTTTTGAAAGTATTATTATACTATTTGTATTATATTATACTTCTTGTCATAACACTAGCTTTTGATTATTAGATCAAACAATTTGTTTTGGTAGTAGATAGTGGTGCTTTAAGGAAATTTGGTAAAAATTAGCCATTCAATAAAATCTTGAAACCAACATCAATCGGAAGTGTAATATGATCCCTGTTTATCATGATGTGTACATTTCAACATTCAGAAGGATAAATCATAAAATAAAATATAAAGTGCAAATGGAAGAATGAAAACATAGTTAAAATAAAGAGCCATTTGATATGAGAACCTAATTATTTAGCCTGTAGCACAACATCAACTGGATGTGCTCTTCTAAGTTCTATTCTGTAACCTAACCCCACCTTACTAGTCTGCCTAGAGGGATAACAGATATTACACAATAATTGTGATCTCTACAGTGCGTCCAAAAAAAAACAACTATACACTTTTGACAAGCCTACCAAATTAAAAATATATGATTCTTGGGGAAAAGGTTTAGATGTACAGTCTGTGTCAAATAAAATGGTACAAGTGGAAAACATTTTTTTATAGTATGAAGATAAATGACAACCTGATATTGTTTGGTATTTTCATAAAGCAGGAAAATTAGACTTTCTTCTGCATTTTTTTTCATCAAATTTGGGGCAGTATTTTTTGAGATATGACTAATTTTCTACAATCCAGAAAAATCCCCTTTTCGCACGCCGTCCCATGCCTTTGTGTATGATTTCGCATAATGACCGTGAATTCAGCGCTCCAGAACAATAGAAGTGCGTAATTTCGATTTGTTCCTCGTCGCACAAAACTTAGCATAACTTTTGTTTTACAAAAGCAAATTATACAGGACAAAGCGCATCAGCAAGAAAAATCTTTTGGCTTTAATTTGGCACCAGAGACACACATTATATGAAAAGATTTCACACCTAAATAATTTTTTCCCCGAGTGTACCATTTTTTTTGACACAGACTGTATATAAAGCTCATATCCTCAACTATCAATATGACATTTAAAAAATCCGAAAATAAAGCATTCTTCAGTGAGCACTGCCCACTTTTATGAAGGACACAAAAAATAGCCTGCGCAGGAATTCCCTTTTCATTTATATACCTGGGTATGGCATGCCAAGAAGGATTCAAGTGATAATGAAATAAATTGGCTAACAAAGACAAAAATAAACTGAAGTCAGAGTAAAAATCAATGATATGAAAACGAAACAGTGAAAAACCACATTTTGCATAATATTGATTGTTTATTTCAGACTTTTGATATATCTTTTACTCTGTTAGCTGATTCATTCCATTATTTCTTTGAATCCTTTTTGGCATGCCATACCCAGGTGATAAATGAATAGTGAATTCCTGCACAGGCTATTTTTTGTGTCCTTCATAAAAGTGGGCATTGCTCACTGAAGAATGCGTTATTTTCTGAATTTTTTGTGTCATAATCATTTTGAGAATATGAGCTTTATATACATCTAAACCTTTTCCCCAAGAATCATATGTTTTTAATTTGGTAGCCTTGTCAAAAGTGTATAGTTCTTTTTGGGACGCACTGTAGATGGACAAATCACCAATTTTTGTTTTTATCGGTATGATCAGGGTTTGTTTGATGCATGTGTGTAATATATGAAAAATATTGGCTTCAAATATCTATTCTGCACACAGACATTAACTTATACTGGATGTCTTTATATGGAATTGATTAATTTATTCTCTTCATGATTTCAAACTGGCTTTTTGAACGACAAATATCTTGTTTTGGTAATCTTAATTACGTAATAGATTACAAACTTTATTAGGTTGGCTTGATAACCATGAAATGTATCGGAATATGATCAGCATTATATGTGAAGTCACTTTTTTTTTCCTCTCTCCTTTTAAAATTTTGGAATTATATTTCTAAGGTGGATGTTGGGTTGGCTGGTAAGTCAGTGAGATTTGCCTTAAGGTTTCAGTCATCTTAGATTTAGGGCTCAAACATTGATTTTAAGGTTTCATGTTAGAGTTAGTGTAACACGTATTGTGGAGTCCATGGCTGAAGTTTGAAACACAATGAGATTTAGGGATTGACGGCTGAGCATGAGTATAACAGACCGTCAGTCACTTATAACTCTTATGTAGCTTTTTATTTATCTTAGAATTAGGGTTTGGACGGTGATAGGGTCTTATGTTAGGGTAAATATAACACATATCATTGAGTCCATGGTTGATGTTAGACATTTGATTTCATTTGATCAGTTGGGGATTAACTGTAGAGCAATTGTCGCTGAAGCATGTGTATGACAGGCTGTCACTCATAACTCTTTAGTAGGCTCTTTTAAGTCCAACTTTAAACATGCACGTCTTGTTCATTATACCTTACTTGATAATTCTCTCTGTTTACATCGATTCTCCATCAAACCTCCAATATAATTAAATTGCCAGCTCAGCAAGGGAAGCCATCGACTCCTCACGCACGATTTGCGACTTTGTTGCGAAATCCAGCGTAAACTTCTTTTCATTATCGCTTCAACGTTGACTCTGCCTGTGTTCTTCACAACATTATTACCCCTGATTTGACTCGCTCAGAGATATTGTGCTTCCGTCAATCATGCAGTATTGTGCAGCTTTTAAGCGCAGCAGCTCGCAGTTATTTGGTTTCTGAAATAGATTCATGGTAGCTTGCCTTTGTAATCCATACCTGGTATTGCCCGAAGGTGTGTACTCAATTTTCACTTTTTGTCCATTACTCAAGAAGTAGCTGGTAAAATGGCCTTTCTTGTTGTTTTTTAAGTGGCGTGTGAAATTCATCAGTGTACAATGTTCACGTTTCATGTAAAACTGCATGATTTATCGACCACATGGTAATTTGATATTAAGTTTTGGGGATGCTAGATCTTCAATGTGAGAGGGACAATTTTTAAGTTTACATATAATAAACATATAGTGTTTATAAAAAAAAACTTTATAGGAAAAAAATAGAGATTTTTTTCAGAGAGAAAATAGGTTATACTCCAAAGTCATACTTCCTCAGGGTGCTATCTCACTTCGCGGAGACGTCTCCGCGACAGAATAGAAATTTCGTTTCGGCGACGGATAAATAGTATTAGAGATGTCTCGGAGACGTCTCCTGAATTTCGGAGACAGATTTTTTGTTCACATTTTGTCGCGGAGACGTCTCTAATACTGTTTATCTGTCGCGGAGACGAAATTTCTATTCTGTCACGGAGACGTCTCCGCGAAGTGAGATAACACCCTAAGTGTATTGTCCTTAAAGAAGATCTTTAAAATTGACACCTGACAAAAATATTTTGAATAACTTGTCACAATTAAGATTTGGAAGAATAAACATAATTAGCGAAGAGAAGAAGACAAGAAATAGTTGACAAATTTTAGTCGAACATCAACATCAGTACAGCTTAATAATAACTTGACCTAGTTTTCAAAATGCTCTGTTGAAAAGCTTTGGCTAATCACCTCTTCACTCCCAATTAACAGGTAATTTAGAGATCATGCTAGTTCGCCCTAGATAAGAATTACGAGCCTATTTAGAAAACCTGAGCTAATGAGGATGAACTATTTCCAAAGTAGGATACGACATTCATGCTTAACATGTCACAAGTCATTTTCCTTTAGGAATTTAGGTCAACATTTAAGTTTTTAAGGTGAAATTGCCACTTCGTCTAAACCCATGTTGACGAATTCCTGTTTGGTCTTATCCAGCGTGGTCTAATTCCATTCTGTTTATAACCAGTTCAACTAATTACTGTTTGATTCGAATGCCACTTTGCCTTTTTACCATTTTGTTTAATTTTGTCTAATGTCCATTTGTCTATTGTGTATTTGGTCTAACACCACTTTGTCATTTACCTTAAACAAACTGGTAATAGACCAAATATTCATTTGGGAATCAAACAAAAATGCATTTAGTCAATTTGGTTACTGGACAGATGGGTATTCAGACCATTTGTTCATTTGACCAAGTAGGCCTGTTTGTTAGACCA
The DNA here is from genome assembly GCA_940671915.1 of Paracentrotus lividus. Taxonomy (NCBI): domain Eukaryota; kingdom Metazoa; phylum Echinodermata; class Echinoidea; order Camarodonta; family Echinidae; genus Paracentrotus; species Paracentrotus lividus. Next base: position 19,409,141 of record CALNVZ010002974.1, on the reverse strand, counting down.
AATGGAAATGAGACTGAAATTACCACTTAAAGGGGAATCCAACCCAAGGAGAGAATCAACCTTACAGGAAAGAGGAAAATGAGAGGAGCAACCTAAAAAAAGTTTCATCAAAATCGGTTACAAAATAAGAGAGTTATGGAAGTTTGAAAAGTCTAGTTGTTCCTTCTATGGGGTCCCTCAAATTGGCATCATCGGCTTCAAAATGGCCGATCTTATGGACAACTCTCCATTCATTTTGTACACAAATTTTCAGATTTTCCCCATTTTATTTTGAAATTTGTCTTCTTTACTTCTGAGCTCAAAATATGTCATGGGAAAATATATTTCACACAACATATGTTGAGCTCAGAAGGAGGTAAGATATATTTCGAAAGAAAATGGGGAAAATCTGAAAATTTGTGTACAAAATGAATGGAGAGTTGTCCATGAGATCGGCCATTTTGAAGCCGATGATGCCAATTTGAGGATCCCCATAGAAGGAACAACTAGACTTTTCAAACTTCCATTACTCTCTTATTTTATAACCGATTTTGATGAAACTTTTTTTAGAGTGCTCCTCTCATTTTCCTCTTTCATGTAAGGTTGATTCTCTCCTTGGGTTGGATTCCCCTTTAAATATAAAGTTATTGAAAGTAACAAGATCATAAAAAATTCACTTAACTAAATAAGCCCTCGTGACTTTCCCTACCTAGTCCATAATCATTAAAATATGTTTATGTGAAATAGTTTATACAGTATAAAGTGATATTTTCAAAGATTGTATGGGAATTAATCTTAAACGATATGGAGCTCACGGTTGTCTTTAAGTATCTTCTTTTCAACTTACCTGTGTTGTCTGCAATCCAATGCCATTACAAAAGCTGAATTTATCCCTCATTAAATTTTCATTAGATGGCAAGTGCAGTTTGATAGATAAGCACTTATAGCTTATTCTTAGAGTGTGTTCAATGTCCTGTTTGAAATTTATACGCCAACATGAATCATGATACAAAACGCAATTACAAAACGCTGATATAAAGAGAAACAAAGTGTGTGTTCATTGTCCCCCATCTCCGGTCGTAAAAGTAAACGTGTTTCAAATCTCGATTCGGAGGAAAATTTAAACGCCGAAAAAGATGCATTTTGAAACACAATCAGCTTCAATTTTACGACCTTGAGCATCGCGATTGCAACGAAATGCAACACTGAACAGGATTGAGTTTTCAAACGTGTTTAAATATGCTCTTGCAATGGAAGCTTCCGGTGCAAGTGAAAAAAAGGAGAAGATGTTTGTTTTTTGAGAGCGGGGAATTTAAAGACGATGGAAATATAATCAGCTTTAAATTTTTGACACTGAACGGTGCACCGCTCATCACGTTTGTGTTTGTGTTTTGTAATTGTATTTTGTATCATGATTCATGTTGCGTATAAATTTGAAACTGGACATTGAACACACCCTGAGGCCTTCGGGAGAACAGGTAGTTCAAATCACTTATCTCAGAGCGATAAAGACGTTAACTATGTGTTAAAGAATATGACTTAATACCCTTCTTGTTCCCAGCTGACACAATATTTTGTCAGCTTGGAGCCAGAAGGGCGCTATTGCAGATCAAGGATGTTCCGTTTGGAGCCAGAAGGGCGCTATTACCATTGACTTTGTACAGTAATAGCGCCCTTCTGGCTCTCAACGGAACATCTATAAGATGCAGTAACGCCCTTATGGCTCCCAACAGACGATTTGTTGTTGGAAAGCACTTAAATTTTGGAATGGAAACAAGAGATATCAGATGCTTATGCAGTGCTCAGGCTTTAATTGGAAAGTTTTAAGGAAAGAAAAGCCAAAGAAAATTGTGTACAAATATATCTTCTGTTGAAAGTGACTCAGTAGTCATTTCACATGACAAAAAATATAGATATTTTGCTTTTTCATTGTTGAAAGTGTCCCTGGCAATCCAAGATTAGGAAATAATTCTCAATTTACTACACTGCGCTATACTTACCTATATCTCTTCAAATTGCTATTCGTTGCCCAAAGTAGAATAGCCACCGGCAAACAAAACGACTACGATTAACAGAGTTCAACTGCCCTGAAAGCAGACGGGAAACCCGTCACTGCGCAGGGACTATATAACGCCTCTCCACACACTCTACTTCCTCTTTCGTTGCCGCGCTTCAAAGTAAAAGATATTGAAATCGGCTAAAGAAATTAAAGACAAACCTACCCCAAAATATCGCCAAAGATATGCCGGGACCAAAAGAGAGTAGTTCGGCGATTCTAACGCAAGATAAATCTACTCCGCCTCCCTCTGAAGAGGCGAGCGCGAGGAATAAACCCTCAAAAAAACGATCAATCGGTCCCACGGATAAGGGTGGTAGGGCAAAAAGAAACGCCCCATAATCCCCCTTTGACGAAGCAAACCAGCACGGTGAGGACTGAACCTCAAAAAACCGGCTGGGAACCCATCACCGAACCCTTCGGCCTCCATGATGTCGGGTATCGGGTCGGAATTCCCCTAGAGAGCAGTGTTAACTCCTCAACCTCACAAAAAGAGGTGTCCACAGAGGATGCGAGTGTGACCTCTAACACGTCGAAGACCCACCAATTTACTACGCTCCCTGACCCAGCTCAGGCGGGCGACTGGATTATCTAAGCCCTTCAGGCTATCATGCCTCCTCCCAATACCAACCCCCATCTACCCACCCGACCCAGATCCCTTGGATGCTCGTCCCAAACTATCAAGTCAACAAGAGACTAGGAATATTATCCTCTCGCCATCACCATGGCCAGGGAGGCGGAACGAGAGTCCCTCACCCCCAGAGGACGGGTAGCATTTCAATAGTTGGGGATTCAGACTCCGAGTACGGCTATCACAACCCATACGTAACCAAGCCGTAACTTCCCGGGCGAGAAATTGGAGAGACTTTCTTCATCTTCAGTTTCCAGTGAAACACACTCCTTACAGGCCGCACAGAGTGCTAGATCGCCTATGATTGGCCAAGCCAGCGGCTTAACGGACAATCGCAAAATTACCGCTCACGTGACCAGCCGCGAGATGGCGCACTTGCGGGGATTTCCACTGCATCTGACGACCGACATCGGGCAGCGAGAATTCTCTCTAAATATTGCCCACAACTGCGGGCGGACGAAGAAGATGATCACGACTGACGTTAAGCAGCATCTATTTAGAATGAAATCATCACTCGGAGATGAGAAGATTCTCTGCCGGGATAAAGATGACGGACCGTATAAGTCTTGCTTCCACAAACTAGATAATCGCCGCTCTGGATTAAAACCGGCGAGTAGAGAGGTGACAAGGATTACGAGATCGCGTCTCAGGACTTTGTAATTATCTGTGCCCCCCACCGGTCCCAGACGTAGCCTTTCGCGTTGGCGATGCAGGGCGAAGAAATCCGATACAACACCCTGCGCAGCCGCACTTTTACGCACCGACAGGGATTTGTCGGCGATCGACATCTCTGCCCGCAATGGCATGCGTCTCGCAATTTATCAGGGCTGCCTGATTACGGCCCTGACGGAGGCAGAAGCCTAGGATTGACTTCAACCGATAGAGAATCGGTGCTTGAATCTCTTTCTAAGATTGCTGACCTGCAGTATGAACAGGCAACAAGATCAGCCCTACTTACGACGAGGCTAAGAAGGAGCAACGTGTTGACTGCTCTTAACATCGAGCGGGAAGCTCAAAATGTTTGGCTAGACTACCATGTGAAGGTAAAGATTTATTTAATGGTAATTTCAGGATGTGCTCGATCAAACCATTTCTGAAAGTAACACGGCGGACAAAACTTTCTATAAGCTAAGTTCCGGCAATGATCTAGCTCCTCAGGCTATAAGTATAGATCTAAGTCCCTCAGTCTCAGCACAAACAGAAGTCTTCTTCTTGTCCTCAGGACCAGCCCCAGCTTCGGAGATCAGAGGGGCCCTCTTTCCCTAGCTTCTTCGCGTCCCTCTAATGACTCTAACGCTAGGCGTGGAGGAGGGGACAACCGCAAAGTCACAAAAGCTATCGCGGGCTCCCGTAGTGGGGCGTGGACGTCAGCCCCAGTTCCAGTCCCAAGCACTGTTTTCAGGGCCTGGCGACGATCAGCGTATTGACATCAATTACAACTAGTTCTAACCCCTCCCATCATGTTCCAGTCGGGGGAGGTTAACTCTTGGCTTCAAAACTGGGAGAAGATATTCACGACAATTTGTTCTCGACATAATAAGTCGGTTCAACCCAATCTTTCCAAGGATCTGTCAAATTTCCCATTTCCGGCGTCAGACGCCCTCTCCAGGGATCCCATCCGGCTAAGGGCATTAAGAACAGAAATACAATCTCTCCTATCAAAAGGGGTATAGTTCAAGTTCAGGACAACAATCCCTCCTCCTGTCTCCGGTGTTTCTGGTAGAAAAACGCTCGGGGCTTCCGCATGGTTCTCAACCTAAAAAGTAAACAAGCTTCCCCAAACCACACCTTCAAATGGAATCTCTCTCAACCTCCTGCCCCTAATAAAATCCCACGAATGGGCAGTAACAATAGATCTTCAAGATGCAATTATCACATCCCGATGGCCCACGAAGCTCGAGATACTTGGGATTCAAGGTAGAAACATTTGTTACCAATTCAAGCTCTCCATTCGGGCTAAAACCAGCCCAAGAATTTTCTCCCGCTTAATTCAAGTAGTTGCGGCAGAATTAGAAGACGAGGAATTACAATCTTCTGTTACCTAGACGACTGGCTCCTCTCGTGCCCGTCAAAAGCCACCCTCGAGTCCAATATAGAGATAGTGATGCAATTAGCCAAGGACTTTGGCTTTCATGGTAAACGAAAAGAAATCGAAGCTCACGCCAACGACCACTCCAGAATTTCTGGGGGCCAGGATAAATATCCATGCCTTGTAGTACGCCCATCCCTCCACAGAGTGAAAAAAATTCTAGCAGTGGAGCGAGGCTTTGCTCACCTGCTCGGCATCTGCGAGGATTGGCAAGTTTTCCTAGGTCTACTCGCGAGGCCTGATAGACCTCATCCACAATGCAGACGTCACATGAGACCTCTTCAGCTGCATTTCTTGAGACACTTCAAACCAAGCGTCCACTCCAAGGACCATCCCATCCCACTATCATCCAAAATAAGTCAATCAGTCCAGCAGTGGTCTTCTCATCTCTCTTTAACCACCGGGAAGAAGACCCAAAAGCCCATTCCAACCTCACTCTGACAACAGACGCGTCAAAGCTCGGCTGGGGGCTCACATGAAACCTCGAAGCCTCGGGCAATGGGAAATCGAGAGAGTTGCCCAAACACATCAACGTCTCGAGATGAGAGCAGTTAACTAGCAATGGGCAGCTTCCTACCCCACATTGCAAATCATGTGTCCTAGTAAAATCGGACAACACACTGTTATCGTACATAAACAGAGAGGAGGAACAAAATCACGAACTCTGTGCAATCTAACATGGAGATCCTTCGTGGTGTTAGGATCATCGCATAACTCTGAAGCTCGTCACATTCCCGGGAAGGACAACTACCTTGCAGACCCTGTCGCGAGGAAATACCTCCCATCGGAATGGCAGCTAAATCGCTCAATAACAATGAAAATTCACTCAATTCGGACAACCTCAATAGACCTCTTCGCGTCAATTCTGAACAACAATTCCAGTCTATTGCACGAAGACCCAGGATCCCCTAGCCTTCGCAACAGACTCTCTATCGATAATCGTGGAAAGGGATTCTTGCTTACGCCCTTCCCGCCCTTTCCCATCATACGCAATTCTGCAGAGAGAAGGCGAGAGAGGCTCACCTCCTTCTCATTGCACCATGGTGGCCGAGAAACCATGGTTCACGATCTAACAAACCTGTTGGAGGATTCCAAGCAACTCCCCTCGTTGCTAAATCTTTCTGAATCAACCCAGGGACAGAAACCTATTATCCGAATCCAGAGGACTGTGCCTAACCTCTGGCCCATTCAGAAATCGGCAGCGGACGCAGCCTTTCGGAGAGAGCAGCAGAATGGCCGCCCAAATTCCTCCATCCCCACCAGGAGTACTTATAATTCGAGACTCCAAGCACTATCCGAGGTGCCAGCAGTCTGCAGGTCGATCCAACCTCTGCCTCTTTAGAAGATTGCAAATTTCTACATTGTTACTTTCGATGAAATTTACTATTTCATCAATACGATGTATAGATCAAGCCATAGCGGCGATTCATACAAGTTAGGAACGGAAGAAACTGTCTCTAATCAAGTTTCTCTCCCGTTCTAAGCAATTCATTTTCTTACAGAAATCCCACTAAGCAGAGACTCATCCAAGGTGGGACCTTCCCAAAGTCCTTCAGACTAGCAAAGTTCCTTCTCGACCTATGCATAAATGTCCCTTTCTTAACCTTCAATAAAGACAGTCTTTCTTATAGCAGTAAGCATCAGGCCACGCCGTAGCTACTCCAGCTCTGTCATTAGGTCAGGTCATATCGTTGGGAAAGATAGGGTCGTTTGATTCTAAAGCAGGTTTCTTGCCAAGAACCAAAGAAATTTCTAACCTTGCCAAATTTTTACCATCAATTAGCAAAATTCTCTACTGTCTCAGAAGATAAGTATTGTGTCCAGTTAGAGCGCTTAAGTGGTACATTGACAGAACTAAGCCATCGCTCATCCAACCAACTTTTATTATTCAGTAGAACCCCACGGGCCGGTTAGCCAGAATACTGTTTCCCGATGATAGTCAGGTATCAAGTCAGGGGCCCAGAACCCTACTTTCAGACTCAGTTAGAGCCCAGACACTAGGGATTTCAGCTTCTTGGGCTCTTTTCCACAGGTACTCTATGGAGGAGATCCTCCAGGCAGCCTACTGGCAAGTCTAAACCTTTGTGTCTTATTACTTATCTGATGTGATTAGTCAGGATACGAGATTGCCATCTGCGGTTCTGTCGTGTCCTCATCGCTCCTAATTTGTTTGAATTAATTAGTTAGTTTTAGCTCAAGTTTTTTTGTGGACCTTTAGAAGGCTTCCCTTTTCCCACCTCCAATTTACTGTGTAATCTAGCAATTTGAAAGATATTAGTAAGGTATAGCGCAGTGAGTAAACAGAATGTTCAATTGTAGAACATATTATTATATAACACTTTATGACCTACTACTTCCCCCCTTCCCTCCCTGATGTTCGTCGCTCTCCTTTGTTTTTCACGGTAACGAAAGAGAAGTAGACGTGTTGTGGAGGGAGCAGTTAATATCCCTGCGCATGACGGCGTTTCCCCGGTCTTCGCTTTCCAGGGCAGTTAGACTCTTTTCGAGTCGTTTGTTTGCGTGGCATATATCTATCTTGGCCAACGAATAGCAATTTGAAGAGATATAGGTAAGTATAGCTTGTTAGTAAATAATATGTTCACAATTGAACATTCTGATCATTTTTTTGGAAAGCTGCCTTATTTTGACCACAATAAGCAAGAGATTCTTTCAACAACAAAACAAAAAAAAAAGAAAAAAAAAAGAGAATTTCAATTTCAAATATTGGCAAGGGAGGAGTTATAATCAGATAATATTTCATGCCAGGTTCAGAAATCATATAAAAAATTCTTTTCTTATTTTGCTTTTATAGTTGCTTACATTTTCCTGCAACACCTGAGAGATCTAAAAAAAAAAAAAAAAATAAATAAATAAATTAAATAATAATAATAATAAGAACAAAAAAACAAAACAAAAACAAAAACAACAACTTAGGAATATCTTGAGCAAACATGTATTTCATTGCTCTTTGAATTTTTCTTGCAGTAAACAACTTGCGACAAACAATTATTGTTTTGAATTGGCTACCAGATGGATAAGGCATCAATATGAATAGGGACAGAACCCCAAAACATCTGCAAATTATCAATATGAAATGGGGGAAATATTTTCGAAATTCAGGTCCGATCAGATATATAGAAAAAGAAAATTATTGAAAATAAGTGGACAGAACCTGGGTCAGACACAACATAAAGTAGGTAGACGGGGAAACTAATCAGCCTGGAATCCCAATTGATGTACATTGAGCTCAATCGATATAGCAGATATGAACAATGAAAAAAGCACCAAAATTGTCAAAATTTTTAATATATGGGCAATGGATCTGCAGCCACTTTTTTATGATGGTTCATGTTGCATTTCTGTGGGAGAAAGTTTTCCTGAAATGAGCTGAAGTCACAGGTGTGTTTTTCCCTGTATTTACATCTCTCCAATCTTTTTTGCCAGTAGTTCATTATTAATTGTAAATCTTTGTGCAGATGTATCATTTGTTTGATTGAAATGGCTGCAGCAAAATATATGAAGTGAGATATATTGTGACAGAGAGAGAGAAAGTGTAAGATGCAGCAAAATATATGAAGTGAGATATATTGTGACAGAGAGAGAGTGTAAGATGTAGAGAAAGAGATATTGAAAGAAAGAGAAACTGAGGAAAGAGAAAATGGGGTGGAAACTCATTTAATCACATAATACGGACAGAAAGAAATATATGAACCTTATTATTATCAGCAGATGGACAGATAAATAAAGTCAAAGCATTGGTATAAAAGAGTGAGATAGAGTGAGGGGTACAGAACTGAAATGAGGATTTTGGTAGGAGGCAAGCCAAATGGAAATAAAACAAGCTTAAGGGATACTAAAAAGACACACCAAAAAGAGAAGTATAAAGCATTAATTACATTTTAGATTACATGTAGATAGATCTCAGGTAGTGAAGAAAAAAAATCATGTTAAATAGTTAAGTTGTGAAATGATACTGTTCGTTATAATTTTTGCAATGGTATGAAGGATTCAAAACAATGAGCAAAAAGGAAAACACAGAAAAAAATTACTTGTCGACTTGACAGAAAAAAACAAACCAGGATTGTATCTCTACAACATGCTGCCTGTGTCAACCGTATTCAAATATATATCGATGTCACATTGCTAAAGGAAACGATGCAAGCGATACAAAGACAACAATTGGTCCAAGAAATTGAGACATTTTTTTGAAGCTGCGAACAAACCTCCCATTTCAAAAGCAAATCGTAGAACTACTGTGTACTCATCGTGCAGCGGGGTTCGTTATCGGGGATGCGATATGACAAATCGAAGGTTGATATTGATTGCTTGTGGTACATGTATTCTCACTTTCCATGGTCGTTATACTTGGACGAACGGTGTTAGTTTCACACTTTCAACCACTTGCTCTCTCCATCTATTTCAATTTTTTGGTCCACTTGACAAAATAAAGCCATTTTTTAATTCAATAGAGTGATGCAACTAGTTAAAGCTTTTTATCCAGCAGAGGTTCTTACAAGTGATTGAAATGACACTCTGGTTTTCCTCTGAAAATATCTCCGGTTGGCAAGAAATTGATTTTGGATGTGGCAATCTTTATATGGTTCAGTGGAGTGTATTGCCAGTAGAATGATTAAATTTTACAACAATGTTCTTGGATGAGTCAGTGAAGAAATTATAACCTGTTTCATCTTCATCAAATAGCGTCAAGTTGTTGGTTAAGGAAATGTAGTGTAGTGGGAAGGTGTGGGAAAGATGAAAGAATTATTGTGAGCTTTCCTGTTACTTTCATGCTATCATAATATAAAGCTCCACAATAAAAGATTGCTCTTCAATTGCCCTAATAGTTATAATATGACCCAAAATATACCAAACAGCTGAAATGTTTGGGTCCCGAACATTTAGTGTTGCCCCATACATGCATTTCTGTGTAAGTACATATGACCAAAATCTGAATTGGGTTAATTTATCATTTTGATGATTCCAAAACCTCACAGCACAAAATAATGCTTAGATGAACTGTTATCAACCTTTCTAAAACACTTTGAGACAGTATCTTCTACATTTCAATGTCATGACCACAACACTAGATTAGCTTTAAGGTTGCATTATAAGCCTGGGTTGAGATGAATCATGGGAAGACAGAAAAAAAAGTGAATACATGGAGGAAAGAAGTTTGGTTTTCTACATATTCCTATCATATTGATTGTGAAAACTTATAAGAAAATATCTTTTATGGGATAATTAATGTGCATATTTCTATTTCCATGCATTGAAAGCGGGCTTCATGTACTTATCTTTGATGGGATTAAAGCCATCAAAGATACAATTATTATAAGGCATTTTATCAAACAAACAAGAGTGTGATTGGAGTAATTTCCAGCGTTCATGTGATACAATACTTTTCATATCATTTCAAAAATTTAAAAGAGACAATTTTTTTTTTAAATGCTGCAAAATAATCTTGCCTGCAAAGGGTTGTTAATAGGGCATTTCATTTTCCACTGTGTCTCAACATCCAGGAGAAGGAGATGGTTATCTGGTAGGATTTACACGAATCAGTGTACTTTGCACTGACGAAAGCTGTCAGAGCTTACAAATGTAGTCGCTAATAGATTATATCCTCGCTTTTCTTTTTATCTCTCTCCCTCTCTGAAAAAAAGAAGTTATTTTTAGAGGATTGAAAACACCTGATATGGTAATCTCCAATCTTGAATGTGTGATGTGCAGATATAAAAAACCCCCTGAATTTTGCATACATCTCTATCCACCAACCCTACCACTAATCCTCAATATACACACATGCATGACATTCAGTGCTTTATTACACGTCATATATTCCCAAAATTGATGGTATTAAAAGGTAAATTGGGACCCTAATTAGATTGTATTTGACGTAAATTTGCCACGCTACTGGTGCCGAATCCCTGAGCAAATGTCAGATGAGAATTATTGTGCACTCGGCGTTGTTTTGGTTGCCGGGGTGTTTTGGAGAGCATTAAGGGGGTAGGCTAGGGGGATTGGGAAACAGATGCTCTAGTGTCGCTGGAAAATAGGTTGTTACTATGTGTAGGGTGATTAATCCCTACCCTCTGCAATTAATCAGTAGGATTTTATATCAATATCCAGTAAGAATTCCAAAGTTCATGTTGTATACCTTTCCCTTCTCCTAATAAAAGATGTGTGCTTTGATTTTGTTTGATATTATTTTGGTGAATAATATTACCTGGGAGCCGCCAGGGCTTTAGCCCCCCCCCCCCAATTTTCCCCATGAATCAAATACATAAATGACTATAAGATCATACTTCTTCAAGTGATCAAGCCCTTCCCCAAATTTTATGCTTAGCCTCTCCACTTTTAAAAAGCAGCCTCAATTAGAGATTACAAGGAATGCTGATGTTATTTGAATTTAAAGATGATAAATACTGCACATAGAAATAAGAGAAGTAATGACAATTAATAATATAGAAATAAAATTACTCCAAATTTGCCTTTCCCTTTTATGATGAAATAAACGTGATCACTCTGAATCATTAAAAAAAAAAAAAATAAATAAATAATACTCTGAATCCCAAGTTGAAAGAGCTCCCTCTTGCATCAAAGTAAGGCCAATGATTAGACCTGAATATTATGACAAATAGCTTTCAGAAATGAACTGATAGTATCCCAGCAAAAACTATACATTTATTCTATATGTAAAGCAGGCAGATGTATTATTATGAACTTTATATTTCTTGGCTGTATGAAATTGATTTGTTGTTGAAAATTAAGCCTTCATTAATGAAATAAATGTCATTTTCTTTTCTCTTCTTTATCTACAGGTAAGTGATGATGGAAATTGAAATGATTTTGCTGCACTTGATAAGCCTTTTGCAAGGTAAGGAATTTAACAGATTAGATTGTTCCTAGTATTATATGAGAGAATTGCTTTTGTAAAAAGAAAGTGCAATTCTTATTCTATTATTAACAAATATTGGAGATGGTTGAAAGTGATGAAAAAGAGATTATATTGCATGGTTTTAGGGGGGATTTTGGTTTATTACCATACCGTAAAACCAATTTCTTTTTTATCAAATGAGTTTGGAACAAACAATCACATGATTAATTGCAGCTAAACATAAAAAAAAAGAAAAAAAAGAGCAAGCAGAAGATGAATATCTCAAGAAATAGAAAAGCTATTCTTACATTTGATATTGTCCATAACAAAAGAAAAACAGATGAGATAACAAAAGGTAATAGGGTGGGGTGAAAATAACAAATGAGAAAATGGAAAGGGATATAGCGTTGGAACAATAACGACAATTTGTTTCCTGTTTAGTCTCTTAAAATATGTTTCTCAGAACCCCCTCTCATAGGACATTAGCATTCTCCGAGTTAAATTAATATTTATGTTGCTGACAGCATCTCTTCATGCTCAGTTGACAACCATGCAGTCCCAAAGGGAAAAGAAAGAGGGCCAAGGCAGGGGGGTATGTGTCCGATTGGTCTAAGTTTGGGGCCACTTGCACCTGCACTTGATTTATACAGGTTTGTCACCGTTCCTGCTCTTCCCATCTCCAGTCTTCCCCCTCGTCTAAGGATTTAAGTTTAAACAGATAATTTTGGTAAACCCGGCTTCATATGAGGATGGAATTAACTTAAATTTGTCGGTCGATGATATCTTTGTCATCGATGTTGAAGAAAAAGAAGGTGATCTGAATCTTTTTGTTTTAAGTCTGACTCCATACAGGAAAGTTGTTTGATAAGGATTATGTGAATAGACATGCAGCTCAAGTTTTTATTTCCATCATGAACATTACACTGCCCTATGTACTAATACCCGTTCAACAACCAAATAATCCAATAATTCCTTTGTAACAAATAAATTTGAAAGAAAAAACCACGAGCATATTGTCTCTGTAAAGAATATTTGTATAAATACATAATGAAACAGATGTTATTGTTTATAGCATTCGTATCTAAATTTCATGTAAGACAGTGATTATCAGAATTTCCCCCCAAAACCCAATTCCTTGAATCACAATTGTTGAATAATACTCCTTGGCTCTATGAGGCATGGTATTGATGACTTTAATGTGTTTGTGGATTTCCTGTCAGTGACAATACTGTGAGAATATCCCTCTTGAGCGATGATATGATATGAATCTTAGGGTGCATTCATGGTTGAAAACAATATTCAAGCAAGAACATGAATCATGGTATAAAATGCAATTACAAATCACAGATGGAGAGAAACTAAGGGTGCATTCATGGTCACCCATTCCCGCTCATAAAAGTAAATGATTTTCAGATCTCCATTCTGAGGTACATTTAAATGCCAAAAATTGTGTTTATTTAAAGACAATCAGTTTCAATTTTACTACCATCATGGCCTTCAGCATTGCGAATGCAATAAGCTGTGCTGAGACTGGGGAAGTTAAAGACAATCAATGTATGATCGCGTTAAATTTTCAACCATGAACAAAATGCAATCATAATTGTTATTAGGATTGCATTTTGTGTTTTGTAATTGCCTTTTTTATCATGATTCATGTTCCTATTTAATTTTTTTTAGACCATGAACACACCCTTAGGGATAGAAAAGTGTTAGAGGAGGAAGAAGAAGATCAAATAATTCTTCTTTCAATCATAATGAGAGGAATTATTAGGATCAACAGTTTCCTTCTATCTGGGCCAGGCTGGCTCCATCATATTTATACCCATCAACCCGGTTTAGTACCACATAAGATTGTGACCACAAATGTTCCGTTGTTGATTCTCTGGACTTGGCACTGTTCCTAATCCTAATCTATATAAAAGCTAACCCTTCCCCTAACTCTAGTTTTAGGCAGGGTACAAAATTATTCTTCATAGGGGCTCTTTTCAATGTTTTTAAGTTAAAATCGCCCCTTCGTACATGTTTCAATAGTGTTGATAGGGGCTCTTTTTAGCCTTACAGGGGCAAAATTACTCTGAGCCCCTGTGAAATTTTTCCCCTGGTGTCAGGGGTCCACAAATGGAAGCATCAGATTTGAAGTGTGTAGTGCTGTGCATCTTTGAGATATAAAAGATACTGCTTTTTTTTCTTCAAAAAACAGATCTTGGTCCTGGAATTGCACTTACCTGGTAATTCATGAGCTGATGATGGGGGACAATTCAATTACAAAAAAATGTTTCAAAAATAGAAGAAATTAGACAATGACTAAAGTGCTGCAAGCTGTGCCTATGCTGAAGAATATAAGCATTCATGGAGTGAAGATGTTACAATTCAGTCGACAGATGATCGCAATTTGCCAATTTAGGTAAAAATAGATAACAAGGGTTTACGAAAGGATATAATAAAGAGAGTGACTAATCGAGGAAGGTCATTCGTGGGTTATAGTTTGACTTTAGGCATCACGCTGGGATGTTGAATAGCAAGGTGATTAGATAAATATTTGTCAGGAATTAAAGAATCTCCTGTTTGGACAGAGAAATGAAAAATGAATCATTGTAATTTCTTTGTTAAATTCATAAAGACAAGGATATCCTGATGAATATGGGACCTTGTAAAGAGACAGAGGGGGGGGGGTGCTTAATTAAGAGAGGGAGAGAGAAAGAAATGAGATATGGAAGAAGGAAGAGAAAGAGAGAGAGAGAGAGAGAGAGAGAGAGAGAAAGGGAGAGATAGAGAGAGAGAGATAGTGAAGGAGGGGAGGAAGAGAGATATTAGAAAGAAGGAGACAGAGAGAGAGAGAGAGAGAGATAGAAAGTCATGCAAGTTAGAAAGCAAACTACCCAAATAAATAGAAAATAGGAGCGAAACAGAGGACTCAAACCAGAATGATCATAAGACTTAATAACTTTTCAAAAAGTTACTAAAGAAGACAGTTCAATCTTTTGATGCAATATATCTTGATTTTTGGACTACATACATAATATTTCTCTTTACGTATATATGTACGTGAAGAGAAATATCAACAAGAAAAGTGCAGTGTCAAAAGGATGTTAACTTTACACTTTTCCATATAGTTACTGTCTTTCTGTCTCTCAGTGTACACGATGCGTTGAGGAAAGCTTGACCGACTGACCGACATTCTGCTGTAGAGATGACTCAAGTTTGTCTGATGATAGAAGGACATCCAAACTCAACTCTCGTATTGTGAGTCGATTTCCTGCTGGAGCTGGGGATGAATGCCTCGAGGCGGTGCTGTCATTATGTATGATAGGACGTGAAGATTGAGAAATTTATTGGAAACGGATGGAAATGAAAAAAAAAAAAGTGCAAGGATAATATGGAGTAGGCCTATAGAAGAAGTCAAGGTCATAAGATTTGTTTGTATTAAAATATTGATAAATGTATATTGAAACTTAGGGTCAATATTTAATAAGGGGATAAGTCGCTGTTTTTATGTTCGATGTATTCGGAACTTAACTTTTACATACATTTAGCAATCACAAGTAAGACCCCTGTTTCATCTATTGAACCTGTTAACGGACTGATCCAAGACAGGTTTAAAGACTGATTAACAAGGAATTGCCATGTTTTGTAAAAACAGTGCAAACTGAAAAAGCTCATCATTCCATGCTCAAAAATGGGTTTTGTTGACCCTGTGACATTATGGTTAGGGTGTAATTTAGGTAAAGGTTACGTTTAGTGTAAGTGGGAAAAGTTGGGTTTAGGATTAGTTAAGGAGATGAACTCATGTCAGCTTTTAGCCATTTGAGAGAGCAGTTTCACTGAACAGGAGACAGATAGACAGATGGACAGCTCGGAGTGACAAAAGGAAAGGGTTTGGGTTACAGGCTAGACAGTAGGCGCTGCTGCACTAGCTCGAGCTATTTTAAATAGCGCGCTATTTGTGATCTGATAAACTAGCCCGATCAAAGGTGAGCTGGCTTTGCGGTCAAATAGCTCGCTAATTTGGCTGAAATCCCAGCCCGAGTCATCCTAGGTTTTTTCAAAAAAACTCGAGCTGGTTTGCGGTTTTGGTACGAAATAGCGCGCTATTTTGCGCGGTGCTGCACTAGCTCGAGATAAATACGAAATTGTGCACCTGTGCGTGTATAAGCTAGCGGTAGCATACCAGTTGCGCAATACACATCGGGCTTGTTTGTTCAAGGTCAGGTCAGATCGTTGATGCGAGATTTCAAAATAGCTTGAGCTAATGCAGGACCGGTTTCTTTTTTTCGAGTTTTTTCCCGATCTACGAATTAGCGCGCTATTTTTTAGCTCGAGCTAGTGCAGCAGCGCCTAATATGCCTTGACATTTTTAAGGGATTAACTTGTCAAGGTAAGGGTTATTATTTGATACAAAAGGATAGAGTTTTTTGTAAAGTATATGATGACCACCAAGAAGACACAGTCACAGGAGTTGATTTGCAATGCATTTTATTCAATCAAACATTATGGTATTACAAAAACAAAAAAAAAAAAAAACAAAAAAATGAGTAAAATTCAAACCTATGTTACCTTATAGTGATTTCATGAATTAAATAAAAAAAAAAAAAAAATCATATTGAGTAGTGGTCATTGTAAAGAGTTTTCATTCTTTGGGGGAAAATTATCTCAAGAATTTCAAATAAATACTACATACCGAAATTTCATAGTAACTGAGAAAAGAGCAAAATAAGCAGAGATTTGTACCACTTTGTATCAAGACAGCATGTCTTGAATTGCTACATTGCAACATTAAGCTACAACTTAGTAGAGATTTGAAAATGAAATGAATGTACCTCTTGAATAATTTTTATTGATCTTAGCCTTTTTGCCTGTAAACTCCTCCTTCCTTGGCTCCCCTGCAATTTCCCTTCTCAATTTTCAGCCAGGGACTTCCCCCCTCGGTGGCGCTCTTGAAAGGTGAACGTCCACTACCGATAATCATTCCGGCATCAGAATGTTTCTGTTGCCATGGAGACCATGAATGTATCTCAGTGAACCTCACTTTTACGTTTCCCCGTAGAGTCTGCATTGACGTTGTGTAGATCGAGGGACCTTGTGGGTGTTTAATTGAGTGTGATAATGTCACAGATGTATTATTATTACTCAGGAAAATATCATGTTTCATCATATCCCTCTTCAAGATATATATGGACAGTCATCCCCTATGTCATTTTAGAAAAATTTGCAAACTTACGTTGGAAGATGCTAGTCGACTACGTCAAAATCCAGAAGGGAGATTTTTCTTACTCATCGTGAAATCTGCAAACAAGTTAAATCTGGGTTTCAGTTTTGGTAAGATTCAATAATATCAATTATCACGATGGCAGGATGATTTTCGATCAAATGAACAAGGTCCCAGTATTGGGACATGTGGGGGAGAACCCCACATTTACCAAACTGGATATCTGCAGTTGCATCTCTGCTGGAAGTGGTCTCTACTAGTGGGGGTTCCAGAAAGAGTGCCCCTTTTACATAACATAGTATTTTAAGAAAAAAATAGAATTAATTTTCTAAACACACTAAGTTTGGTGACACAATAGAGAATAGCAAATTATCTTCCGTTTACAGTCTTTTTGAAATATAGAATTGAAATAGATAAAATTGAACATTTTAGTGAAAACAAGTGCACCTTTCTCATTTTTATGAACACTAAAAAAAAAACAAAAAAAAAAACGTAGAGACCTAATTTCTTATACAATACCACATAGTAAATGACAAATGTTGTAATGTTTTGTAAGTATAAATATGTACAAAGTATGTATTCGCATACTGATCATAAAATTCAACGGCAAAAGTGAATTCCTCCTTCCTGGTTCCAATGATTGAACACAATATCTAGGTAGCTGGGCTGAAAAACGTTAATAGTACTTTTTGCTTTGTACAAGGAATAGAGATTTATGAATCTAACAATTGCTATTGGTAATATCAAAGCATTTCTTTTTGTACAATATTCCTGTTCAGTCAATTCATAGCGAAATGGACTTAAGGGTTGAATAGGCAAGGTTTGAATTCCAAACACACAATAGTAATAATGGAAGATACACATAATGAAAAAACTGTGCTATTTTGGTTGCTTTTAGTTGGTACCAATTTCAAATTGCGTTTCTTTTTGGCCACAGCGTTTTGTTTGCGAGGAGGTCGCATTGCGGCCCCTGCAGCCGTCTGAAAGAATACAATACCACTCAGACACAATAAGGCTCCCCTCATTCCGTAGGCATCCAGACAGAGAACAGTTATGTAGGGTAAAACAATTCCTCCAATGTGAACTCCTAAATGGGAAACAGTTGCAACTATACCATACTTTTCATCCCCAAAGTATTGATGAAGAACCACAGTAGATGTATGACGAACAGGGGATGAGAAAAGTCCTGTAAACAAAAAGTTCAGGGAAGTTTTAATATTTTAATTCAATGTTGAGTCTTTTGCATAGCAGGTATTAAATTTTTCAAAACTTATAAGAATGATAAATTGTATGAACACTCAACATAATTGAGTAAAGATGGATTAATCTGTAAATGAGACACAACAAATGGGACATATGATATATACTATGATTGACAAGTCAGTAGCTCAAACTATTTATATTGGAGGGGCTGTAACTCTTGACTACCTACCAGTAAGGAAGAAAGAGCATCCAATGCTTATTGCCGAATAGCTTAAGAATGATCCCATTAAAGACACTCCTGCCAAGAAGCCACAGATTGTGGACGTGCGACGAGGACCAAACTTTGTACACACATAATTACTAATTGGAACTGGAGGAAATAGAATGGTGAATTGAATAGATCTGGAGACATAACACATACCTGTCTCACTCCTCTGAAAACTTGCCACAATGGTGAAATCAGAACTTCTGTATATATGTCAATACATTTAAAGCGATGCAGTAATATTGAATGATATTAAAATAGCGATTTATTTGATTTAGCTTATTTTGCCAACGTGATTATAAACTCATCTAGGTCAATCTGGTATTCCTTAAAAATTGCAGTCTAATTTCTTGCTCCACTTTCGAGATATCTATTATTTTATACTCGGATTTTCAAACCCATTCCCAGACGCTTTTGAAAACCATGTGCGTTTCAACGCAGCACAACGGACACCGCATTTCCTGTCTTGAAGTCCCTATGCCTACTGGGCTGCTAAGCTCACAACAGAGTGGTTGTAAATTAATCACTTGTGGCCGTATTCTAGCCTCGTTTGGAATTTCACTGTTTTAGGATAGTAAATAACTTGAATTTGATCTGAAACTTTCAGTAGTTTGATTTTACGGTCAGAGCAACATAATTGTATTCATTTCGATCTTGTTTACACTTGTTTTTGGAAGTTACTGAATCCCTTTAAGGAAGGATGATGGTACATGAAGAAAATGCTGAAAAGAATATCTTTGGACAAAATATTTAGATACACCATTTGTACACCTCCACAGTTTAATGCAGCGTGTTCCACAAAAAATGTTAATGGCATTCTAGAGGCCGCACGCCTATAAATAGATCTAGTCGATAAAAAATTGCACCACCGACCGGTACCAAAGATGACGTCATTGTTGTTAAAAAAAAATCATATAAAATCAGTGATATATATTTGAACAGATTTTTTCAATTGTACATTGAAAGGGATCATCAATGGTCCAGATGAGTCCATTTAGAGATCAGAAGTTGGTCCCAGGGGGATTTTGGCAGAACTTTATTAGTTGCTCAAGGTACTCCCAAAGTGTTGCCAATTTAAGTCTATTTAGTGTATTGTTTTACTGCAGCCCCTTTAACAGAAAAAAAAAAGCAGAAAAACCTCCCTTCACACTTTCACAAGATTAAGAAAAATATATGACCAAGTAAAGCCCAAAGTTTGAAGAATGTCATTATAAACACTTATTTTTAATGATTTTGTCAAATCTCACACACGGGTCTATTGAGGTATATTTATAGACGTGCGCTCTAGATGGGTATTAAATTGAATCACAACATTATATTGTTTATATCTTTACACCCGTAAACTGCAATTTATTTTCTACAACTGGATGAAATTTTATGTGATATGGTCCAGTTATCACAAAGATATGAGCATTTTTTTTTTTTTTTTTTTACACATCTGGAAACCTCTCCATCCAATGTGTGTCTCCAGTATGTGTGTAGTTAGGTTCAGCTAATAAGATGTTAAGTATAATTTTTATGTTTGATTAAAGATATCATGTTTCAACTTTGATTAAAGATATCATGCCAATTTTCTTAAACCTTCATTTAAAAAAATATAAGTATAATGGCCCCGCAAGTTGGCCCAAAATTTACCTACCCTGTACTGCACACTTTATTCAACGTGATAACGAAACTTGTGTGCTAAAAGAAGGCTCATATCTCTGTGTTCAATGGACCATATCGCACAAAATTTAATCCAGGTATATAAAATAAATGCTAGTTTACATATTGCAATGGGACCAGGAACCCAACTATTGCATAATCCATGTCTAGCTGGAAGACAAGCGATGGAATAAGGACATATAAAGCCTTTGTGGTGCCATTATTAAGGATGTAAACTACAAACCTTGCAAGAACAACTGCGTATTGCCATCTATCAACCGTTTCAGTGCCTTCATGCATTTTGATATTTTCCCTCTGGAATATAGTGTGTTGTAAATGATGTGAAACTTGTTTACAAGTAAGTTTACAGCGATTTCCCTTCCATTTTTGGACCCAAGAGATCACCTTGGCATTTAATCCTCCTACGTCTTAGGGGATGTTTGGTTCTAGAACATAAGGTACTGGTACGTAGACCAGTAGGTAGCTGTGCTTCTATACTTTGCTCCTCTCAATTTCAACTCATAAGGTTGATTACTGAGCCTGTTGTAAAAATATTTCTTCTTTTGCTCATCAGAGTCAGCAGGTTCCTCTGATATATGCGCAAAAGGTACACCAACAGAAACATTTTGTCATGATTCTACTCTTTATTGCTTTTACCATACCTGAAATCAAATAGCAAATGTGATAGTGCAAAGGGTATTGTGATGTAAGCATTAAGTTTGTACAGTATGTTTTTGAATAATCGTAAAATTCATCACCAAAATTGAATTCTTTAATTCTTCTTGTTGGTTTCAATGCTTGCACATAATATCTTGATAGCTGGGCTGAAAAACGTTGATAATAGTCATTGAAATGTGCTATATGAACTGAACTTTTGCTATTGGAATTATCAAAACACTTCTTATTGAAATGTGCTACATGAACTGAACTTTTGCTATTGGAATTATCAAAACACTTCTTTTGTACTCAACTCATGCTTAGCAAAGTTGACTTTAAAGCTGGTGTATATAGTGTTGGGAGAAGGAAAAATTTAATTTGGATTCACAGTAAGATGAAATGAAAGACTGAATCCTATAACTGTAACAAAGACAGTTATATTACATGGAATCTCGTTTTAATGTCTTTATTTCACGATATTATAGTATAAAAAAGATAAGTCGGGGATCCGACACATCTTTGTGTGCGCTAGGCGTTCACATGGAAAACCAATGGGGATTCTCTTGTGTGGGTGATACACACAGACCGCTTCGCTCCATTCATGCGAGGAGTTCGGGGGACTGGACAACCCAGCAAAGGTCTCAAAACCGTTACAAATTGTGTTTGGATTCAAACATTTCATTGAAATTCACCGGAAATCGTGAAAGGAATATCACAAAATCTCTCACACATGTCTTTTAGTGCAATGTGAACAACATGAGACTATATTTAATCGGTTTTATGTCGATTTTTTTTTTTTAAAACCAAAACTATACACCAGGTTTAAGTATGAATAGGCAAGGTTTGATTCAAAACACAGAATAATCATGAAGAAAACACACTGACTTTACATGAAGCGTCATTTTATTGGATACAAAGTGTGTGGACATGAAATAATCAGAAGTATGTGTACATAATTCATTAAAGTGAGAGATAAATAATAATAACTGTTTTTTCCTTCTTGTTTCACAAGATGGTGCTGCACTAGCTTGAGAAAGATAAATAAGGCAAGTGCAAAATTGAAAAGTTTTGAATAGATCTGACATTCGAGCTGCGACAGCCACAGGCGCCTGTATCCCACGGGGGGGGGCGGCTTAAAGGCTAGCGCACCCCGTACGATTGGGAAATCAGCATACTTATTGTACATAGACCTTTTTAACACACCCCGTCAAAATGGTAATAACCATTTTTTTTGCTTGTCAGTTGTTTGGAATGGAACGGAACACTGACCTTACCCCTATATGTAGTATGTTTGTAATTTTTTAATGGCCAATAGGCCGAACAAATTTCAACCCCCCCCCCCCCCCCCCCGCTTATCAGCCTGGCAACGTGACGTGGACAATTTTTTAGCTACCTTTTTTGCACCCCGTTAAAAACCATCTCTGGATCCGTGCCTGAAGCAAGCCAGATATTTGCATGGTGAGATCGGGTTTAGGTTTAAGGCTAGTGCAGCATCACTCAATAAGTGTGAAGTTTCTATGGAAAACTGCTAAACTAGCTCAACTTTAGAATGAGCCTTTGTTTTCCCACAAACATTAAAAAAATTGTTAATTGAATGTATAATTGTAAATATGTAAACTAGAGTTAAAGGCCTACAAAAAGATGCTTGACCAAAAGATTTTTTAAAGATTGTCTAAACAAAAATAGGGTATTCATGATTAGATTTAGGTTCGAAGGTTCAAAAGTGAAGCTGTTTTATGTGAGATATTTTCTCATATTTCTCTGTATTTTGGAAGTATCATAGGGCAAGTCCAAACCATCTTCAATAAAATCTTTTGGACTTCGTATTCAAGGAGCTCTAATACACATACTAAATAACACTAGTATTTCTCCTTTTCTAGTA
>CALNVZ010002974.1:19353435-19384416 GCA_940671915.1 Paracentrotus lividus | reverse complement strand
TGTTCTAATTGACAAACTACAGCTTCTGGAATGCTAATTTTGTGTTTGCATAATCTTTATAGGATTCCAAACCATTATATTGGAAAAAAATTTGATATCGAACTAAATTCCTTGTGTATTTTATTGTTTTATGAATTTCTTATGTATTTCCTTGTTTTTTACCTTTTGTTTTGTTTGTTTGTTTGTTCTTTTTGTTTGTTTGTTTTTTTGTTGTTTTTTCGCAAAAATTATTGCAGAACCATTTTGGAGCATAATAATGCTAAAATAAATTAATTTCAGCTAATGAAAGTGAAAATAATCAGAATTTATGACCGCCCCCACCCAGCGGGTCACGTGTGTGACCAATTTGTTTGCTAATTAATAATCATATTAAAACTTGTCATGGATTCATATTTAGTGAGATGCAAGGTACATTAAATCTAGCTTTGAAGAAATAATTATAATAATACCATAGCCATGGTTAAGACGGGGCATAATCTTTTTGTGTTTTCTGGTTACTTGTGTTTGACATTTTGAGGGCAATTAATTTCCAGGGTTGATTATCTTAATATAATCAATTTAACAACATTATTTTTGGGGGTTAGATTAAAAGGAATAGAGGTAAATAGTAATATTATGACAGTAATCCAAAAAGTAAGGAAGTCGGCATATCCATTCCAGTCAGGGTTAAAAAAATAATATTTTATTTACCGTTTTTCCATTTAATTATGCATTTTGAATTATGCAAATGAGCATGAACAATTGCAAAAATCACGAAAAAACATCAGTTCATGAAACTTCAGACATTGCTCTATTTGATATGCAGCTTAAAATAAAAAAACGCAAATTTATTTGTCCCCAAAAGGTTCACTTTCAAAGAATGGCCGAATAGCCTGTCCCCTTTTTAAGGCATGACCATAGTTGGTCACACACGTGACCCGTGGGTCACGTGTGTGACAAATTCAAGTTAATAATAACTAATTAAAGCTATCATGGCTTCATATTTGTGAGATGCAAGGCCATTATATCTACTTTGGAGAAAAAATTGTAATATATAGAACCATGGTTTCTGGGCGTGACTTTTCGTGTTTTTGGGTCACGTGTGTGACATTTGATGGCAATATGTTTCTTGTTATTTCTAAACAATCAATTCAACACCATTATTTTTCATTTAAATTTAAGAATGAAGTTAAAAACAGGGTATAATGACAATAATCAAAGTAAAGGAGACCAGCATATACAATCAAGTCAGGGTCAAACAAATGATATTTACGTACCATTTTCCATTCAAATTTTTTTGCATGTAATTTATGCAATGAGCATGAAAAAATTGTAAATTAAGATAAAAATGCATTTCATGAAACTTCAGACAATGCTCTATATAATGTGCAGCTAAAAAACAAAAAGGACAAACTTATTTTTTCCAAAAAAGTTCACTTTTCAAAGAATCGCCCTTAAACATGTAATAAACATTGTAAGGACAAATTTTAACGTTAATACAACTTCGAGTTTTCTGGCAAAGGTCAAGTTTAAAAACTATGTCAGTAACAAACGGACGTAACACACGGAACATTATTCCCTGTAATATTTTATTAAACAATTGGTGTAGCCAAGGCGTGAGCAACATCTTTTGTTTAAAAAATCTCTTTGATAACAAAAGAACATAATACAAACACAAATGTAAGAAAAAACTTATTTTGTTCATTTCTAAAGGTGGAGGTGGTAATAAAAATGTATGATTTTACATCAAGCCTCAAGGTAACTTTTGTGAGACTATTTCTGAGACCTGAATATTTTAAGTCTAAAAATATGGAAACTATGTGCTAGGTTCGTGATATTTTCACCAGAGTTAGCCAAGAAAATATAAAAACAGAAAATACTTACTTTTTGGTTGTACTCCTCTGACAAACCTCTTTTTTAAATGGTTGAAAATAGCATTTTTAATGCATTTTATATATTTTTTCATGAATATCAATTAGCCTTGTGACGTCATATGACTTTGAAATGACTTTTTGACCTCATTTGCATTAAGTTCATTTCATACTCTTTATGGTGATATATGACACATTATGTATACATTTACAAACCCATTGACACACTTGACACAGATATGGTCGAAAAGTCGAAAAATCACCATCTCGGGAACAAATAGCGTGGACTTGCCCCATAATGGCACAAGTGGATTTGTAGAGATTTATTATTTACCTTTACACAAATTGCATTTGGTTCAATATGTTCACTTCCATTGGCTTAAACATTACACTCTCGCCAGTTCATTAAATCTGCAACATTTATTTCTTGATGAGAAAGCTTGTTCTTTAGAACAAGTTCATGTACATTTTAATTGTCTCTTTCACCTGAAGAGGAATGTCTATTCTGTTGAGCTTCAATGTACAGGTAACTGGAAAATGCCACACAAGGTATCCCAAGAAAACCACCTATGATTATGAAGATGACTTTAAATGAGCCAAGAAGGTCATATAACAAACCTGGAAGATGAAAATAGGAAATAAACATTCTGATGAGTAAATATAAGTGCAAACATTGTCTTTTATTGTTTATTTACTATTAATAACAATGCAAATAAATTGAAACAACCCAATAAATGACTGACAGGACCTTAAAATTTATACCCATTATCAATATCGAGCTTATTTGAATTATTCAGCAATAGTAACCCAAAATAAAATTTGAGTAGGTACACATCCAAACATTTACCAAAAAAAAGTTGGGGAAAGTGCTTTTTTCAAGGTCAAAGGTCAACGACCTTTTCTGAAATACCCTTCAAATGGACCTCTTGAATAAAACATGGTACGTGATTGATCTTGGTGTCAAAATGCATAGATTTGTACGATTAGATGACAAAAAATAAAATTAAGCCCTGAATATTCAAATTTATCATGCTACTTCAAGATTAAAGGTCAAAAATTCAAAGTATGTTACATAGAATCCAGGTAGATTGCTATAAGCATCACTAAATTACTATTAGATAAATTTATGACAGAAAAAATATGCCTGCACCATTTATAAATAGTGGGTATAGGTGTTAGAATCTACTCCTGAAGATAAATACCCAATAGGAGGCCGGGAAAAGCATTTTTTACAAAGGTCAAAGGTCATTGAACTTTGCTATAAAAAAAAAACAGATAAAAAAATTAATCTTAAGAATAAAACAATATATGGATGATCTGGGTGTCAAATCGCACAGATTTAAACAATAAAAAACAAACAAAAATAAAAGTAGACACTACATAAATTCCTCCTCTCCTAAATCAAGGTCAAAGGTCAAAACTTTTATAGAATATGGCTGAAAAAGCAATTAAATTGTTATAAGTGTCCTTGAAATTCCAAAGAAATGGAAAATATGTCACTTTATGATAAGTAGGTATAGCGGATAGGATCTACTGCTGAACACAATGGCTGGATAGGCCTAATAAAGTACTTCAGGGGTCAAAGGTCAAAGCACATTGTTGGAAAATTTATGTAACATATTGAATCAATGAAATCAAAACATGGTAGGTTGATCTTGAGACAAAAGTTGACAGGATTGCAATCAAAGTAAGTAGGCCTAAATAAAATTAATGTTTATCCCTTTGATTAATCAGGTATATCCAATGCAAGGTCAGAAGACAAATTCAAATTTCCTAAATAATACATGTTGATAGAACATGAAAAACTAACAAATTGCCATATTTCTGGATCAGTTGAGAGAAATTTTTTCTTCATAGAGAAAATAGGAATATACTGGTAATAAAACTTGAATATTATTATCTATCAATATATTATATAGAAGAATAACAAAAGTGATATAAAACTAAAAATGCTAACTCAAGAACAAAATATGATCCGAATGATGATGTTTTCCAAAGTACCCATAAAGTTACACAATCTTAAGATGGGATAGATCACTTTGATACCTAAACTGTAACGAGTCTGAAAACTGTTATGCCAGACTGAACTTTGCTAGTGTAAGTCAGCTAATGGTAAAGGAGACCAAAGCCATTAGCAACACCTCTTCTTTCTTTGCCTTCCTCTTTTGGCTTCAGAGATCAACAGCCAGTTCTTACAAGGGTATAGGATCATAAAGTTTGTATTTGAAGGAAAGGGCTATTTCTGACTTGTCAATGACCATATAGAGTATGGGTTCGCTATACGAGGTGAAGGGCAAGAGTCAGTTTGGAAGTCTTAAGTTCGGCAAAAGGAATCGCTATGGTTAGCACTGCAAGGTTGTCTCTGTAATCGAAGCATTTTGCAGCTTGTTGTTGCACTGTTTTTGGTTTTTTGGCCTTGTCCATCCGATGATTTCCTCTGTTCTTTTCGCCATCTTCTCATTGCCATTCTTCATAAAGGTGTTATGGCTTTCCAGGTGCTAGCAGGTAGAAATTGAATATTTTGATGCACATCTTCAGCGTCAAAATACATAAAGAGCAGTAGTATGTATCCTTTTAAAGATTTGTTGACTACCTGTTTGGGAGAGCCGGGCCGAGCAACAGTGGTTGAGAAGATTGAAGATGGTCAAGATTTTTCAAGACGGGGAGGTTGGCTTGACTGTTACAGCATCAGTAATATCTTGTTGGACGTTTGCTTGTCGGACTTCTTGACTAGCAGTTCCATTTAAAGGACTGGATGGTCAATCAAGGAGGGAAGATCTGGAAAATTGCACTTTGGGAGAAAAGTGGTACTGACTAAACAGGGCCATGGAGAAGTGTTCACTTCTCAAATCATTCTATGTTTGGGGCACCGTTTTTAGCCCTTCTTTTTTGGTGAGGAGAGTGATCCTAAAGAGGCCTGCTGAGTCATGAAGGCCGAACTACCGAACTATTCTCCTGTTCCTGCTTTTAAGAGTGAAGCGACTGAATATACCTTCATCGCCTACGTGCTGGTTTGTGACTGAAGGCCCCCAGATTTCACAATCCTATCCTTGTCATCACTCCCCAATCGCCGCAGGGCTTGAGTTGAGTTGGTTGCAAGCAGAAGCTGCATGAGAAGCTGTGCATGGTTTTTTAGAGGTGGGGCTAGGTTGCACTCTAGAGCTCCACGATCTTGGTTGTCTACATCTTAGTCCAATGGCAATGCTAGCTTGACGATCAGAGACATGGAGCAGCTGCAGTGAATGGCCGTTGGTCCCACAGAGAACTCATCCGCCCTTTTCAGGTTTTGTCTTTAGTCCTGCATGGAGATCACACACCCTCCTCACCCAAGGACTATTAGATCCTGAGTGGGGTTGCCGGTTTAGTCGAAGATAATACTCTGTGGATGTACAAACACCGGAATGTACAGGTGTACTCAACCAAATCACAAATTGACCAAGACAGCTAGGTTACCTGAGACAGGAGATGCAACAGGAGTCTACTGCAAATTGAGGGTTGGAAGTAGTCTGAAGACATCAGTCTTTAACCTTGATGAAAGAGGAAATGAAGTTCAAAATTATACTAAACTACTGAGATCAGAGATGCTTATCTGGTAACATATTGATCCCAAAGTCTCCTAAAAGGAATTTGCTGCAACTGATCAGCCCCCCCTCCACTCAAGTAGTTAACCATACACGTATGCTCGTTCCCAATTTCTCCGAAAAAAGGGGTATCGATTCCATACGTGTCGTACGGGACATTTAGAGAACATTTGACAGCTTTTCGACAATAAAAAACAAAAAAATATTCCAGTAACTGATAGCCATTCTCAAGTACTACCAGAATGGTAAAAGAACCAAGACTTGATTTGACTTGAATACATATCCTGTAAACTAGAGATTGAAAATAGTAATGTGTCGTACGGAACGCAGAAAAAGTGACTTTTTTGGAAGCCTTAAGTTTGCGTTCAAAAGTCTGTGAGTTGCACATGAAATTTAAATCAAAACTGAACTAAACTTGATCTTCAGTTACCAAAGAACAGATATATAAAATTATTTTTGCAAAATAAGCATTAACGAATACATAAAGCAAATTATGATTTTCAAGAACATTGTGGCGTATGGGACATGCAAAATGTGTCGTATGGGACATCTCTGAATGAGGGCTATAGTTTCTTAATTTTCGTCTTGATTACTTCTTAAATCAACTAATTTGTCTGATAATAATGATAATCCTATGAAACTAAAAGTCAGTTATCATGTTAGAAAGCACTATTCGTGAATAGTTCTGTCCATATATCATGAATAATGTAATGTGTCGTACGGGACACTACTGATGTGTCATACGGGCCAGCCTGTGTAACATTGAACTTTATGTCAATCAAAAACGAAGCATTACCCCCAAATTTCTCTTTTGTATCCTTAACAAGGCATCCACGACAATCATTGGCGTATCTGAGGGGGAGGGGGCAGGTGCCCCCGGGGGCACTTTAAGGGGCACAAAACATGAAAAGGAATAAAAGGAAGGGGAAATGAAGAGAAGGGGGTGCATACCCATTTTGAAAAGTGGGAATGGCAAGTGACAAGTAATGATAATACCAATTACATTATTGTTATTGGTATTATCATTACTTGTCACTTGTTTTCTGCAATTTATGCAAATTAGCCCATTTTACCCAAAGCAAGATCTACTGAATACCTTACACACATATAACTCCATTTTTTGCACAGATGTTCTCTAAACATATGATGAGGAATGTATGGATTTGAATTAAAAAAAAAAAAATAATAATAAATTCTTTCTTTTTTTTTTTTGGATGAATTTTTTCTATTGTATTTTGTTGTTTTTTAGCTAATTATATATTCATGACATTATTACCAGAAAGCTAAAACTTCATTAAAAATTCTAATCCATGCATTCCCCAGAGACATATTTCACCAATAAGCATGTAAAGTGTAAAGAGCAACAAACATTCGATTCTTGAGATGTTTTGTTTTGCAAAAAAAAGGGCTAATTTGCATAAATTATGCTAATTAGGCATTTTGGGTGATTTTTTTAGTCTTCCATAAGATTCCTTGATATATAAACTCTGTACTAATATATGGTTTTGGTGGGTTATTTCTTCATTTCTTCAGAAATGAGCCAAATAGAAGTGTAACAAGTTGCCTATAACCCCCCCCCCCATAAGCTGATATAGATAATTGAAAATAAATGAATAATATAAATTATATAAAATTAAAAATTAAAAAAAGTTTGGCAAGAATCCAGATCACTTGATATATAGCCCAATATATCTTAAGACAAATGTAAGAATTGTATTGTTTATTATACATGTAATTAAGAAATGGTAAAAGGAAAGTACTAAGTTTATATTATATCACATATGGCGCAACTGCCCATTCTAGAAAATGTTTTTTTCTTGTTCTTTTTCTTTTAAGAAGAAAAGTCCTAACTCTGCCAAACCTTACTGTATTTCATGAACCAACTTGAAATAAGGGTAGACTTTTCCATATACCAATAACAGAAAAGGGGTAGTATGAAAAAAAGGAAGACATCAATCAGTACCCTGTGTCTAAAAGCTTTGACCAGTGAAAATCACCAGTACAGCTGAAGGCCTTCACAATGAAATACATGTATTTGAAGTCAGTTAAAATGGTGGGAATCACATATTTCATGTTCACTAGAGATAAACAAAGGCCTATTCTATTTCATTTAATGTCATTTCATTTCAGTGTGTTTCAATTCAAATAGACCTACTTATAGAGTCTGTGGAGTTCGTAGTAATCCAAACACCGCAATGAAATGCAATATATATTGTGTGGCGTACGGGACAACTTTAAAATGCCATTTATTGAAAAATGAAGGGCGGATTTTATATCCTAATAGGATCAATTGATTACCCATGGGTCAAAGATAGAGAAACTGAAATAGCAAGATTGCAACGTCAAAAACAAAAGTGTGTTCAAAACTTTTGCATTTCCATGTGTCGTACGGGACATTGCCAAAAATAGGTTCGGAATAATCATTACTCACCCCATTAAGCATCATAAAAATGTTTTAAAAATTATTTGGAGCCATCCATGATACATTAATCCACTGACTTGTACTACTTGTTAATATTCTTGTGCTCTTTCTATAGTGGTTTGAAGCAGTTTTGTTTTCAACCTGTTAAATAGTAAGATTTATGAAAATTGAAAATTCCACCGTTTTCCCCCAAAAAAATCCATTTCTGCTTTCGCTTTGGAAAAAACTTGTAGTTTCCATAGTTCTAGTGTGGAATCGCCCTATAGGGTTCAGGTACAGAGAAAAATCCTGAGAAATCATAGAAGTTGCAGTCTGTTTAGCATTTCTTCGCCAAACCTATTTTTAATAAGGGGTAGTTTTCTATTCTTTAATGACCAATCCTGAAATAGGGTTACGAATATTGTCCAAAAACCTGTGAAAAGGGGGTTATTTTGCAGGCTCCCTAGGCCCTCCAAATGCCTGTAATCATGGTAATAGGGGTGTCTCTCAGAGTCCGGAACTTGCATTCGTATGGTCAATCCCCTGAGAGTAAGGGGGGGGGGCTGTTCAGTAAAGGTGGCGTCACACTGTCCCCCAGTTGACCAAAGATGGACACACAAATGTTGAAATGTTATGGTTCGCACGAAGTCAGCCCCGAACTTGGCAACGGATAAACAAAAGCCAAAACGAGAATGATGTCTACAGAATGTTACACGATAGCACTCGAACAACACACGAAGGGCACACAAATGGCCCGATGTTTTCGTGATCAGAGCAAAATTAAAAACATTTCCATGATCGTGTGCAGGCGCGGATCCAGGGGGGGGGGCAGAGGATGTGGGCGCCCCCAGTAGGATTGCTTGAAAAATAACTAATGCATTCCTTTTGTACTGAATGATAAAAATAACCTTTTTGTTGTTGTTGTTTATTTGCTTGTCAATTTATTTGGGCCTGATTAAGTGACATCACTCTACTCCTACGTAATATATGGTGACCTTCTTGATGGCCAAAGGCCGAAAAAATATTTAACAGCCATCGGCCCTTTTATTAGCAGTAGGTGCTAGTAGATGCTAACATTTTTTGTCCTTCAGTTTCATTTCTATTGTAATTATTTGATATTTACAGTAATTTAATTGGTTTTTCAGAGATATTCTTTAAAAATTTGGCCTTTGACCTTGATTAGAAGGAGATTTTTATATGTTAGTGTTTTAGTGTATTTTTTGGGTATTATCTTGTTCAAATCTGTGCATTTTGACATTCAGACCATCAATTTACTTTGTTTTATTCCTGAGACTCATTTTTTCATCTGTTTTTGTTTATCAAAGTTCAGTGACCTTTGACCTTTGTAAAAAACACTTTTCCCAGCCTCCTATTGGGTAATTCTCTTCATGTGTGGATTCTAACACCTATTCCCATTATTTATAAATGATGGAGGCACATTTTTTCGTCGCGTATTTATTTAATTGTAATTTATCAACGCTTAAAGCAATGTACCTGGATTTTATGTAACATATTTTCAACTTTTGACCTTTGACCTTGAATTAGCAAGATGAATTTGAATATTCAGGGCTTAATTTTACTTTTTGTCATCTTATTGTACAAATCTATGCATTTTGACACCAAGATCAATCACGTTCAATGTTTTATTCCGGAAATCCATTTTGGCGGTATTTCAGAAAAGGTCATTGACCTTTGACCTTGAAAAAAAGCACTTTCCCCAACTTTTTTTTCACCTAACTTTTTTTGGGTAAATGTTTGGATGTATACCTACCCAAATCAGTTGAAAAACCTTTTCCAAATTTTTTTTCCCGGTTGGTCGCTAATATAGGGTTACTACAATATTGATTTACAAAATGTAATGCTATATTAGTGTCTATTAAAGGAGTAAGTTAAAGCTTGAAATTTAAATGATTGAAAATATGTAGTTATTCACCTCAAATCATTGATTTGTTGATTTCATGATGTACATGTAGAGGAAGCATACTTGAGGTTTTTGCATTTCTTAAGCATGGCTTATCAGCTCTGTCTTCTAACAATTGGGTCTCACAAATGATAACGTTACTTGAATACTGAGCTAAAATATTGGACCTTCATTTTGTGGTGTGCAATTCTTAAGGTTTAATTTTTTTTTTTAATTTGATAGAAGTTGATATTGACGTAATGTTTTATCAGAATGAAAAGTGATTTAAATCAATTTTCCTACCTGCTAAGGTTCCAGATAGAAGTATTATCATTCCGCACATGGAGAAAGTAATTGCCATCACCATGGGAAAGTTCTTCTTTTCGACCTTTAAAGGGATAGCACAGTAGAAGCAGGACACGGAACCAAATATTCCAAAGCCAGCAATGAAGGAACACGCTAACAAATATAGTAGAGATGAACTTATAGGATAAGCAAAGACGGCGACTGAGGATATTCCGGAAGTGACTGCATACAAGTGAGGCGATAGCAGTGGATTCTTGTACAGGATTCCTGCAAGCAGAACTCGTGCAATGAAACCTCCAAAAGCACCTATGATCACGAGGTATGCTGCTCTATTCTGCGCTATGCCAGCTGATATGCCATACGAGGCATTAAACATTAACCATGTGGCAAAGCCAATTTCACCTAGCAACTGGCACGGGAGAAAGAGAAAAGTAAAAACACGCTCATTCCTTAGAACTTCTCTATTGATGATAGATGAAGCAAAGTCCTTGATCAAGGTCCATGTTGATTTGGAATGGTTAGCCTCTGGTTTGAATTCATTCTTGTTTTTATTATCAATGCTACAGTGTGGTTTTGTCAGTAATCCACTGTTTATCTCGGCATCTCCATCGCTCATGGTTTCATTCTCATTTCTTAGGACTGCGCTATTTTGGTTGCTTTTAGTTGGTACCAATTTCAAATTGCGTTTCTTTTTGGCCACAGCGTTTTGTTTTCGAGGAGGTCGCATTGCGGCCCCTGCAGCTGTCTGAAAGAATACAATACCACTCAGACACAATAAGGCTCCCCTCATTCCATAGGCATCCAGACAGACAACAGTTATGAAGGGTAAAATAATTCCTCCAATTTGAACTCCCAAATGGGAAACAGTTGCAGCTATACCATACTTTTCATCCCCAAAATATTGATGAAGAACCACAGTAGATGCCTGACGAATAGGGGATGAGAAAAGCCCTGTAAACAAAAGTTCAAGAACTTTTATTATCTTGCTACAATGTGTAGCTATTTGCATAGTAGGTTTAAAATTTGTCAAACTTTTAAGAAGGTTGTGTTAACACTCAACGAAATTGAGTAAAGTCAGATTATTCTTTGTTATGATACATTGAAAATTGAACATTTAATATATACTAGGCTTGACAAACCAGTAATTCTTGTATTTGATTAGTTTTACTCTCTTGATTACATACCAGTAAAGAAGAAAGAGCATCCAATGCTTATGGCTGAATAACTGAAGAATGATCCCATTAAAGACACTCCTGCCAAGAAGCCACTGATTGTTGAAACTTGACGAGGACCAAACTTTTTACACACATAATTACCAATAGGACCTGAATGAAATAGAATGGTAAATTGAATAGATATGGAGACATTACACACCCTTGTCTCACTCCTCTCTTGATTTTTAAAAACCTGCTTCATTCTAGATCTCATCTTATACTGTGCGTATCGAAAAAAAGTGTCTTGAATCATAAATGTAATGCATATTCAAATAAATTAAAAATGAAGGTGAGAGGTACCACATCCATTTTTCCAAGTTTTTGTCAAGGATAAAAGACTGAATTTCTTATTACAATGCATTTGCAACGTTTCACTTTTCACTTTATATTCCTTAGCTTTTTATATTCCAAAATCATATCACCATTGCAAATAGAATATCGATACTAAAATTGATCAAGGCTCAAAGTTGTGTTGCAGAACTT
This sequence comes from Paracentrotus lividus, assembly GCA_940671915.1. Taxonomy (NCBI): domain Eukaryota; kingdom Metazoa; phylum Echinodermata; class Echinoidea; order Camarodonta; family Echinidae; genus Paracentrotus; species Paracentrotus lividus. The sequence continues at coordinate 19,372,681 of CALNVZ010002974.1, read as the reverse complement.
TCACTTTGCATTGTATTTAGGTGTTCTGTGCATTTAGATATGATGTTACCATGATGTATAGGGTATTAACAAAAAGATGAATACATGAATTTTCTAATAGTCTGGAAATAAAGAATGATTCAAATGCACCCTAAAAGTTATGAAGGTTCCCAAGTCTTTTTTAGCAACTTTAATTTTATTGATAACAATGCATTTTGCAAATTTTGGCTTTAAAATTTTCTCCATATTCAGATATTCTGTGCAATTAAGCTTGACAAAATCATTGCAAATAGGATATTGATAAAATGAACATTCCAATTGTATAAACATCAGGAATAACTAAAAAGTACCTCAAAAGTTATTAGGGCTAAAATCGTGTTGCAGAATTTTTTTATTTTATTTTATTTATTTATTTATTTATTTATTTATTTATTTGTTTATTTATTTATTTATTTATTTATTTATTTATTTATTTATTTATTTTTGTTTGTTTGTTTGTTTGTTTGTTTGTTTGTGTTTTTTTTTTGGGGGGGGAGTCTTATACAGTAACCTTTCTTTTACTTTGTTAAGCCGTCCTTAACGAACCTTTTTTGAAATCTTACCCGGGTAACGTCCGGACGTTACCCTAGTAAGATTTCTATTAAGACGCTCTTACTAGGGTAACGTCCGGAGGTTCTCCGGTAAGATTTTCCAGATTCTTACCCTTGTACGACTAGGGTAAAGTCGCGGTAAGAACCCAGTTTTACCCTGACATTGTCCGGACAACTGTTCTGTTAAGACGCTCTCAGGGTAATACTAGGGTAAGATCGACATTGCACAATGATAGAAGAGGAGAGAAGAAAAATGATAGAACAAAGAAATACATGAGAAATAACGGAAGACAAGAGGAAAGAAAGATAAAAACAAAGAAATACATAAGAAATAACGGAAGAGAAGAGGAAAGAAAGATAAAAACAAAGAAATACATAAGAAATAACGGAAGAGAAGAGGAAAGAAAGATAAAAACAAAGAAATACATAAGAAATAACGGAAGACAATGAGGAAAGAAAGATAAAAACAAAGAAATACATAAGAAATAACGGAAGACAAGAGGAAACAAAGAAATACATCAGAAATAATGGAAGAGAAGAGGAAAGAAAGATAAAACAAAGAAATACATAATAATTAAAGGAAGAGAAGAGGAAAGAGAGATAAAAACAAAGAAATACTGTAAGAAATAACGGAAGAGAACAGGAAATAAAGATAAAAACAAAGCAATACAAAAGAGTAGAGACAGAAGAGAAGATGAGAGACAAAACAAAGATATACATAAGAAATAACGGAATAGAAGAGGAAAGAAAGATAGATAAACAAACAAAGAAATACATTTTATTTTTAATGAAGAAAGAAAGATAAAATAAGTAAAATGAAGAAATACATAAGAACATAATGATGGAAAAGAAGGGAAAAGAAACATAAAGAAATATGAAATAAAGAAATACATGAGAAAACACAAGAAAACTCTTTTCATCGATTCAATTCCACCCGTTGCTACGGTAACGTACCACGGTAAGTTTTGAGAGAGCGTCTGTTAAGACGGTCGCAATATTCGACCACCCGTGGTTTTATGGAATGTTACCCTACTATTTCTACCCTGGCTTTCTCCGAACGTTGTCCGGACAATGTCTATTAAAACGGGTCTTTAAACTTTTCGTTCAAATTTTTTAAAGTTTTTTTTTTTTTAAATTCTGAAATAACTTAATGTCTAACTTTGATTTAGGCATTTTGAGTATTGATAAAGCACATATATATATCCCTCTGCATTTAAATTACATATTAAGCAATTACATTGTAAAATAAGACTTGCTTAAATGTGGACCAAAGGTATTATTGTAACTCTTTCTTATCCTTCCTATAATATTTCACCCTTCAAATTGATAGTAAGCTGGTTTTAATTGTGATATACACATCTATGTAATAGTGGTCCTAAAATAGAACCTTGTGGCACTCCCATTTAGCTCAATACAAAATACAATGTACTTACAAGCAAGATAGCTGACTCCATATTGCAATGGGACCAGGAACCCAATCGTTGCGTAGTCCAGGTCTAGTTGGAAGGCAAGCGATGGAATGAGGACGGATAAAGCCTTTGTAGTGCCATTATTAAGGATGCAAACTACAAACTTTGCGAGAACAACTGCGTATTGCCGTCTATCAACCGTTTCAGTGCCTTCATGCATTTTGATATTTTCTCCCTCTGGAATATAGTGTGTCGTAAATGATGTGAAACTTGTCTATAATTGGACCAACCTTAGCGTTGAACCCTCCTTTGTTTTATGTGGTGTTTGGTTCTAGAAGATGTGGTACACAAGTAGGCAGTGATTCTTAATAAGGTTGATTATTCAGCCTGTTGTAGAACTATTCAACAGCAGCTCATAGGAGATGTGTAGATTTCTCTGGTATATGCGCAAAAGGCGAACCCACGGAAATACGTTCACATGAAACGTTCAAATGTTCACTTTTTATTTGCTTTTACCATTGAGAGTAGTAATGTCCATGCTTTTAAGATACAACCCATCAACTCAGAAATGCAATAATAAGAATGGTGCTGTTTTGTAAGTACTGATTCCTTATTGATTGTAAAATTCAACGGCAAAATCAAATTCTTTCTGTTAGTTGGTTGCAATGCTTGCACATAATATCTTGGTGGATGGTCTGAAATGAAGTTAGTAATAGTCAATATTTTAACATTTGAATGTGCTTCATGAACGTTTTCTATGGCTATTATCAATCATTTCTTTTGTACTTGATTCGCGATCAGCCAACTTGATTTTAAGGGTGACTAGTCAAGGTTTGATTTCCAAACACCATATAATCATAATGAAAACACACTGACTTTACATGAAGCTTCCTTTTATTAGATACAAATACCCCATTCACAGTGGCCTCAAACACCGCTACAGTCCCGGGACAGTCCCGCGACTGTAGCGGTGTTGCCTTTAGTGTGAATGCTCGGACCCGCTATAAACTATCCCGGGACAGTCCCGGGATAACCTCGACCCGCTATAACACCGCGATAAACTATCGTGCTCAAACCATAGTAACAGCACCGGGACAGTCCCGCTGCTGTCGCGGAGTGCCTTCAGTGTGAAGGCACTCCGCTACAGCACCGGGATAAAAAACAATAAAATACATAAGAATTTCCAGAAAAGATAGTGAAAGAAGGATAAAACACAGAAATACATAAGAAATGATAGGGAAGATAAAGAAAGAAGGTGAAAACAAAGAAATACATAAGAAATGATAGAAAGGAAAAGGAAAGAAGGAGAAAAAACAAAGAAATACATAAGAAATGATAGAAAAGAAAAGGAAAGAAGGAGAAAAACAAAGAAATACATAAGAAATGATGAGAAAAGGAAAGAAGGAGAAAAAACAAAGAAATACATAAGAAATGATAGAAAGGAAAAGGAAAGAAGGAGAAAAACAAAGAAATACATAAGAAATGATAGAAAAGAAAAGGAAAGAAGGAGAAAAATACAAAGAAATACATAAGAAATGATAGAATAGAAAAGGAAAGAAGGAGAAAAACAAAGAAATACATAAGAAATGATAGAAAAGAAAGGGAAAGAAGGAGAAAAACATAACTAATGATAGAAAAGAAAAGGAAAGGAGAAAAACAAAGAAATACATAAGAAATGATAGAAAAGAAAAGGAAAGAAGGTGAAAAACAAAGAAATACATAAGAAATGATGAGAAAAGGAAAGAAGGAGAAAAAACAAAGAAATACATAAGAAATGATAGAAAGGAAAAGGAAAGAAGGAGAAAAACAAAGAAATACATAAGAAATGATAGAAAAGAAAGGGAAAGAAGGAGAAAAACATAGGAATACATAAGAAATGATAGAAAAGAAAAGGAAAGAAGGAGAAAAACAAAGAAATACATAAGAAATGATAGAAAAGAAAGGGAAAGAAGAAGAAAAACTTAACTAATGATAGAAAAGGAAAGGAAAGAAGGAGAAAAACAAAGAAATACATAGGAAATGATGAAAAAGAATATGGAAGAAGGTGAAAAACAAAGAAATACAAATGAAATGCAAGTATTTTGTTACGGAGGTCATAAAAATCACACGCTGCAGTGTGAATGGGTACATGAAATCTATCCCGGGACTGTCCCGGGATAACTTTTCCACTGTGAATGCATTTATAGCGGGTTTATAGCGGTGTTGCCGTCCCGCGACAGCACCGGGATAAATTTCTAAACCACTGTGAATGGGGTAAAAGTGTGTGAACATGAAATACATATTTTTATGTAATTTATTCATACTAGAAATACATAATGATTACTGTTTTCACTTCTTCTTGTCTCACAATGCAGTCTGCACTAGCTTGAGTAAGATAGATGGATGCTGTGAGGTAGATTAGGGAGAAAATGGGTCAAGTGCAAAGTTCCGCTGCTCTAGCACTATCCAAAAAGTTTTAGGATCTGACATCAAGCTGCAAAAAACAAGCCAGATACTTGCATTATGAGATCAGGTTTAGGTTTCAGGCTAGTGCAGTACCACTCAATTAGCGCGATTTTTCTAGGGAAAACTGCATAACTAGGAAAACTTTAGAATGAGGCTTTGTCGCGTAAGTAAATTCTCTCACAAACATTTTTAAAAATTTGTTAATTGGATGCATAATTGTAAATATGAAGAGTGACAGGCCTATTAATTTAGTATTGCAAAAAAAAAGAAAGAAGATATTTGACAAGAATTTTCAAAGATTCTGTATGCATGATCAGATTTGGGTTCAAAGGTTAAAAAAGTGAATCTGTTTTGTTTTCACACGTTCTTTTTATAAGTTAGCAGGAATCAGGCACAGACCCTCAATTTTGAAGTATCAGGGTGGCACAAGTGGATTTCTAGCTATTTATTATCTACCTTTTCACCAATTGCATTTGGTTCAATATCATTGCTGATTATCAACCGAAGCACTTCCATTGGCTTAGACATCCATTAGCTCAAGCAAGTGCAGCATTGCTTAATACAGTATGCTATCCTATTAGCTTGAGCTAGTGCAACACCTCCTTTTGTCCTGGATGTTCCAATTTAGCTTCCCTGGGAACCAAACAAACAATGGAAGAGAGCTTATTTCATGATCGGATTTGAAAATGGTTTTCTGGGTCAAGGTTGAGGCCTTAATTTGATAGGAAACAAGGCAGAAATTTGTATTTACTGGAAAAAGTTTGTATGACATTTCTCTTTTTTAATGATTCACTGAGGAATATTGCAATTACCTTTTATCTTTTCAAGGATAAATTATTAATCTGCCATTTTGCTAAGCATTCAGATATTTTCAATTGGGTTTGGATCAAATACTTTCTATCCATCTGCTCTTTTTTCCCCTCTTTCCATTGTCATCGTCCAATTGGGCATAATATTAATTGGAATGTAATAAAAGTGATATCAATTAGTCTTTTCAAAATGCTATATGCATTCCTCTCTCTTCAGAATGAGTTTTTTTTTTTCTTCCTCATATTCCTCCATTGTCATCGTCCAATTGGGCATAATATTAATTGGAATGTAATAAAAGTGATATCAATTAGTCTTTTCAAAATGCTATATGCATTCCTCTCTCTTCAGAATGAGTTTTTTTTTTCTTCCTCATATTCCTTCATGTTTTTCTACTCAAGGCTACCATACAGACATTAAGTCTTGTCCTTTCCTTGCTTCCTGTTTTGCAGACCTACAAAAGTACAATATGACCTCATTAAAGATATTTTAACAGGGACAAATAAGGTGATTAATTATGGTTATGCCCCCCTATAGCAGACATTGATGAAGTCAGAGCTTTTCCCTTCAGCTCCAAGGCCCACTCCACAAGGGCTGCAGCTTCTTCAGCTGCTAACAGTGCGAATTTGCCTGTCAAACTGATTCTTGACCAAGCAGGATGGTCGAGTGAAAAGACTTTCCAAAAGTACTATAACAAGCCAAAGGAAAGCTCAAAGACAAGTGTACTACTTAAAGAAGATTTTGCATCAGCAGTGATTGGACACTGAAGATGAAACATGATTATTTCAGGTAAATTTTCATGTGAATGATTCTGTTGACTATGTTTTTTTGTTCAGATCGCTTCAGCTTGCTTCAAACCTCTCATGTGACGTAATATCTAAATGTCATTACGTCATAAAATAATAAGATTAAACAAGAACTTACCTGTTTGAAGTTTAATCATTATTTTATAAGTAATGTAAGGGGAGATATTACGTCCCCACCCTCCCACCCTGAGTGGTTATCAAACAGGTTAAGTTCTCAGTTATCTTTCTTTTACGATTGTTAAGCTGTCATGATCTGAATTCTGCTTCTAAGATTGAAGTCAAGATCTCGCGCGCTTACTAGCGGGGTCTCTCATGTGACGTAATATCTCCCCTTACATTACTTATAAAATAATGATTATACTTCAAACAGGTAAGTTCTCGTTTAATCTTACTATTAATCATCAAGTTGTAATCATTCATTCATTCATTGAGTGACCTAAAAATAATCTTGAGTGGTGGTCACTATGAAGATTTTTTAATTTATTTGGAACTTATCACAAGAATGGCAAATAAATACTAGTACTACATACAAAATTTAGAATTTGTAGGAAATTGTGTAATAAATGAGAAAGGAGCAAAATAAGCAGGGACTTGTACCACTTTATATCCCGACAGCATGTCTTGAACTGCCACATTGCAACGTTTGGCTACTACTTAAGTGGAGCTTTAAAAATGAAATGAATGTACCTCTTGAATAATTTTTATTGATCCCAGCCTTTTTGCCTGTAAACTCCTCCTTCCTCGGCTCCCCTGCAATTTCCCTTCTCATTTTTTAGCCAGGGACTTCCCCCCTCGGTGGCGCTCTTGAAAGGTGAACGTCCACTGGAACGTCCACTGCCGACAATCATTCTGGAATCAGAATGTTTCTGTTGCCATGGAGACCATGAATGTATCTCAGCGAACCTCACTTTTACGTTTCCCCGTAGCGTCTGCATTGACTTTGTGTAGATCGAGGGACCTTGTGGGTGTTTAATTGAGTGTGATAATGTCACAGATGTATTATTATAACTCAGGAAAATATCATCTTTCATCATATCCCTCTTCAAGATATGGACAATCATCCCCTATGTCATTTTAGAAAAATTTGCAAACTTACGTTGGAAGATGCTAGGCGACTATGTCAAAATCCAGAAGGGAGATTTTTCGTACTCATCGTGAAATCTGCAAACAAGTTAAATCTGGGTTTCAGTTTTGGTAAGATTCAATAATATCAATTATCACTATGGCAGGATGATTTTTGATCAAATGGACGAGGTCCCAGTATTGGGACATGTGGGGGAGAACCCCACATCTACCAAACTGGATATCTCATTTCATTTCATTTCATTTATTTCCACATTAAAAATCATCAAAATACAATTTGTCATAGAACAATTTTACACAATTGTGGCGGGAATATAAAAAGCTCAAAAGAGGCTTGTTGAAAATAATCCCTTTAAAGTGTAACATAGTACAAATCATTCAATTATAAAAGTAATAAATCAAAACAATAACAATATAGTAATACAAGTACAAAAACATAAACAAGATAAATACAATTACGTAAAATCAGGAACGATATACAGGAAAGGAAAGAAGGTGGAAAACGCCAAAATTATTTACTCTTCAAGATACATTACTCAGGGTGTTAATGATTTGTTGTTGGTACAATCGCTTAAACTGTAGTTGCATCTCTGCTGGAAGTGGTCTCTACTAGTAGGGGTGCCAGAAATAGTGCCCCTTTTACAAAACACAGTATTTTGAAGAAAAAGAATAGAATTAATTTTCTAAACACACTAAGTTTGGTGTCACAATAGAGAATAGCAAATTATCTTCTGTTTACAGTCTTTTTTAAAAATAAAATTGAAATAGATAAAATTGAACATTTATTTTTAGTGAGAACAAGTGCACCTTTCTCATTTTTATTTAGCACTAAAAAAAAACAAAAAACGTAGAGACCTAAATGTGCTCTCAAAAATACCCCCCCCCCAAAAAAAATACCACACAGTAAATGATAAATGTTATAATAATAAGGGAGTTGTTTTGTAAATATAAATGTACAAAGTATGTATTTTACTGATCATAAAATTCAACAGCAAAAGTGAATTCCTCCTGCCATGTGGTTCCAATGCTTGAACGCAATATCTAGGTAGAAAATAACACATTCTTCAGTGAGCAATGCCCACTTTTATGAAGGACACAAAAAACAGCCCGCACAGAAATTCACTATTCATTTATCCCCTGGGTATGGCATGCCAAGAAGGATTCAAGTAATAATGGAATAAATCTGCTTACAAAGACAAAAATAAACTAAATTCAGAGCAAAAATCAATGATATGAAAACAAAACGTTGAAAAACTACATTTTGCATAATATTGATTGTTTATGTCTAACTTGTGATATATCTTTTACTCTGTTAGCTGATTCATTCCATTAATTCTTTGAATACTTCTTGGCATGCCATGCCCATGTGGTAAATGAATAGCGAATTCCTGTGCACGCTATTTTTTGTGTCCTTCATAAAAGTGGGCTGAAGAATGCATTATTTTCAGATTTTTTTTAGTCATAATGATTGTTGAGGATATGAGCTTTATATACATACAAACCTTTTCCCCAAGAAATATATATTTTTAATTTGGTAGCCTTGTCAAAAGTGTATAGTTCTTTTTGGGACGCACTGTATACTAGGATTGACAAGTCAGTAACTCAGACTATTTATATTGGAGGGGCTGAAACTCTTGACTACCTACCAGTAAAGAAGAAAGAGCATCCAATGTTTATTGCCAAATAACTGAAGAATGATCCCATTAAAGACACTCCCGCCAAGAAGCCACAGATTGTGGACGTGGGACGAGGACCAAACTTTGTACACACATAATTACTAAGTGGACCTGGAGGAAATAGAATGGTGAATTGAATAGATCTGGAGACATAACACATACCTGTCTCACTCCTCTGAAAACTTGCCACAATGGTGAAATCAGAACTTCTGTATATATGTCAATACATTTAAAGCGATGCAGTAATATTGAATGATATTAAAATAGCAATTTATTTGATTTAGCTTATTTTGCCAGCATCATTCTAAACTCGTAGGACAATCTGGTATTCCTTAAAAATTGCAGTCTAATTGCTTGCTGTACTTTCGAGATATCTATTATTTTATACTCAAATTTTCAAACCCATTCCCAGATGCTTTTGAAAACCGTGTGCATTTCAATGCAGCACAATGGACACCGGATTTCCTGTCGTGAAGTCCCTGTGCCTACCTGGCTGCTAAGCTCACAACAGAGTGGTAGTAAATTAATCACTTGCGGCCGTATTCTAGCCTCGTTTGGAATTTCACTGTTGCCATTAACATTTTTTGTTGAATAACTTGAATTTGATCTGAAACTTTCAGTAGTTTGTTTTTACGGTCAGAGCAACATAATTTTATTAATTTCGAGATTGTTTAAACTTGTTTTGGGAAGTTACTGAATCCCTTTACTGAAGGCCTACATGAAGAAAATGCTGCAAACAATATTTTTTGGACAAAATATTTAGATACACCATTTGTACACCTCCACAGTTTAATACAGCATGTCCCACAAAAAATGTTAATGGCACTCTAGAGGCCGCACGCCTATAAATAGATCTAGTCGATAAAAAATTGCACCACTGACCCATACCAATGATGATGTCATTGTTGTTAAAAAAATCATACAAAATCAATGAGATGTATCTAAACAGATTTTTTTAATTGTACATTGAAAGGGATCATCAATAGTCCAGATGAGTCCATTAAGAGATAAGAAGTTTGTCCCAGTGGGATTTTGGCAGAACTTTATTAGTTGCTCAAGGTACTCTCAAAGTGTTGCCAATTTTAAGTCTATTTAGTGTATTGTTTTACTGCCGCCCCTTTAACAGAAAAAAGAGCAGAAAAACCTTCCTTCATACTTTCACAAGATTAAGAAAAATATATGACCAAGTAAAAGTTTGAAGAATGTCATTATAAACACTTATTTTTAATGATTTTGTCAAATCTCATTTTTAACAAACGGGTCTATTGAGGTCTATTTATAGGCGTGCGCTCTAGATGGGTATTATATTAAAATCACATTATATTGTTTATATCTTTACACCCTTAAAGTGCAATTTATTTTCTACAACTGGATGAAATTTTATGTGATATGGTCCAATTATCTCAAAGACATGAGCATTTTTTTTTAGTTACACATCTGGAAACCTCTCACACCGATGACACCAATGTGTGTCTCCAGTATGTGTGTAGTCAGGTTCAGCTAATAAGATGTTTAGTATAATTTTTATGTTTGATTAAAGATGTCTTGTTTCAACTTTGATTAAAGATATCATGCCAATTTTCTTAAACCTTCATTTTCTAAAAAATAATGGCCCCGCAAGTTGGCCCAAAATCTACATACCTTGTACTGCATACTTTATTCAACGTAATAACAAACTTGGATTGAGAGGTTTTCTGATGAGTGCTGAAAGAAGGCTCATATCTCTGTCTTCAGTAGACCATATCGCATAAAATTTAAGCCAGGTATATGAAATAAATGCTAGTTTACGATTGTAGAATTATATACAATGTGATTTGGTAATTTTCAAATTATACTCATTTATAGTGCCATTAGCATTTGGGCGGACATGCTGTATATCACTGTTCTAATGAATTTCAAAAATAAAACTGGCTGAATTTGTGAACCAAAGGTATCATAACTCTTTCTTACCCTTACTATATTATTCCCCCCCCCCCAAAAAAAAAGGCAACTGCCATTCGGCTTATTACAGTATACTTGGGCAAGTCCAAGCTATTTGTTCCCGAGGTGGTGATTTTTCAACTTTTTGACCATTTTTGTGTTTAAGTGTGTCAGTTAGGTTTTAAAAGTACATATAATGTATCATACATGTATATCACCACAAAGTGTATGAAATAAACTTGATGCAAATGAGGTCAAAAAGTCATTTCAAGGTCATATGACATCACAAGGCTCATTAATATTCATGGAAAAAAAGAAAGATAAAATGCATTAAAAATGTTATTTTCAGCCATTATTTCTAAAGGTTTGTTACAGGAATACAACCAAAAAGTACATATTTTCTGTTTCAATATCATCTTGGCTTCCTCTGGTGAAAATATCACAAACCTAGCACATAAATTTCCATATTTTTATTCTTAAAGTATTCATATCAGCAGTCTGACAAAATTTACTGAGCTGATGTAAAATAATGTAGTTTTATTACTCGCCCTCCCACCTCAAGTAATGAAACAAAACATTTACTTTTTTACAGTAATGTGTTGTATAAGGGTTCTTTCGTTTTATCAGTGGGATTTTTTTTACACAACATGTTGCTACGCCTTGGCTACACCAAATATTTCATGGAATAATTGTCCCATGTGTTACGTGTCCCATGTGTTACATGTCATATTTTTATAAAACTTGCCAGAAAACGTGAGGTTGTATTGACATTTAAAAAATATGTAGTTACAAAGTTTATTACATGGTTAAGAGGATGTGACTATGAAAGTTTTTATCTGCTTTTTAAATTCCTAGTATCATGTGAACAAATTCAAAATTTAAACACACCATTTTTTTTTCTGGTCCCATGTGTTACGAACGAATAATGATGGCAAGTGCAAAAGTGAGAAGTTTTTGAATAGGAACTGACATTGAGCTGCACAAGCAAGCCAGATATTTGCATGATGAGATCGGGTTTAGGTTTTAGGCTAGTGCAGCATCACTCAATTAGCATTAAATTTCTTAGGAAAACTGCTAAACTAGCTCAACTTTAGAATGAGCCTTTGTTCTCTCACAAACATTAAGAAAAAATTGTTAATTGAATGTATAATTGTAAATATGTAAAGTAGAGTTATAGGCCTATAAAAAGATGCTTGACCAAAGATTTTTTAAAGAATGTCTAAACAAAAATAGGGTATTCATGATTAGATTTAGGTTCGAAGATTTAAAACTGAAGCTGTTTAATGTGAGATATTTTTCATATTTCTTTGAATTTGGAAGTATCATAATGGCACAAGTGGATTTGTAGAGATTTATTATTTACCTTTACACAAATTGCATTTGGTTCAATACATTCACTTCCATTAGCTTAAACATTACACTCTCGCCAGTTCATTAAATCAGCGACATTTATTTCTTGATGAGAAAGCTTGCTCTTTAGAACAAGTTCATGTACATTTTAATTGTCTCTTTCACCTGAAGAGGAATGTCGTTGCTGTCGAGCTTTAATGTACAGGTAACTGGAAAATGCCACACAAGGTATCCCAAGAAAAACGCCTGTGATTATGAAGATGACCTTGAATGAGCCGAGAAGGTCATATAACAAACCTGGAAGATGAAAATAGGAAATTGACATTCTGATGAATAGATATAAGAACATACAATGTACATTATCTTATATTGTTTATTTACTATTAATAACAATACAAAAGAAATTGAAAAAACAATAAATGGCTGACAGGACCTTACAATTATTCAATTCAATTCAATTCAATTCATTTATTTCTCCACAATAATAAAAGTACAATATGTACGTTCCATATATACAAACAAAATTAAAACATATACAATAATATACAATAATATACAATAACATTGGAAATGAGAAAACTGAACAATTATTACGATGTGATGAAATAGAAAAGACGTTATATACCTATCATCGATAGCAAGCCTATTTGAATTATTAAACAATATTGATTTACAAAATGTAATGCTATGTTAGTGTCTATTAAAGGAGTAATAGGTAAGTTAAAGCTTGGAATTGAAGTTATTCACCTCAAATCATTGATTTGTTGATTTCATGATGTACACATAGAGGAAGCATATATGAGGCATTTGCATTTATTAAGGATGGCTCATCAACTCCGTTGTCAGACAATTTGGTCTTACCAATGATTACGTTACTTGAATACTAGTCTGCAAAAATGGACCTTCATTTTGTCGAGTGCAGGAATGAAGTTTTAATATGCTTTTGTGTAATTTCACAAAATAATTTTTGTTCCTTTTTGTAATGTTTGTAGAAGTAGACATTGATGAAATGCTTTATCTGAATGGTAAGTAATTTAAATCAATTTTCCTACCTGTTAAGGTTCCAGATAGAAGTATTATCATTCCGCACATAAAGAAAGTAATTGCCATGACCATGGGAAAGTTCTTCTTTTCAACCGTTAAAGGAATAGCAGAGTAGAAACAGGAGGCTGAACCGAATATTCCGAAGCCAGCAACAAAAGAGCATGTTAACAAATAAAGTAGAGACGAACTCACAGGATAAGCAAAGACTGCGAATGAGGCTATTCCGGAAGTGACCGCATACATGTGAGGCGATAGAAGTGGATTCTTGTACAGGACTCCTATCAGCACAAATCGACCAATGAAACCTCCAAAAGCACCTATGATCACGAGGTACGCTGCTCTATTCTGCGGTATGCCAACTGATACGCCGTACGAGACATTAAACGTTAGAAATGTGGCAAAGCCAATTTCACCTAGCAATTGGCATGGAAGAAATAGAAGAGTAAAAACACGCTCATTCTTAAGAACGTCTATATTGATTATAGATGAAGCAAAGTCCTTGATCGAGGTCCATGTTGACTTGGAATGGTGAGCCTCTGGTTCAAATTCACTCTTGTTTCTATTTTCCATTCTACAATGTGGTTTTGTAAGTAGTCCACTGTTTATCTCGGCATCTTCATCGCTCACTATTTCATTCTCACTTCTTAGGACTGCGCTATTTTGGTTGCTTTTAGTTGGTACCAATTTCAAATTGCGTTTCGTTTTCGATCCAGTGTTTTTTTGCGGAGAAGAGGTGTATGCAACCCTTGCGGCTGTCTGAAAGAATACAATACCACTCAGACACAATAAGGCTCCCTCATTTCCATATGCATCCAGACACACACATTATGTAGGGTAAAATTATTCTCCAATTTTGTCCCAATTGTGCTACAGTTGCAGGTATACCATACTTTCATCCCAAAATAATGATGAAGAACGACAGTAGATGCCTGAGAATAGGATGAGAAAAGTCCTGTTAAACAAAAGTTAAGAACTTTAAATATCTTGCTCATTGTTGTAGCTATTTGGCACTATTGGTCTGAAATTTGTCAAACTTTTAAGAATGGAATCTTTTAGCACTCAATGTAATTAAGTAAGATTATTATCTCTGTAATGAGACTGACAAATTGATCATTACTAGTTGACAACATAATTCTTGTATTGTTACCATCCTGATTACATACCAGTGAAAGAGAAAGAGCATCCGATTGCTTATGGCTGAATCTGAAGAATGATCCATTAAAGACACTCCGCCAAAAGCCACTGATTGTGGAACGAGACAGAGGACCAAACTTGGTACACACATAATTAAATGGACCTGGAGAAATAGAATGGTAAAATGAATAGATTTGAGTCATTTCAACCCTGTCTCACTCCTATTTGATTTTTATAAACTTGCTTTTTCCTCCTTAATCTTATACAGGCAAATTGGTTTCAGTAGGATCTCTGTGGCAATTTAAGTTCCTTTAACCCCTTAAAAAATTATAGCCATCTACTTTAGGCCCTGATAACCTTTTTAATTTTTTTTAAATTTCATTCTTGCATGCACAGAATATATAAGGAAAAGTCAAAAGTCAAGTTTCTTAATGTGAGCATAAAATGCATTTTGCAACATTTCATTTTTCCTTATGGTCATTCATTTTGTGTATTCAAAAATAATATAACCATTGGCAATAAGGTATATATCAAAAAAGAAGAATTTAACTGTTCAATGGTTGAAAACTACTTGAAACCCAGAATAATTTCTAAGGTTCAAAGTTGTGTTGCAGAACTTTGATTTGAGCAGTATCTTTACTTTGCATTGTTCAGGGGTTCTGTAGCATTCAGCCATGAACTAAAAAAGGGTATTAATTGTACATTTATTTTCCAATGGTATGAAATCAGAATGATTGAAATGCACCCTAAAAGTTATCAGGTCCCAAAGTTGTGTTGAGCAACTTCAATGTAGTCGATAACATGCATTTTGCAACTTTTGACTTAAGATTTTTCTCATATTCAGATCTTCTGTACATTGAAGCAGGACAAAATTTGCAAGTAGATAATCTATAAAAATGTAATATGAATTTCCAATGTATAAACATCAGGAAATATAAAAAGTACCTTGAAGTTGTTAGGGCTCAAGGCTGAGTTGCAGAGCTTTTTTAGGGGTGGTTTATACATGTATATCTAGCTTTCTTACTCATTAAAATAAAAATATGTCTAAATTTGTATCTAATTTAACATTTATTTATGTATTAATTTTCATTTAAATCACGAATGTAGCATTTACATGTTAAAAACTGGAACCAAGAGAATTACCACGTTATAATTGATTCTCATGGTATCCATGATATTTTAATGGGAGTAGATAATGCTGTATTAGTACGATGCATTGCACTAGCTTATTTTCATTTAATTTAATTGTGAATTTTGAATTTGTTTATGTAGATCCATTTTATAGGGAAGAATGTTTGTTATTGAAGAAACGGCTGCTATAGGCAAAAATTTTGGATACAATGTTCAGATACAACATGTGATACATTTGAGGGCAACTTTTCTTCTTGAATTCCAAAGATAAAACTTGCTTAAATGTGAACCAAAGGTATTATTGTAACTCTTTCTTATCCTTCCTATCGTATTCTCCCCTTCAAATTGATAGTAAGCTGGTTTAATTGTGATGTGCACTATTATGTAATAGTGGTCCTAAAATAGAACCTTGTGGCACTCCCATTTGGCTGAATACAAAATGCAATGTACTTACAAGCAAGATAGCTGACTCCATATTGCAATGGGACCAGGAACCCAACCGTTGCGTAGTCCAGGTCTAGTTGGAAGACAAGTGATGGAATGAGGACGGATAAAGCCTTTGTGGTGCCACTACCAAGTATGTAAACTACAAACTTTGCGAGAACAACTGCGTATTGCCATCTATCAACCGTTTCAGTGCCTTCATGCATTTTGATATTTTCTCCCTCTGGAATATAGTGTGTTGTAAATGATGTGAAACTTGTTTATAAGTACCTCCACAGCATTCACCTCTCGAGAATTGGACCCACCTCAGTGTAGAACCCTCCTTCGTTATATCAGGTTTTTGGTTCTAGAATATGTGGTACACCAGTAGGCAGATTGTTTATTCAGCTTGTTGTAAAACTATTGAACTTCACCTTATTGGAGATGTGCAGATTTCTCTGGTATATGCGCAAAAGGCAAACCCACAGAAATATGTCCACATGAAATGTTCACTTTTAAAATCCTTTTACAATCCCACACATCAAATAAGAAATGTGATAATGAGAAGGGTGCTGTATTGTAAATATTGGATATACAAAGTATGTATTTGCATACTGATTGTAAAATTCAACAACAAATGTGAATTCTTTCTGCTAGTTGGTCCAATGCTTGAACATAATATCTTGGCCACTGGGCTGAAAAAAAAAAACATTAATAATAGTCAATGCTCTTTGCAATGAAATTGCTTGATGAACCTAACATTTGCTATTGTTGGCATCAAATCATTTCCTTTTTACTGGATTTGTGCTCAGCTACCTTGTTTTTAAGGGTGACATACAAGTCAAGGTTTGATTCCTAACAGAGATTATTCATAATGAAAACACACTGACTTTACATGAAGCTTCCTTTTATTAGATACAAAGTGTGTGAACATGAAATACATATTTTTATGTAATTTATTCATACTAGAAATACATAATGATTACTGTTTTCACTTCTTCTTGTTTCAAAAGGCGGTGCTGCACTAGCTTGAGCAAGGTATATAGCGCACTGTGAGGTAGATTAGGGAGAAAATGAGTCAAGTGCGAAGTTCCGCTGCTCTAGCACTATCTGAAAAGTTTTAGGATCTGACATCAAGCTGCACAAGCAAGCCAGATACTTGCATTATGAGATCAGGTTTAGGTTTCAGGCTAGTGCAGCACCACTCAATTAGCGCGATTTTTCTAGGGAAAACTGCATAACTAGCAAAACTTTAGAATGAGGCTTTGTCGCGTAAGTAAATTCTCTCACAAACATTTTTAAAAATTTGTTAATTGGATGCATAATTGTAAATATGAAGAGTGACAGGCCTATTAATTTAGTATTGCAAAAAAAAAGAAAGAAGATATTTGACAAGAATTTTCAAAGATTCTGTATGCATGATCAGATTTGGGTTCAAAGGCTAAAAAAGTGAATCTGTTTTGTTTTCACACGTTCTTTTTATAAGTTAGCAGGAATCAGGCACAGACCCTCAATTTTGAAGTATCAGGGTGGCACAAGTGGATTTGTGGCTATTTATTATTCTACCTTTTCACAAATTGCATTTGGTTCAATATCATTGCTGATTATCAACCGAAGCACTTCCATTGGCTTAGACATCCATTAGCTCAAGCAAGTGCAGCACTGCTTAATATAGTATGCTATTCTATTAGCTTGAGCTAGTGCAACACCTCCTTTTGTCCTGGATGTTCCAATTTAGCTTCCCTGGGAACCAAACAAACAATGGAAGAGAGCTTATTTCATGATCGGATTTGAAAATGGTTTTCTGGGTCAAGGTTGAGGCCTTAATTTGATAGGAAACAAGGCAGAAATTTGTATTTACTGGAAATAGTTTGTATGACATTTCTCTTTTTTAATGATTCACTGAGGAATATTGCAATTACCTTTTATCTTTTCAAGGATAAATTATTGATCTGCCATTTTGCTAATCATTCAGATATTTTCAATTGGGTTTGGATCAAATACTTTCTATCCATCTGCTCTTTTTTTCCCCTCTTTCCATTGTCATTCTCCAATTGGGCATAATTGGAATGTAATAAAAGTGATATCAATTAGTCTTTTCAAAATGCTATATGGGCAATTCCATGATTAGTTTCGTTACACTTTAGGGCTACTTTTACTCTAAGGTTAGCTCGTACATGAAGACGCTTTGATATTATTGTTAAATTTTTGTAGTGTCAATACCTATAGCAACGCTCAACACTAACATTTTTTTTTGGTTGCCCTACCGGGCAACCAAATATCCAAATTTTCCAAATTTGGGAGCCCGAATCAATAATCTGGTTGCCCGAAAAAAAATATGATAATAAACAAAACAACAAAGTTTCCCCTCCTTATTAGCGAGGGAGGCGGTTGAGTTGGTGAGGGGAAAAAAATGGGTTCGGGACTGGGAGCTACTTTTCTTTATTTCATCTTTTTTTTTCCATTCATAATTCATACACCAATTTTGTAGATCTATGCCGTTACTTAATGATGATGCAAGAAATCGATAAATTAAAAGCTTGACAATCATTTTCTTTAGAAATGAAAAATTGACATTAAGAAAAGACGTCAATGACTGATGTGTAAAGAAAAATAACAAAACAATGACCGGTAAAAACTGAACTTCGCTCTAAAAAAATTTTTCTATCTAGTCTAACAGTTAGGAGATCTGAACAAAAATGTAAATTAACAGTTAACGTTTAATAACTGTTAGACAATGGAATTCAATTTTTCTGTGGTCTAGTTTAATAAAAAAAAATTCATCCACCATTTCATCAAAGTATGCTAAGATAATTGATTTCATCAGACAATCACTGCATCACTTTTAAAGATGATAAAAGTAGACCCCTTCAAAGTTTAGAAGTTCCGAAATGCATCTGCTGTCAGAGGCTCTCACTGACAGATTCTGCCCCAAGACTTCTGGGAGGAATACAGCTCAGTTCATGCTACAAACAGTGCAGACATAGCCACCAAAAAATCGATCTTTTTTTTACCAATTGTGAAAACTAAATTTCAGATGTAACTGGGGTAAGAGGTTTCAAGATCATATTTTGGGAATAACTGCAGAATACCCTACCACATTTTGGAAGCTTAAAAAAAATTTCGTTAGAGTAGTGATGCCAACGATGCTACACACAACGGACTTTACCTTTCATACGAAGTACGGATTTCAATATATCTTCCTGGTCCACGGCCTACGCACTTCCTCCTTTTATTTTTCAATATGTATTCCTGGCCCACGGCCTACGCACTCCATCAGTTTATATTTCAATATATTTTCCTGGCCTACGGACCTCCGCACTCCATCCTTTTATATTTCAATATGTTTTCCTGGCCTACGGACCTACGCACTCCATCCTTTTATAGTTCAATATATTTTCCTGTCCTACGGACCTACGCACTCCATCCTTTTATATTTCAATATGTTT
>CALNVZ010002974.1:19326184-19339441 GCA_940671915.1 Paracentrotus lividus | reverse complement strand
TCCCGATAGGCTACCCACCAACAAATCTTTCTATTATCTTCCTCTTTTCTCTTTCGCTGCCATGAGAGTAACAACCTCGAGTTTTTTGTCCGCCTAAAAACAGGTTTGATATTGCAATTTTGTGATATTTTTTGGCTTGTTTTGGGTGAATCTGTTGCTAGACCTCTTAGAGGTCTATCCTATCTGTAAAGTGTTTTGTTATTATTTTGGTGGCCGTTTGCGTGTTTTTTGGACGTGTAATCGGCGTCATCGCCTCCCCTTTTTCTACCTAGCTTTGTGTAGTTTTGGACCGGCGGGTTCGGGCCCCTTGTTAGTGCATTCCCGCACCTTTACAATTCGGTGCCTGGGTATTAGTGGGGCTTTGTTTATTGTTCTCCCGTTCCTTTTAAGCATTCCTGACTCTTCTTCTTTAGTAGTTGAGTCTTTTCTTCATTTGTATAATAACGTTTCTGTGTTCTATTTTCAGGATGACGGAAAATTTCCTGCTTAAAGTTTCAAAATCGCAGAAGTCTAAGAAGCCTTCTACTAGACGTGTTTTTTCTGAAGACAACTTAGAGACACCTCATCGTTTCGGGAAAGACCTAGACGAAGCTGGGAAGGAACCGCCGGCTAAAAGAAGACAGAGTTCCAGATCTTCGAGCAGTAATAAGTCGGGATTCACAACCCCGCCCGGGCACGCGTACGGACCGGTGGCAGTCGGTAAGTCCACACCCACGGTCCTGCGTGCCCCCGGTAAGTCGTCGTGGGAGTCACACAGTGAACTCCCGGGGAAGGTTCAGTCGCCTATCGTCGGCCGACCCAGCGACGCACCCGAAACCGATCGTGGTAAGCGATCGGGGACGGCAACTCCGTGTATGAGTCTCAGTTCACCTGGGCACTCGGTGGGAGTTGTAGTATCGATTGATCGATCGAAGGTGGCCTTGCCCCCTGAGAGAGATCTTAAATCGATCGATAACGGATCGGTATCGTCTGAGACGATCGGTATCCAGAAGGTATCGGTATCGGAGGGATCGATCGTTACAGATCCGATTCCCGACGATTCGATCATCCCTAGATCGATCATTCCCGAATCGATTCCCCCGGGATCGATCATTCCGGAATCGACTCCCCCGGGATCGATCACTAAAAGATCGATACCCCCGGGATCGATCACAGAGGGATCGTCAAACCCAGTATCGATCACGAAAGAATCGATCAACCCAGTATCGATTGCAAAAATGGTATCGATCACAGACGGTTCGACGATAGCGGGATCGATCGCAAATCGTCCGATTTTTTCGGAATCGATCATCAATCGATCGATTCCTTCGGGAAGAACGTTTTCTGTGGATTCTACCTCACCCGATTCGATCTCAAATAGATCGATCGCGTCGACTTCTAATCGCAGAATGATTTCGATTCCCATGGAGGTTTTGTCTGATGGAACGAATCATAACCTCGTTTCGACTATTGAAGGATCAAATCAATGGCTGGTTAATCCTGAATCGGGTTTGATGGAGCGTTCTTCTAATTCATCATCGAACTACACCAGAGCGTTCAAAACAGTGGAACCCAATTCTGCACATTGGTCGGGAATTCAGTTGCTTCCGAGTTCACCGAAACCTGTCTACACAAAATCCAAAGCTCCAGCAGCTCTTGGAGCCCCTCCCCCGGTCGCGAAAGTGTCTTCGACGCCTTCGATTTTGACGGAGCTAGGAGAACCTCCGGAGGGAGCTCTCGAGTGGTACAAGAGATTGTTAGAAGCGAGCAAACGTTCGTCAGCCTCTCAGATACCTACGCAGACAACTTATGTGCATGACGCACAGCCCAACATACTCGTCCCCAACAAGGAGCCGATGTTGATAGATTCTCGACATGAAGAATTTCAGGAGTCTTCTAGCGAAGGAGAGGAAGAGATCTTCACCACGGATCATCACTCCAACCCTTCGCATCACTCACTGGGGCCTCATTCTGAGGACACCGTTCGACGCAGGCTCGTCAACGTACCCTCGTCAGAATGGATAAATGATCAAATCCCGCAAGTTCAGGATTGTGATTCGGAGGGAGATACCCCAGGACAAGATCAGCCCCGGTTGAAACTTCCGGAGAGAATCTTAGGCTTCTTTAAGAAATATGCACCAGAAGCCGGGTTCGAGCCGGAGGAGAAACAAGGGCGGAAAGGATTCTTGGCTAGAAGTTCAGAAAAAAATCAGAACTTCAGACTTAGGCTCCCGGAGACGCACAAAGAAGAGCTTAAAGGGGCTGCCAAGGTCTCCAAAACACATGTAAAGTCTTTAAGTAGGCTAGCTTCCCAATTCTATTTCATCAAAGAGGATGAAGATCGTTTCCTATCTAGCAAAACTCTCTCTCCGGAGCTTATCAAGACCGCGTCCAAGATGCTCGTTTACAAGTCGCTTCTCACGGACAAGAAAGGCGCAGAAAGAGCTCTATCGATATCTACGGGAGTCAGACTTTCTGTGATCAACGATATGCTTATCGAGTTGCTAGCGGCGTCAAAGGAACTAAACATCTCAACGGACGATAGAGAGGAGATTTTTGAAGCTCTAAGAGAAGTGTCATCGTTGATGGTGTCCCAAATGGCGGTAATCCAAAACACCTCGGACAGAGAACGCAGGGAAGGCATTATGATGAGACTCAACATTCAGGAATCCTTGATTCCGGACATGCTGGATAGGATACCAGTTGACTCACCCTTCCTCTGTGGGGATGACTTCTCAGACGTCTTCAAGAAGGAGATCGAAGCTCAGAAGAAGGCTCAAGAGCTTTCAGAATCTGTAAGGGAAGTTAGGAAGCAGAAGTCGACTACTTTCAAACCTCAATCGAGTCTGTTCCAGCAGCCGCTAAAGTCATACAGTTCTAGCTCTAGGAAGCGGAAGTCCGATCAGAGCTCGAGATCGCATCAGTCTTCACAAGCTCACTACTCGCAGCGACAATATACGTATCAGGATCAACCTAAGTATGTTGAACCTAAGAATGGAGCCCCACATCAGCCCCAACGATCGCGTGGGGGGAGTAGTGCACCCAAAGGTCGAGGAAACACCAGAAACACCTCAGGATCTGCCTCATTCACTCAGCCCTTTCGTAGGGGAGGGAAGCGCCTCAGGTGACTTCCCATCAGCGTTTGGGGGTTCAGGGGTACCAGTAGGAGGCCGACTTCGGTACTTCCGTACGAAATGGGAGGCAATCACAAGCGATGTCTTCATTCTATCTGTAATAAGAGATGGACTCAAGATCGATCTGGAGGAACCTCTTCCCGGAGGTGTCCTCAGGACCCGTCAACCAACTCTATCTCCGCTTTTCCAGGAGTACATCTCCAAGGAAATCTCGGTACTCCTGGATAAGGAGGCGATAGAAGAGGTCACTTTATACAAGAGCTTGTGCCTGTCCCCCATTTTCGTGATCCCCAAACGCGGGGGATCACTTCGAGTGATCCTCAATATGAAGGCCATAAACAAATTCATAACACAGTCTCATTTCCGCATGGACAATTTAGCCACAATTCTTCCCACCCTAGGAAATCAGGATCTAGCAGTATCAATAGACCTTCAGGACGCATACTTCCATGTCCCCATGCATGTTTCTGCGAGAAATCTTCTGGGATTC
This sequence comes from Paracentrotus lividus, assembly GCA_940671915.1. NCBI lineage: Eukaryota > Metazoa > Echinodermata > Echinoidea > Camarodonta > Echinidae > Paracentrotus > Paracentrotus lividus. The sequence goes on along the minus strand of CALNVZ010002974.1, from coordinate 19,335,838 downwards.
CAGTTCGGGGGGAAGACCTACAGATACAAGGCTCTCCCCTTCGGCCTGCGACCAGCTCTGAGAGTATTTACCAAAATTATAGGGACCCTGATGTCCTACCTCAGAGGCCGAGGACTCAGAATCTTTCCTACCTGGACGATTGGATCTTAGTTGCGAACTCGGAGGAAAGACTCAAAGATCATTTGGAGCTTCTAATCACGACCACGCAAGAACTGGGATTCATCATAAACTGGAAAAAGTCAGAACTGATTCCCTCACGCACGCCCACTTATTTAGGGGCCCAACTGGACTTTTGATGAGACCTTTCCAGATTCACTTTCTGAATCACTTCAAGCCGAACATCAGTTCGCCGCGAAAGATGATTCCCGTTCCGTCGGAGATGAAGATCCTAATTCATCAATGGCTAGACGAGGATTTTATTCTCCAAGGAAAGCCGTTCTCTTGCCCTCTTCCGTCGATCACGGTTACCACGGACGCATCTCAAATAGGCTGGGGAGGTCATTGTCAGGGTCACATGATCTCAGGAGAATGGGACCTTCCAACACCTTTACCGCACATAAACTTTCTGGAACTTCTAGCGGTATGGAAAGTCTTAATCCATTTCAGGGACCTGTGCTCAAACCGGTCAGTTCTTATCTTGACGTACAACACAGTAGTAATGTCATACATAAATCGACAAGGAGGAACACACTCTCTGACTTTGAACAGATTGACCTTTCACCTATGGAACTGGTGCAATCAAGAGAACATCGTTCCGGTCGCCTCTCACATCCCAGGAGTGGAAAATGTGATAGCGGACTTCCTTTCGAGAGGAAAGTGTCTTCCGTCGGAATGGACGCTGTCTCAGAGGATCTTCTCGCTGATAAGCCAGAGATACGACCTCCAGATAGACCTGTTCGCGTCATCCATGAACAACAAACTGCCGATATTTTGCTCCAAAATAAAGGAAGAGAAGGCGACAGCGTGGGACGCGTTCTCAATTCCCTGGACAGGTCTGAAGGCGTACGCGTTCCCTCCCTTCAAATTCATCCCACTAGTTCTCAGAAAGATCCGGGAAGACAGAGCATCGGTGTTTCTCATCGCACCACACTGGCCCAGCCGAGCGTGGTTTCAAGATCTTCTTCCTCTATTGGTGGAGGAACCTTGGCAACTTCCATGGTGCAAGGATCTGGTCTACCAACCAGTGTCAGAGATTCTCCATGAACAGCCGGAGCACCTCAGATTGACCGTCTGGCCGTTATCGGCGAGTCGGCCAGGGCAGCAGGCTTCTCTGAGCGTGCAGCCTCACTTTTAGTGGAAAGTAGAAGAGCCTCCACCAGAAAGGTCTACTCTTCAAGACTAAATGCATTTATAGAATGGTGTGAAGAGAAAGGGATAGCCCCAAGAGAAGCCTCTTTGCCGGCTATAGCTGACTTCATCATAGCGCTTTTCGACAAGGGAAAGTCACTATCTACGCTTAGAGGTTACAGATCTGCGATCTCGGCTATTCACATAGGATTTGAAGATGGATCGTCGGTGTCTTCTGCTCCTCAATTATCAGCCCTGTTACGTTCTCTATCTCTCAAGAGACCCAATTTCAGGCCGTTAGTACCCTCTTGGAGTCTCCCAAAGGTTTTAGAAGCACTAGCGAAGCCTCCTTTCGAACCACTCCATTTGGCATCCCTGCTAGACACAACGATAAAGACATGTTTTCTCTTGGCAGTAGCATTAGGTCAACGAGTGAGCTCTATTCATGCTCTGTCTATCGCAAGAGGTCACATAAGATGGGAGAACGGAGGTGTCCGTTTGATCCCCAACGCGAAGTTTATCGCTAAGAACCAATCAGAAACCTCGGGGCCTGTAGAAATATTTCTTCGCCCACTTACCAAGTTTTCGTCAATACGAGAGGATAAAGTATGGTGCCCCGTGAGGGCCCTAAAGTGGTACCTGGACAAAGTAAAGAATCTACGAAAATCAGATCAACTGTTCGTTATTACTAAAGAACCATTCTCTCCAGCTTCAAAAAGCACCTTATCCAGATGGATTGTAGCAGCCATCAAAGCTGCAGGCTCTAGTGCCAAAGTCTCTGACACTAACCTCAGAGCGCACGACACTAGGAGCATTAGCTCGTCGTGGGCCCTGTTCCAGGGCGTCTCTGTTGAGGAAATATGTAGAGCCGCTTACTGGAGAAGTCAGAATTCTTTCACAACTTACTACCTAAAAGATGTCCCCGCGGTGGAAGAAATTTTTCCATAATTCCTATCCATGCGGCAGCATCTTCCATAGTCAACTAAATCTGTAGGGGTCCCTCCCCAGTACAACATCGGTGTGGTCGTATAGCAAAGTAGGCAAATATATCATTCTTTTTAAGTAAATCATAAAAATTATCACTAATTTTATTATTTACAATAAAGAATTATATATTTGCCTACAATCCCTCCCTCCATCCCCGGTCCATTAGCTACATGGATGTGTAGGGGAAGATAAAGAGGAAGATATGAACAGATTGTTGGCGGTGCCTATCGGGAGAGGGCGCCCCTTATGTTTGGCGGGGGGTTATAGGATAGGAACAATAGGGAAATTTTCTCGGGTTATAATATTCGGTTGGCAAGCGATTCGAGGACGAATAGCAAAGTAGGCAAATATATAATTCTTTATTGTAAATAATAAAATTAGTGATAATTTTATGTAACAGGGACAAATAAGGTGATTAATTATGGTTATGCCCCCTATAGCAGACATTGATGAAGTCAGAGCTTTTCCCTCAGCCCAAGGCCCACTCACAAGGGCTGCAGCTTCTTCAGCTGCTAACAGTGCGAATTGCCTGTAAACTGATTCTTGACCAAGCAGGATGGTCGAGTGAAAAGACTTTCCAAAAGTACTATAACAAGCCAAAGGAAAGCTCAAAGACAGTGTACTACTTAAAGAAGATTTTGCATCAGCAGTGATTGGACACTGAAGATGAAACATGATTATTTCAGGTAAATTTTCATGTGAATGATTCTGTCGACTATGTTTTTTTGTTCAGATCGCTTCAGCTTGCTTCAAACCTCTCATGTGACGTAATATCTAAATGTCATTACGTCATAAAATAGTAAGATTAAACGAGAACTTACCTGTGTGAAGTTTAATCATTATTTTATAAGTAATGTAAGGGGAGATATTACGTCCCCACCCTCTCACCCTGAGTGGTTATCAAACAGGTTAAGTTCTCAGTTATCTTCCTTTTACGATTGTTAAGCTGTCACGATCTGAATTCTGCTTCTAAGATTGAAGTCAAGATCTCGCGCGCTTACTAGCGGGCTCTCTCATGTGACGTAATATCTCCCCTTACATTACTTATAAAATAATGATTAAACTTCAAACAGGTAATTTCTCGTTTAATCTTACTATTAATCATCAAGTTGTAATCATTCATTCATTCATTGAGTGACCTAAAAATAATCTTGAGTGATGGTCACTATGAAGATTTTTTAATTTATTTGGAACTTATCACAAGAATGGCAAATAAATACTAGTACTACATACAAAATTTAGAATTTGTAGGAAATTGTGTAATAAATGAGAAAGGAGCAAAATAAGCAGGGACTTGTACCACTTTATATCGCGACAGCATGTCTTGAACTGCCACATTGCAACGTTTGGCTACAACTTAAGTGGAGCTTTAAAAATGAAATGAATGTACCTCTTGAATAATTTTATTGATCCCAGCCTCTTTGCCTGTAAACTCCTCCTTCCTCGGCTCCCCTGCAATTTCCCTTCTCATTTTTTAGCCAGGGACTTCCCCCCTCGGTGGCGCTCTTGAAAGGTGAACGTCCACTGGAACGTCCACTGCCGACAATCATTCTGGAATCAGAATATTTCTGTTGCCATGGAGACCATGAATGTATCTCAGCGAACCTCACTTTTACGTTTCCCCGTAGCGTCTGCATTGACTTTGGTAGATCGAGGGACCTTGTGGGTGTTTAATTGAGTGTGATAATGTCACAGATGTATTATTATAACTCAGGAAAATATCATCTTTCATCATATCCCTCTTCAAGATATGGACAATCATCCCCTATGTCATTTTAGAAAAATTTGCAAACTTACGTTGGAAGATGCTAGTCGACTACGTCAAAATCCAGAAGGGAGATTTTTCTTACTCATCGTGAAATCTGCAAACAAGTTAAATCTGGGTTTCAGTTTTGGTAAGATTCAATAATATCAATTATCACTATGGCAGGATGATTTTCGATCAAATGAATAAGGTCCCAGTATTGGGACATGTGGGGGAGAACCCCACATTTACCAAACTGGATATCTGCAGTTGCATCTCTGCTGGAAGTGGTCTCTACTAGTGGGGGTGCCAGAAAGAGTGTCCCTTTTACAAAACATAGTATTTTGAAGAAAAAGAATAGAATTAATTTTTTAAACGGACTAAGTTTGGTGTCACAATAGCGAACAGCAAATTATCTTCCGTTTACAGTCTTTAAAAAAAATAATATTGAAATAGATAAAATTGAACATTTGAGTGAAAACAAGTGCACCTTTCTCATTTTTATGAAACACTAAAAAAAAAATATAAAAGCGTAGATACCTAAATGTGCTCTCAAAACACACTTTTTATTTCTTTTACAATACCACACAGTAAATGACAAATGTTATAATAATAAGGGACTTGTTTTGTAAGTATAAATGTACAAAGTATGTATTCCCATACTGATCATAAAATTGTATGTGATATGGTCCAATTATCACAAAGAAATATGAGCATTTTTTGTTATTACACATCTGGAAACCTCTCCATCCAATGTAGATGCTTCCACATCAGCTCGAGCTTGCTCCATCTCGAGATTTTAGCCCGATCAGCCCTCCCCCGGAAAAATCTCAAGATACGAGAAACCACGTCCACATCAGCCCAAGTTGGGCTATTTCGCTCTCGAGCGATGAATTAGCTCGAGCTACGGAGCATGCGCACTTTGGACTCTGAGTTTTGAAAATCGCGCCATTTTTTCCCGCGCTGAGGGCAAGGGGATTTCCAGTTGCGAGCATTCTCTCCAGTATTTTTAATTCTTATGTATTTCTTTGTTTTTCCTTCTTTCGTTTTCTCGTCTATCATTTCTTTGTTTTATCCTTCATTCATTTTCTCTTCTCTCAATTCTTATGTATTTCTTTGTTTTTATCATTCTTTCATCTTCTCTTCTCTTAATTCTCATGTGTTTCTTTGTTTTATCCTTCATTCATTTTCTCTTCTCTCAATTCTTATGTATTTGTTTGTTTTGTCATTCTTTCATCTTCTCTTCTCTCAATTCTTATGTATTTCTTTGTTTTTGTTATTCTTTCATCTTCTCTTCTCTCAATTCTAATGAATTTCTTTGTTTTTCCTTCTTTCGTTTTCTCGTCTATCATTTCTTATGTATTTCTTTGTTTTATCATGTTTATCCTTCATTCATTTTCTCTTCTCTCAATTCTTATGTATTTCTTTGTTTTTGTCATTCTTTCATCTTCTCTTCTCTTAATTCTTATGTATTTCTTTGTTTTTGTCATTCTTTCATCTTCTCTTCTCTCAATTCTTATGTATTCTTTGTTTTTGTCATTCTTTCATCTTCTCTTCTCTCAATTCTTATGTATTTCTTTGTTTTTCCTTCTTTCGTTTTCTCGTCTATCATTTGTCATGTATTTCTTTGTTTTATCCTTCATTCATTTTCTCTTCTCTCAATTCTTATGTATTTCTTTGTTTTTATCATTCTTTCATCTTCTCTTCTCTTAATTCTTATGTATTTCTTTGTTTTTGTCATCCTTTAATCTTCTCTTCTCTCAATTCTTATGTATTTCTTTGTTTTTGTCATTCTTTCATCTCTTCTCAATATGAAAAGCGGAACTCGAATTGCATTATGGTTGGACATCATGAATAAATTATCCCGAGTAAAAAAAACCCGAGTGCGTCCACATCTGCGAAATAGCTAGCTAGTTCGCCAAATAGTTAGCTATTTCGCGAACTAGCCCTAGTTGACTTGGGCTTGAATCTCGAGATTCTAGCCCGCGAAATAGCTAGCTAATTGCGTCCACATTACAACTAATTTCGAGCTACATTGTAGTTCTGATCGGGCTAATTGGCCAGATCAGAAATAGCTAGCTATTTTGTCATCTCGAGCTAGTGAAGACGGGCCTTGTGTGTCTCCAGTATGTGTGTAGTCAAGATCAGCTGATAAGATGTTTAGTATAATTTTTATGTTTGATTAAAGATATCATGTTTCAACTTTGATTAAAGATGTCATGCCAATTTTCTTAAACCTTCATTAAAAAAAAATATATAAGTATAATGGCCCGCAAGTTGGCCCAAGATCTACATACCTTGTACTGCATACTTTATTCAACGTAATAACGAAACTTGGATTGAGAGGTTTTCTGATGAGTGCTGAAAGAAGGCTCGTATCTCTGTGTTCAGTAGACCATATCGCATAAAATTTAAGCCAGGTATATAAAATAAATGTTAGTTTACGATTGTAGAATTATATACAATATGATTTGGTAATTTTCAAATTATACTCATTTATAGTGCCATTAGCATTTTTGGGGGGACATGCTGTATATCACTGTTCTAATGAATTTCAAAAATAAAACTGGCTGAATTTGTGAACCAAAGGTATCATAACTCTTTCTTATCCTTACTATATTATCCCCCCCCCCAAAAGGCAACTGCCATTCGGCTTATTACAGTATACTTTGGCAAGTCCAAGCTATTTGTTCCCGAGGTGGTGATTTTTCAACTTTTGGACCATTTTTGTGTTTAAGTGTGTCAGTAAGGTTTTAAAAGTACATATCGTCTGTTGGGAGCCATAAGGGCGTTATTGCATCATATAGATGTTCCGTTGAGAGCCATAAGGGCGCTATTACTGTACAAAGGCAATGGTAATAGCGCCCTTCTGGCTCCAAACGGAACATCATTGATCTGCAATAGCGCCCTTCTGGCTCCCAGCCGACGATATAATGTATCATACATGTATATCACCACAAAGTGTATGAAATAAACTTAATGCAGATGAGGTCAAAATGTCATTTCAAGGTCATATGACGTCACAAGGCTCATTAATATTCATGGAAAAAAAGAAAGATAAAATGCATTAAAATGTTATTTGCAGCCATTATTTCTAAAGGTTTGTTACAGGAATACAACCAAAAAGTACATATTTTCTGTTTCAATATCATCTTGGCTTCCTCTGGTGAAAATATCACAAACCTAGCACATAAATTTCCATATTTTTATTCTTAAAGTATTCATATCAGCAGTCTGACAAAATTTACTGAGCTGATGTAAAATAATGTAGTTTTATTACTCGCCCTCCCACCTCAAGTAATGAAACAAAATATTTACTTTTTTACAGTAATGTGTTGTATTACAGTTCTTTCGTTTTATCAGTGGGATTTTTTTACACAACATGTTGCTACGCCTTGGCTACACCAAATATTTCATGGAATAATTGTCCCATGTGTTACGTGTCCCATGTGTTACATGTCATATTTTTATAAAACTTGACCTTGCCAAAAAACGAGAAGCTGTATTGACATTTAAAAAATATGTAGTTACAATGTTTATTACATGGTTAAGAGGATGTGACTATGAAAGTTTTTATCTGCTTTTTAAATTCCTAGTATCATGTGAACAAATTAAAAATTTAAAAACACCATTTTTTTTTCTGGTCCCATGTGTTACGAACGAATGGCAAGTGCAAAAGTGAGAAGTTTTTGAATAGGAACTGACATTGAGCTGCACAAGCAAGCCAGATATTTGCATGATGAGATCGGGTTTAGGTTTTAGGCTAGTGCAGCATCACTCAATTAGCGTTAAATTTCTCAGGAAAACTGCTAAACTAGCTCAACTTTAGAATGAGCCTTTGTTCTTTCACAAACATTAAGAAAAAATTGAATGTATAATTGTAAATATGTAAAGTAGAGTTAAAGGCCTATAAAAAGATGCTTGACCAAAGATTTTTTAAAGAATGTCTAAACAAAAATAGGGTATTCATGATTAGATTTAGATTCGAAGATTTAAAACTGAAGCTGTTTAATGTGAGATATTTTTCATATTTCTTTGAATTTGGAAGTACCATAATGGCACAAGTGGATTTGTAGAGATTTATTATTTGGGCAATTCCACGTTACTCACGTTACACTTTTTAGGTGCCTTTGCATGTTGTAAGTGTCATAGTTTTTGTTTTGAAAGGTTTGACAGCCTTTCTGTTCTATACTAGATGCCCAAGTCTTTGTTCTATCTTGCAACATTAATAGAATTTTCCTACATACATCTGTTCAGAAAATAATAATGAAAAACTTTTGTTACTCACGTTACATTTTTTAGTCCTAAAAATGTAACGTGAGTAACGTGGAATTGCCCATTTACCTTTACACAAATTGCCTTTGGTTCAATACATTCACTTCCATTAGCTTAAACATTACACTCTCACCAGTTCATTAAATCAGCGACATTTATTTCTTGATGAGAAAGCTTGCTCTTTAGAACAAGTTCATGTACATTTTAATTGTCTCTTTCACCTGAAGAGGAAGTCGTTGCTGTCGAGCTTTAATGTACAGGTAACTCGGAAAATGCCACACAAGGTATCCAAGAAAAACGCCTGTGATATGAAGATGACTTTGAATGAGCCGAGAAGGTCATATAACAAACCTGGAGATGAAAATAGGAAATTGACATTCTGATGAATAGATATAAGAACATACATTACTTATATTGTTTATTTACTATTAATAACATACAAAGAAATTGAAAAACAATATAATGGCTGACAGGACTTACAATTATTCAATTCAATTCAATTCAATTCATTTATTTCTCCACATATAAAAATACAATAGTACTTCATATAACAACAAAATTAAACATATAAATAATATACAATAATATACAATAACATTGGAAATGAGAAAATGAACAATTATTACGATGTGATGAATAGAAAAGATGTTATTTACTTCAATAGAATATACATTTGCCTACCATTGCTATTTGACCTCAAATCGCCATAAATCGAAATTGCACCGAAATTTTTGCCCTATCATATTGCCTATTTACCCCCACCCCCATGAATGGCGCCCTCCATTGGCGAAGGATGCGGCCGCGCGCGCGATCTAATACTCTTCCTCTAATCTCTTCGCCTCCGTCGAGATAAGTCGTACATTTTTGCCTGCGCCAAAAATAGCGTGTTTTTCTCCCTTTTGGGACTACTTTGCGGTTTTTTGCGAGGTTTAACTTCTCAGGATAATCATATTGAGTATTCTGAGCTTATTTTGGGGTATCTTTTTTGGTTTGCCGAGATTTTGATAGTTTTATCTCTCGGTGATTGTTTACTTTTCTCTGCTCTCTCCGTAGACTTTCGTACGTTCCTTACTGTGTGTATGTAATACGTGTCGTAGTTTACGTTTGAGTGTTGTGTGTGTTGCGGTGCCACAGCTTGTTGTGCTCCGCTTCTTGATAGACCCGCCTATTTACCCCCTTTTGTGTATTAACACTTTCTCTCTCTTTTATTTCAGATTCATCATGTCTAATTTTCTTCTCGCGCCCTGCTTCATATAAAAGGAAGCGGGGAAGAAATTAGCGAGCAAGCGGTTTTCTTCGGAGAGTCCCCCTTGCGGGGGTGAGAGGCTTGTCGTTCGAGGAGGCGTTGGACCGCTGTCCTT
>CALNVZ010002974.1:19308166-19319259 GCA_940671915.1 Paracentrotus lividus | reverse complement strand
TGCGCTATTTTGGTTGCTTTTAGTTGGTACCAATTTCAAATTGCGTTTCGTTTTCGATCCAGTGTTTTTTTGGCGAGGAGGTCGTAATGCAACCCCTGCGGCTGTCTGAAAGAATACAATACCACTCAGACACAATAAGGCTCCCCTCATTCCATATGCATCCAGACACACCACAGTTATGTAGGGTAAAATTATTCCTCCAATTTGAACTCCCAATTGTGCTACAGTTGCAGGTATACCATACTTTTCATCCCAAAAATATTGATGAAGAACGACAGTAGATGCCTGACGAATAGGGGATGAGAAAAGTCCTGTAAACAAAAGTTTAAGAACTTTAAATATCTTGCTACATTGTGTAGCTATTTGCATATTAGGTCTGAAATTTGTCAAACTTTTAAGAATGAGAATCTTTTAGCACTCAATGTAATTAAGTAAAGATGTATTATCTCTGTAATGAGACATGACAAATTGATCATTACTAGGCTTGACAAACCAGTAATTCTTGTATTGTTACCATCCTGATTACATACCAGTGAAGAAGAAAGAGCATCCGATGCTTATGGCTGAATAACTGAAGAATGATCCCATTAAAGACACTCCCGCCAAAAAGCCACTGATTGTGGAAACGAGACGAGGACCAAACTTGGTACACACATAATTACCAATTGGACCTGGAGGAAATAGAATGGTAAAATGAATAGATTTGGAGTCATTTCACACCCCTGTCTCACTCCTATCTTGATTTTTATAAACTTGCTTTATTCTCCATCTAATCTTATACAGGCAAATTGGTTTCAGTAGGATCTCTGTGGCAATTTAAGTTCCTTTAACCCCTTAAAAAAATTATGCCACTCTACTTTAGGCCCTGATAACCTTTTAAATTTTTTTTAAATTTCATTCTTGCATGCACAGAATATATATAAGGAAAAGTCAAAAGTCAAATTTGCAAATTGAATGCCTATTGGTGTCTGTTGCAAGTTTCTTAATGTGAGCAATAACAATGCATTTTGCAACATTTCATTTTTCCTTATGGTCATTCATTTTGTGTATTCAAAAATAATATAACCATTGCAAATAAGGTATATATCAATAAAAGAAGAATAAATTAACTGTTCAATGGTATGAAAAACAATACTTGAAACCCACACTAAAATTTACTAAGGTTCAAAGTTGTGTTGCAGAACTTTGATTTGAGCAGTATCTTTCACTTTGCATTGTATTCAGGGGTTCTGTGCATCAGGCATGACGATCAAACCAATAACAAAAGGGTATTAATGTACCATTAATTTTCGCAAGATGGTAAAAATCAAAGATTGAAATTGGCACCCTAAAAGTGTTTATCAAAGGTCACAAGGTGTGTTTGAGCGAGCTTCATGTAGTCAGAGTAACAATAGCATTTATGCAACTTTTACGTTAAAGTATTTCTCTCCATACTCAGATCTATCTGCTTACAATTGAAAGACAGCGACAAAATCATTTGCAATAAAATTACTCACTATAAAACTGTAAATAAATTCCCATGTAGAGCATACATCAGGAAATAATAAAAAGTACCTTGTGACACTTGTTAGGACTCAAGGCGTGATTGCAGCAGTACTTTTTTGAGTGGGTATGTTATTACATGTCTATTATTAAGCGTTTGCTAGCTCATTAAAATAAATGTGGTCTAAATACTTAATTTGTATTCTATGTATTCAAATGTTCGATGATTAAAGTTTTATTAGTATAAGATCACATGGTAAGCATTTACATGTTAAGATAACTGAACCAAGAGACATCTACCACGTTATGATTGATGTCTCATGGTAATCCTCGATATTTTTAATGGGAGTGATAATGCTATATGTACGATCATTGCAACTAGCTTATTCATTATTAATTTAATTTGTGAAAGTTGAAATTTGTTCATATCTCAGTATATGTAGATCCATTATATAGGGAAGAATGTTTATTCGAAGAAACTGCCATGCTACTGAGCAAAATTTATGGAATACAATGTTCAGATACAAACATCGTGATACTTTGAGGGCAACTTCTTCTTGTAATTCACCAAAGATAAAACATGCTTAATGTGACACAAAGGTATTATTGTAACTGCTTTCTTATCCCTTCCCTATCGTTATACCTGCCTCCTTCAAATTGATAGTAAGCTGGTTTAATATGTGATGTGCACTATTATGTTAATAGTGGTCCTAAATAAGAACCTTGTGGCACTCCCATTTGGCTTGAATACAAAATGCAATGTACTTACAAGCAATAGCTGACTGCCTATATTGCAATGGGACCAGGAACCAAACCGTTGCGTAGTCCAGGTCTAGTTGGAAGACAAAGTGATGGAATAGGACGGATAAAGCTTTGTGGTGCCACTTACCAGTAATGTAAACTACAAAACTTTGCGAGAAACACTGCGTATTGGCCATCCATCAACCGATTTCAAGTGCTTCATATGCATTTTGATATTTTCTCCCTCTGGAATATAGTGTGTTGTAAATGATGTGAAACTTGTTTTTAAAGTTACCTTTCCACACATCTCTCACCCTCGAGAATTGGACCCACCTCAGTGTAGAACACCCTCCTTCTGTATATATCAGGTTTTTTGGTTCTAGAATATGTGGTACATCCAGTAGGCTAGATTGTTTTATTCAGCTCTGTTGTAAAACATGAACTTCACCTTAATTGAGATGTGCAGATTTCTCTGGTTAACTCGCAAAAGGCAAACCCACAGAAATATGTCCACATGAAATGTTCACTTTTAAAATCTTTTACAATCCACACATCAATAAGAAAATGTGATAATGAAAGGGTGCGTGTATTGTAAATATTGGATATACAGAAGTAGTATTCTGCATACTGATTGTAAAATTCAACAACAAATGTGAATTCTTTCTGCTAGTTGGTCCAATGCTTGAACATAATATCTTGGTCACTGGGCTGAAAAAAAAAACATGAATAATAGTCAATGCTCTTTGCAATGAAATTGCTTGATGAACCTAACATTTGCTATTGTTGGCATCAAATCATTTCCTTTTTACTGGATTTGTGCTCAGCTACTTTGTTTTTAAGGGTGACATACTAGTCAAGGTTTGATTCCTAACAGAGATTATTCATAATGAAAACACACTGACTTTACATGAAGCTTCCTTTTATTAGATACAAAGTGTGTGAACATGAAATACATATTTTTATGTAATTTATTCATTCTAGAGATACATAATGATTACTGTTTTCACTTCTTCTTGTTTCACAAGGCAGCGCTGAACTAGCTTGAGCAAGGTATATAGCGCACTGTGAGGTAGATTAGGGAGAAAATGAGTCAAGTGCGAAGTTCCGCTGCTCTAGCACTATCTGAAAAGTTTTAGGATCTGACATCAAGCTGCACAAGCAAGCCAGATATTTGCATTATGAGATCAGGTTTAGGTTTCTGGCTAGTGCAGCACCACTCAATTGGCGCGATATTTCTAGGGGAAAACTGCAAAACTAGCACAACTTTAGAATGAGGCTTTGTCGCGTAAGTAAATCCTCTCACAAACATTTTTTTAAATTTGTTAATTGGATGTATAAATGTAAATATGAAGAGTTACAGGCCTATTTATTTAGTATTGCAAAAAAAAAAAAGAAGAAGATACTTGACAAGAATTTTCAAAGATTGTGTATGCATGAACAGATTTGGGTTCAAAGGTTAAAAAACTGAATCTGTTTTATTTTCACACGTTCTTTTTATAAGTTAGCAGTAATCAGGCACAGACCCTCAATTTTGAAGTATCAGGGTGGCACAAGTGGATTTGTGGCTATTTATTATCTACCTTTTCACCAATTGCATTTGGTTCAATATCATTGCTGATTATCAACCGAAGCACTTCCATTGGCTTAGACATCCATTAGCTCAAGCAAGTGCAGCACTGCTTATAGTGTGCTATTCTATTAGCTTAAGCTAGTGCAACACCTCCTATAGCGTGATATTTCATTAGCTCAAGCAAGTGCAGCATTGCTTATAGTGTGCTATTCTATTAGCTTGAGCTAGTGCAACACCTCCTTTTGTCCTGGATGTTCCAATTTAGCTGCCCTGTTAACCAAACAAACAATGGAAGACAGCTTATTTCATGATCGGATTTGAAAATGGTTTTCTGAGTCAAGGTTGAGGGTTTAATTTGATAGGAAACAAGGCAGAAATTTGTATGTACTGGAAATAGTTTGTATGACATTTCTCTTTTATAATGATTCACTGAGGAAATATTTCAATTACCTTTTATTTTTTCAAGGATAAATTATTGATCTGCCATTTTGCTAATCATTCAGATATTTTCAATTGGGTTTGGATCAAATACTTTCTATCCATCTGCTCTTTTTCCTCCCTCTTTCCATTGTCATCGTCCAATTGGGCATAATTGGAATGTAATAAAAGTGATATCAATTAGTCTTTTCAAAATGCCATATGCATTCCTCTCTCTTCAGAATGAGTTTTTTTTTTCTTCCTCATATTCCTTCATGTTTTTCTACTCAAGGCTACCATACAGACATTAAGTCTTGTCCTTTCCTTGCTTCCTGTTTTGCAGACCTACAAAAGTACAATATGACCTCATTAAAGATATTTTAACAGGGACAAATAAGGTGATTAATTATGGTTATGGGTTGTTTTACGATCAGGGTACACCATTTTGTCTCACTGGACCCCCCCCCCCCAAAAAAAAAATTGTTTTATTTTCCTTCAATGTTTGTGTATGTGTTCTAGACAAGTAAAATGATATTGCTTTTAAATTTGGAGGCATGAGGTCAACAACTTATTTTTCTATAGAGGTTCAAATTTTTTATTACACGTAAAGTCAATTGCTTCATTTTTCGGAGAGGACATTTTTGACAGAACGTGAATTGACAACATTGTAACGTGAACTGTCTGAAAAATAAATGGATGTGGGTGAAGTAAACATTATAAGTTTGTGGCATATATACAAGTGTTCTTACAGACAAAAACATTGTTCTTCATGTGATGTCTAACTATGCGTAAAACCACCGATTTTGGAGAGGACATTTTTTGACAGAATTGGCACCCCATTTTTGGTTAATGGTCACAAAAAAAATCAAATTAACTCTAGCTTCTGGGGTTTTCAGTTTTTAAACAATCGCATTTCAGTAGTCAATTCTGATTGGAAAAGAAAGCCAAATGATTGCTAATAATCAAGATGCGCAGACTCAAAATCAGAAAAAATGAAATGAGACAGTAATTTTGCCCTAAAACGCCATATAATGGTTAATTTTTAGAAGTAAATGTGTATTTCAATAATTTATTTTTCTCTTGTAGGTTGCTCTAACAGTGCCCAATAGCTTGCCATCGTAGATTTGAAATTACCATACCTCTATTTCTTTTTATGGTGCACAGAAGGCAATTTTTTGACGGTGTACCCTGATCGTAAAACAACCCTTATGCCCCCTTATAGCAGATATTGATGAAGTCAGAGCTTTTCCCTTCACTTTGAGGACATGTATTGGGAAGTGGAAAACTCCTATTTATGGTTCTAGGACAACTACCCCCTGACAGTTACCCCCCCCTTGCACAACTACACCTGGCCAAAGATCTACCCCTGACCCTAAACCTATCTCTGTTTCTGGGGGTAGTTGTCCTGATACGATGTTGTTAGAATTACATTTACAGACCTGTAAAGGGTTAGATAACTTTTGGCTGAAGAACTTGATATAAAATAGGTTTGGTTAAAGGTAGTGTCAGTCTTTTGCAGGCAAAAATATTAAATTTCTAGTTTTTAGAGGATATAGTAGTATACCAATGACTATATCTTCCCACAACATGATTAAGCTCAAATGTGTATGTTTGTTATTATATTGCGATTATCAACATTCATTCCTATTTTTTCGAACCTTGAAAAATATACCGTACGGTGCGAACCGCTGACCGTTAGCGCAGAGAATAATGCACGCTGATGCGCCGTGTGTATATTGCTGTGTACGGTCCGTGCTGCACGCGCTGTAATATCAACGATGTTGATGGAGAGCTGGTCAAGATTGGTAGTCAGATTTTCGTTTCGTATTACTGATCTAGGCAACCTATGACAGTAAGATTGAATAGACAGTATAGGTCGATCATATTCTACAGTTATGCCAAGTTGCATTAGTTTTCGCAATTTGTGAAAAAGGCTGATACTACCTTTAAGCATTGAACATTAAAAGTATGAGAGGTGGGTTTGTACATAATTGTGAACTTGCCTCCCAATCAATAATTGGAGGTACAGCGTACGTTTCTGTTAACATTTTTGCTTTTGTGTGAACGAGCCCGAAAATGGAAGTGCCTTGAAGTGACATAACCTGTAGATATGTATGCAGCTCTCTTCTGCATTTAACAGATAATATCTGAGTTATCAGATTTCTCAAACTGATACTCGGAGTGAAAAGGATTGATGAAATATGATCTGTTTCGGAAGTGAGGTATATAGATCGTAAGGATATATACATGCAGGGGAAAGGAGGGTATAAGAAAAAGATCATACTTCACAAGTATTATTTTGAAATATTTTCAGAACAGAATAGTGTAGAGTTTGTAATTAAAGACAATCTTGGGATACTGTCTTATGAAAGAAATAAGATGATTTGTGAAGGATGAGTTAAAAATGTTTTGCTATCACTGAACAACAACATCATTGCTAGACATTACCATGGATATTACAGGTAACTTACACAAATTTGTTACCAGCTCATCTAATTCAACTTTTTTCCTTCTTCTCTTCAATTAAGAGTGTCGCAAAAAGCAGCTTGCAAGCCTGTCATGTATTTAATAGGCTATAGTCTAGACCTCATTGACTCATGAACTATAGACCAATGATAAACCTGTGCAGGAATCTGCCAAAACTTGTTCTCTCAAACAAGTTAACTCTCGCTGAGCAGCTTACAAGTGGGTGAAGTCACATGATCTTATCAAAGAAACAGCTGATTGAGCGTCAGTACTCAAAGTGGTGTGTCGTTGCCGTTGCTGCGATGACTCTACAACGCTCTGAGAGCAAGGAGTGGAAGACAGAGAGGGGGGAAGTTTGGTCTTGTCTCACTTTCAGGGGGAAAAAACGTGGTTCAGGGGATGTGAGCTATAATGCAGGTTTCTGGGTTGCTTCATGACAGCAACTTTGGTTCGAGCTTGTAGACAAAATGGATTACGTACTCCTCTCTCTTGCAAGCTGAAGATTTGTAAATATTGAGTGGTATAATCAAGTGATTTGTTGACTCATGAAAGATGTAACATGCTTCAAGAAAAGGCGCTATATCTAATTGTAGGTTGGAATTAGGAGGACTGCAAGTCAATTGAAGTTTGATTCCACACAGATTTCAAAAACTTACGGGACCTATGTCTTCACATCCTTTTATATGGATTTATAAGAAAGTTGATGATGACACCTGGGCTGCCTGAAGGATCAGCATTAATTTTGGAGTCTTTAGATGAATCTTGGAAACTTTTTTTTAAAATCCATGGATGAATTTAGCTCTTTCAAAAGATGTGAATTCTGAGGTTTTTGTGTTGAAATGCTGATTTTATCAATTAATGGATCGTTTTGGAGCTTGTCCTGTTGTTAATGGGAAAGAGGAGAATACATTTCTGTCACCTGTGAGAAAACTTCGTCTATATGAAATTATTGAGTGTTTATCAGGAAACTGAACCTACATAGAGGCTGCACAAGAAATTTTATATTATAACACTTTTGACACCATGAAGGCTATATAGTTTATATCTATTTTTGGATTTCATGACAACACTTTACTGGCAGAAAAGTGTGTGCCATTGTTTAGGCCATTTCTGAGAAAATCGTCGATAAATTGTAACGTTTGTGTTGGGAGTAACAACTCAGACTCCCCAAAGGTTGCAATGGATGTGACATGGAGGATAATAACTTGAAATGATTTCATCTGGAAAGATATGAATTCATTATGACAGTCACAAATCTCAGATGAGATGGGTCTCTCTGGGATGAGAATTTTAAACTGAGCTCTGATTATTTTAAAATTTGTCATTGTTTCAATTTGTCAACATTATTGAGAGCACATTTATTTAGGGATTACGAGTTCAGACACTCTAGGAAATCAGGAACCTTGGTCTATGATGATTAATAGATTTTGTTCTTTTTAAAGACGTGCTGAAGTGATTATTAATACTGAGCTATTCTCTATGGAAATGACACCTCAGCTTGAGAAGGAGTTTATCTGAAGAAGATCTTTTTTTTTAAGAGGCGATTTTTTTTTTAACCCCCCAAAAGTTTTTAAGGATGTTTCTACAGTAAAGGTTCAAACAAACGATGAAATTGATCTGATTAAAGCATTGCATGGAACTCAAATATGAACAAAAAGACAGTGAATTCAGCATGTAGACGTAGGTCAGAACATCTAATGGTATCTTTGCAAGAACTTCCAAAAGGAAAGTTTTCAAGCAGATTTCTTCATTAGTGGTTAACCTATTCAATTGCTCAGACTGCAAAGAAAGTGGACAGCATTTTGGAAAGGTCATGCCATCTGCATTGTGATTCCACAGAGATGATCAGATGGTATCTTTGAAAGAAAAAGAAGCTGGTGAACATGATTTGATAACATTTCTCAAGGTTTAATAGTTTAATTCAAGAGGAATGGCAGGGAGTGACATTGGCATAATGAATATTTCTACTGGGAATAAGATGAAGACAGGATGGGTATGGGTAAGTGTCTCATCTTTTATGTTTCCTTTCTGCCTGTCATGATGATAAAATGAAAATGTATTCTGTGTGTTAAACCTCATTTCGAATCCTGTCTTCTGATTGGTTGAAACCGCAGTCATGTTCTTAACCATGCCTGCTAAACACTCCTTTTTGTATTTTACTTTAGTTTCTTCCAAATCTTTGCATTTGTATTCCTTTTTAATCATTTATTGTTAATGCTTATTTTACTCCATTTTTACTCTTCTTTTTCTTCCATTTCCTTTTTCCCCTCTTGTTCTTCTATTTCCTTGTTTTCATCTTCTTCTTTTTTTTTCTTTTTCATATTTATCCTTTACCCTATTTCTGTTCTTTTCATTCAAATCATTTTGTTTCTACCTTGTTTCTTTTCTCTTCTCCTCCAGTTCTGGCCTTCTCCATCCCTCGCACACTTTGTCCAATCAATTTAATTGCACCTGCTTTATTAGTAAATTGGATTTCTTCTTTTTATCACACATCTTGCTGTACTATTTCAGTCATCCCCCGACCAAATGAAGTAGAATTATCACCTTTATTTATTTCCACATCCTCTAATATTTGCTTAATTTCCTTTAATTTTTAGCATCTTGTGATTCACGAAAATGTCTCGTAAACCAATTAGAGCTATAAACGGAAACCTCTCTCAGTCATTTAACAAATTAAGCAGCAATTTGATTAGAGGATTTTAACTCTAACGTCTTGAAAATATGATGAACGGTGAGAGCTTAAAATAGGTGTTTCAATCTGATGGTCTTGTGCTTAATCATGGCTGTACGTGGAAGCACAGGAAACCTAAAGTTGGAAATAGCTTTAACCGTATTAAATGCACGGTGCTGGTGGACTGATTAGGTGGAGACGAAGGCTGGTTCATGATTCGCAGGTGTGACAAAGTTGATATCATGGCTCTCTTTTTAAAGGGAGTAGGTTTCATTTTGGATGATACTTTTACAAATGAATAGATAATGAAAGTGAAGTACACAGATTTAACACCAATTCTAGTTAATTGAAATGAACAAATAAGTTTTATTTGATCCTTATGTAATATGCATCCAAAATGCCTTGCAGTTATAGTTTGGGTTTATGAGGTTCTAGGACAACTACCCCCTAAACCATTTCTCCGCACAAAAAAAAAAACAAAAAAAATCCCTCTAACTCTACACCTAACCCTAACCCTATTTCTTGAAGGGTAATTGTCCGGGGTAATTGTCCAGGGGGTATTTTTTTTTTATACGGGGATATAGAAGAATCTTGACACATGTATGATTGATTTAGAGATAGAAGGGCATTAGTCGTGTTACTTTACAAGATAGTTTACACCCTCCTACCTCCTGGAAAGATGTATTAACCTGAGGAATATTCCTGTCAGGTCGATACAACTTGATTGCCAAGTGAGTAAGGAAACACCTGAAATCTGATTCCCTACAATGACTAATAACAATAATGACATTCATGATGTCTTCTGAAATATCGTCAGCCTCACAGCATCTTATCTTGTACACCCCGGTCTGATAAAAGCCAATCTTAGTGTTAGAATGACCATAAAGTGTAAGGGTTGTAATTATGGAATTGCTCTTATATAAAATGAAACAAAAGCTGGATATTAAGGTCTATTTACAGTGGTTCTAGGACAACTACCCCTGAACATCTACCCATGGACAACTACCCTGTCAAATATCTACCCCCGCCAGATATCTACCCCCTAACTCTCCTCCTAACCCTAACACTATTTCTGTGGGTAGTTGTCCTGATACGCATCAAAGTATCATGTCCAGCAATTTTTGATAGGGGACTCCCCCTTTGTCCCTCTTATATTGTACAGCGATACACCTGTAACCTAATCGTTTCATCAGAAAAACAGTTCTCTCTCAATTCAGTGTAATTACATGATACTTCCAAGTACATACCTGTTGTGCTCTAGCCAGATGATCAGGTAATCAACTCTAGGTTTTGAACGAGGATCTTAATTGTGCTTTGAAACATCTCATTGCGATCAAAATTTTAATGTTTGATAGAGTATTGTTTATTGATTCTTTTTCTGCAATAGTTCAAATATGAAGGCTAAGGGAGAGAGAGATAAAGACTTTTTTTTCTTCCTGAAAGTCATTCATTTTGAAGACATGAAATTTGGCAGCATGACTCAAATAAGTTTCCTCTTCTTACAAATGCATATTGTCTGTTTGCCAGAAATCAAGTCTTTGCAGATCTTTTAATGAGATATAGGCATAAAAAAGGAAAATATACTAATGCAAGATATTAAGACAATGAAAGATAATGTATCCCATCTTGAAAACAGGGCTAGTTAAAACTGTATTCTGAGATTTACTTCAAAAGAATGATATATTTGCCTACTTTGCTATTCGTCCTCGAATCGCCCAACCAACCGATACTTTAACCCCGAAAACT